>VXAC01005623.1:145346-201575 GCA_013399225.1 Rhipidura dahli | reverse complement strand
AAAAAAAAAAAAAAATAGAATGAAAAAGAAGATTTCTACAGATTTGGGCTTTCCAGGCTCTCTCAAGCCCCTGGGAAGTACCCTCTTAGGAAGGGAACTTCTCTGAAACTCAGGTAGGAAGAGGCAAAATGGTGGGAGAAAAGTAGGATCTGAAGAGGAGCCAGCTGGCTAAATTTTTGTGTTGCCACTTGAAATTCCAGTCACTTTGCTGCTGATTCTTCCATCCATCATCAAAGCAGGATGAGAGTAGAGAACCATGAAGAGTAAATTTATTTTATTGATCCTTCTCTTTTTTTCTTCTTTCATATTTTTTTTAAATCCCATATATAGGCATGAGCTGCAAAAAGAAGCTGTCAGGCACCTCCCAGTGGTAGATGAGAGAAGCTTTCTTCCGATTCTATGGATGCTGTTTGGATTGCTCCATGCTAAGATGGTCCAGGAGGAGAAAACCTGCTCCTATCCTGGGGTATCCATTTGGAGCCCCGAACCTCAGCCAGATGTGTGTGATTTAGTGAAACTCTTACCAGGCTTGAGTAGCTCTGTCTTCCCAGGCCAGAGCTCAGCTCTGGTGTTTCAGTGAGTATATTTTTAGGATGGTCCCCTCTGGAATGAGAATTAGCTCGTGATGGTGTGTTTGTGGACTGGCCCAAGCAGAGCTGTGTGTCTCAGACCTGAAACTCTGAGCCTCACCTCAGCAGAATTGGACAGAACAGTAGGGAGCTCCAAGGTGTCAGGGTAAAAGAGAGCAAAAAAAATTCTTTACTGTGAGAGTGGTGAGCCACTGGAACAGATTGCCCTGAGAACTTAGGGATGCTTTATCCCTGGAAGTGTTCAAGGCCAGGGTGGATGGAGCTGTAAGCAACCTGATCTAGTGCAAAGTGTCCCTGTCCATGGTGATGATCTTTGAGGTCCCTTCCAGTCCAGGCCATCCTGTGATTCCATGATCCACCAGTGATAAAAAATTACTCATCTCTCCAATGCAGAAAGAGGCTCTCTAGGTGTTCACAATCTGGGGAGTTTTTGAGACAGAGATGAATTGCCTTTCTGGTGTTTTGTGCTCAGCTGTAGCTTGCTCCAGGTATGGTGTCCTGCCCTCCCTTGGAGCAGAGGGTTGGAGAGGATGAGCAGGGAAGAGCCAAGCAGTAGCATTACTGAGAGGTAACACATAAATGGTGCACAAGGAGGTCGTTTGGTGGCTTGATTACATTGTGTAATTACCTCCAGGAGGGACAATGTCAGCTGCTAAGAGACTGTTAAATTCAACTGAGAAAGACATGATAGTGGGGTTTTTTTTTTTTTTTTGGTCTTGCCCCATCTGTTAAAGTTTATTTCATATCTTCACTGGTTTTAAAACTCCTATCAGGAGTCTGTTCAAATGCTGGACTTGGCCCTGCAGTGCAGGACTCAGCAGGTACCAGCTGGAAAGTAAAACGTTATTGATGGACAGGGAAGGGAATTGCAGCATGAAGTCTGTTTCCATTGCCCCCTAGGTACAGGAGCACATCTCTGTGCAGGGAGGGAATCAGTCCTGGGGTGAACCTTGTGGCTGTGTTCATGGGCTGATGTCTGCTCTAATCCCAACAGTCTAAGGTGGATTCAGGACTCAGGAACAACAGAAGTGAACTAGAAGACTAAACATACCTAAAACTCTGGTCAGAAAGGTATCAGATTATGTGTTATGTGTTCTCTGGGTGATTATTTTCACTAGGTGATTATTACTCAAACTGCTAGTAGAGCCATGTTTGGAATACAAATCTATTGGTCTATTGATGCCACTGCACTCCTGGATCAAATTAAAACTCAGTGACAAGTCCTTAATTATTTTCCCCCAAAAAGGTTCCATCATGTCCCCATTTCTCCCAGTGTCTGCTTTCCAAATTTAGCAACATCACTTGAATTATTGAAACCCAAATTATTTCATGTCTCCCACTTCTCTGACAGAAGCACGATGGCTATTGACAGTGGGCCATCAATCTCGTTCTAAAAAGAGCTGTCAGTATCAGTCAGGAGAAAGAATGATTCAAGGACTTCCAGCAAAAGATGAAAAAAAAAACCACTAAAGAAAGGCCAAGTGAAATCTTTCCCTAATGAAAGCCTCGAGTTGTAGCCAGGAGCTGTGTGCTTTCAGAATTCCTCACACAGACGTTGTTCTGGTTGTCTCCAGGTAAAAGAAGTTGCTACATCTTGGATTCCTGATGTAATTTAATTGGTGCCCAGATGGATTTGTGAACTGTGTTTTAGAGCCTGCATTTGAATAAGCATTTTCATCTCACCTGCAAGTGCTTCAGACAAAGTGCAAATGCAATGAATAATAATGATGTTGGCTTCTGATCACCCCATGCCATGGAAACTCATGAATTAAGTGTTCAGTGGAGGTCAGAACAGATGAAGAGAGTTAAACTCTGCCAGGGGTTCCTCTGGGGTGTAGTGATTTTTAGGCTTTTAAAAGATATTAAAATAATTTCCCCATTTTATTTTTAGCACCGATTTTTATAGGGAAAAGTAGCCAGCATGGGGAGGAGAGACAGGATATGGCTGCCAGAAAAACAGAAAAAAACATGCTTGGGAGGCCTAGGGCTGCAAATTGGTTTTCTGGGGGAAGAAGTGCTGCCCACCAGAGCTTCTGCCAGGGCTTTAGCAGCCCCTCAGGGGTTTTGCTGCACCCTTTGGCCCACAGGGTGTACCAGGCTCATTTTTTCCCTTCCCAAATCTGACTGGGTATATCCTGGTACCTGCTGTGCAGAGGCAAACACCTGCCTTTGCTTGCAAGTGAGACGTCCATGAAGAAAAAGGAAAAACTAAGCATGGGAAGCTCTGATTTCAGAGGCAGACCAGATTTGAGGTTTGAAAGTTTCGAGCAGGGTGGAGGTGGGGGAGCAGCTCTGGTTCCTATCCTGTCCCACAGAGCAGGGGAACCATGGTCAGAGAGCAAAAACAGGAGATGCCAGATAGCAAATTAAGGAATCCTGGTTTGGCGTTTTTTTTTTTCCCCCTTAAAAATCACAGCCAATTCTGTGCTATATGATTTGAACAAAACCACATATTTTTCTAGCTCCTACTGTGTTTTTGACATATTTAAGAGTCAAAGCTCGACAGATGAGGAGCCTGGGTATTGGGAAGCCCAGGGCTGGACTCAGGTCTGGAAGAAACTTTATCTGAAGACAGATTGTCAAGCAGCTGCTTCCTGGATTTAGTGCTGTTGGCTTTCTTCTCCTGCAAAGCCCTGATGGCAGCCACTGTTTGAAGTTTGCTTGCTAAAACCCACACACACACTCACACGAATATGCACGTATGAAAGCACCACTTCTCCTTGCCCTCGGCTCGTTTTTTTGTACCTTCATGGCAGGACTGTTCCCAGAAGCATCAGTTAATTACCCTTCCTCCTTCCCAGGCAGCTGCCTTTGGACAAGGCTCATTGAAACGGAGCCAGGGTGAATTGAAGTCAATCTGCACACAGGGGAAAAGTCCCACTTCACTAATCCATGTGGCACAATTCCAGCAGAGACATTCGTCTCAGTTTCTTGTCTCTCTGGGGAAAGAATGAGTGACAGATTCTGGAAAGAGCCTGGACCACTGAATTTTTAAAATCTACTTGCTTTTGCCCTAGCACTATCAAGCCTGTGAGTTCAAGAGCAGCAGACAATTCCCCAAACTTGTAAGATGGGCACAAAGCTCGTTGTCTTGTAGAAGGTGATAAATGGGCATTCCTCTTCTTTTTTGCCCTCTGGGTTGTGAGGCTGAAAATTCAGGATTACCAGCTCTGCCCCCAGCACAGATCAGCTGGCATGAACAGAAAAGGGATCGTTCCTGCAGAATGAGTTGATGCTTAGGAAGGATTTTGGGCACATGCAAATGTGATTTATGCTTACTGTGGTCTCTGAGTACTATGAGTTAGAGAGCAAATGCTCTCTAACGCTGAAATCCCTCCACAAGAATGCTGATAGAACTCTCAGCATGCCCCATTACAATGTCCAGTCCAGGGATGAGGGAAGGAAGGCTTTTCCAAAGGCTGTTGGATGTTCTCTCTCTCACCTGTCTGTGGCTGAAGATCTGTCATGAAAGAACATGATGCCCTAGGTTTTAACTTTTATAATTTTTCAAATCCTGTACTGCCCAGGGTGTAACTCTGAAGTTTCTTGTAGCCTATTAATTTTTGCTCTCTGTGCTGGGCAGACACAACAAAGCCTCTCCTGGTCTGCTCTCCAAGGACACCCAGAGCATCCTAGGCCCAAAAAGTATAAACCAAAAGCCTCTTGAGGGGGGCAAGCTGAGGGGAATTACATCATTAACTGAGGCTTTAATTGGAGAATTAACCCTGGTATGCAAATGAACCAAACCTATAAAGGTGTGAAGAACTCGTGACCTGTCGTCCATCCTGGGGTCCATCTGGGCAGCAGCCTCTGGCTCCCCAGGGGTACCTTTGAAGGCCTTTCCAATAAATCCCCACCTTTATTCCCTTACTCCTGCCTGGGCTCTGCTTTCAGGTGGCCTCTCAAGGCATCAGACAGAAGTGGACAAAGGTCTGAGCCACAGAATTAACGAGGCAAAGCAGAGACTCAAACAGGCAATAGAGAAATGGGGCTTGACAGAATTTGCTGTGACTCAGAAAGCTCTGGCTGTGGCTGGGTTTGGACACCAGGTGCACTGGGTTGATATTGTTGTAGGTGTCACCAGGATGTGTTTGTGCTTTGAAACAATCTCATAAGAACATCCAAGGGAGGTGCATCTATAGATGTGACCCATAGCATCTTTTAACAGTAATCCCAAACCCCTGGTGATTCTAAGTGAGTTGAAGCACATTGGCAACTTGGTCAGGGGTCAGTCTTGCTCTGCCAATCAGATCATTAGGGATCCAAAACACCACAGTGGCTCCTGTATTACCTGGAAGTGTCTCAATCCTGCCTATACCATGTTCTTGTATCACATGGTAGCCACCAGTGGGACGTGTGCTAGCCACTCCCTGGCCAATGAGTGGCAGGCCACCCTGCACAAAATATCTCTGCATTTAGCAAGTGCTGGGTGTGGGGCCTCTCAGGAGATAAATTTTCCAGGCTGCAGCTTATGTTTGTTAATCAAACACTATTTTCTGAGAGATAGCCTCTGTTTTGAGTACAGAGAGCAGGGCTGAAATTAAATACTGCTCATTTGTTTTTCAGTGCTGAGACCTTCCTCTTTCCTCCCTGCCTTTTCTTGCCCATTTACCAGTGATTTTACATCTTATATTCCCAGCTGTCACCCTGTTTGCCCCTGGCAGGACTGATCCAGACTGCAGTGGGGTTTCACTTCTCTGCTGAACTGGCCTGAGTCCAACCTCTCTGTTTTCTCTGGGGTGTTGGATACTGAGGGTCAGGACCCCTTTGATCCTAATGATGGAGAGGGACAGGGCTGTAAATCTGTCACTGCCTGGGGGTGTGCACACTGTGCTGGCAGCAGCCTTGATCTGACACACCAGGAGCAGGGAAAATGAGTGATGCCCAACTTGACCTCTCATCCTTTGAGTCCCAAGGCCTTGAGCTGATGGGTTCAAAAGCTGGAGGGAGATGGTGGAGTTGTAGACAGCCACACCAACAGGTTGAGTGACCACATGAAGGCAGACTTCTCCAACCCTCTCTCCCTTTCATGAAATCACCAGAGCATGCAGCTGTTGAGCAGAAGAATTTTGATTTTTACCTCATTCCTCTGCGGTATTGCAAGCGTGATGACCCATGCAGACAGATGGACAGATATGAGGATGGCCCCAGCAATTCTGGCATGCTGACACCTGCCAGATGGAAATGTGCTCCAGCACAGCAAAAATCACATCTTTTCACATCCAGTCTGAATGCAGCTCTCTCTGCTGCGAAAGTCCTCATCTGGGACGTCTGAAGGGAGTCAGCTGCAGTCAGTTTGGCAGTGGAAAAGCAGAGTTTCCAGGGACTGTGTGGTGTTTTCCCACCTGTTACTATTGGATTTTAACTTCAAGGCCATGCCCAGTCCCCTGGCAGTGCCAAGGCAATGCAGGCTGGTTCTGCACGGAGGATTGCACGTCTGCTGAAGCCATCAGAGCGTGCAGCAAGAGGATGAGGCACATGTGTGCCACAGGAGGAGACAGAAGGACACAGTGCAAAGCTTGCCAAAGTCACCCTTCACCAATTTTTGGCAAGACTGGATGAAGCAGGGTGAGTGTGCAGAGTTTGTCCTCTAGATGGGATGCCATGATGATTTTTTGCCTTTTCTTTTATACCCCTGTTATACCTTTTTACAATTTCTGTATTCTTGGTGCTTTTTGCCTGCATTCTTGGACTTGTTTGTCAAGCTGGGAGACTGACCATTTTAGAAGCTTTGCAGTGAGGGATCAGTGTGCCCAGAGCCCAAGGTCCTCTCCAGAACCCATTTTGTAACCTGAGATAGAACCATCCAGGGGAAGGTTCCTTGGCGAGGGGGGCTCACTCGAGCCTCTAATTGGGGAATCTTTGATAGATGAGCTAATTAGTAACACCTACAGTGTTAGACCAGACCTATTGGGGGTGGATTGGGGTTTACATGGAGGTGCATTCGACGTGGACATGGTGCACCTAAGGATCCTTAAAATAAATCCCAAGGTAAAATCCCTTTTTCCCTTCTAACCGTGTTTGACTCTCGATTTTAAGATCAGGAAAAGGCATCAGCTGCAATGGGTTTGAAATTAGGAAGTAACTTAATGGTTTGGTACAACATTTTGCCTCGTGCTTTCTGAAGTCTAATGCCTGTTGGGGGTTGTGGCAAGAGCTTGGAGAGTGACAAGGTGCAAACAACTTGTGAGAAAAGAGTCTGACAGGATTGAATAATCCTTTATATCAGCTAAGATTTCTGAGTTTCAGCAGTTGAATTTCACATCCATGTGCATGTCCCACCATTCTCCCTGACTGCACCATCCCTGCAGTGAAGTCATCTTCTTGTGGTATGCAGGGAAAAGGTGATCTCAGAGAGGTCTCTGGGGATGCAGGAACAGTGGTGCAAGGGAGAAGTTACATCAAGGTAGGCACAAGGAACATCTGTGGGAGGTAATCACCTTGCAGGTTTTGTGGGAAGGGAAGGGACAGTGCACACACAGGAAAATAAGCAGGTGTCCAGGCTGTTCCTCTAAGCACAGAAGCTGATGGTGCTGGTGGACCACCAGTGCTCTAAAAACAGGGTGAAAGAATGAGCAAATGGTTCCTTTGTGGCTGCTCTTGTAGGAAAATGAGCAGGTTAAGACTGCAGCACACTGTGCAAAAGCTAAATGCTGCTGTGGCTGTGATTGCCTAGGGTGAAACTATTTCTCTGCCTTCTGTTTGTTTCACCTGGCAACTGTTAGGCAGTTACTGAAAATGAGAAAGAAAACCCTTTTCTCTCTTAAAAACAAATCAAACTGTGTTCTTGCAGATATGAAAGAAAGTAATTTTTCTCAGAAGCTTATCTTGCCCTGAATGGAAAGTTAAATTCCTGCACAGCCTGGGAAACACGACGTTCTCCAAGCTCAGTCTCTTGTTTTCTCTGCCCCTCCCCAGATTGAAAAGATGTTGCTGCAACCTTCCCCTGGTTTTGTACACTGCACACAACTGAACTCCAGCTCGTGTCAAAGGCCTCTTGTTTGCCATCACCACACAGGGATGAAAAACCTCTTCCAGACCCCCTGTCACCTCCTGGTTATTACACAGCGCAGCAGCTGCTACACCCAGCAGTCTGGCTTTGTGGGGCACGTTGATTCATGGAATTTCCATTTAATTCCTCTTTTGGGATTGTCTGCACAGCCACTGGAGAGTGGGAAGCGATGTGCACACTCAGCACAAATGTCTCCCCCATCTCCTCAGCACAGTCTCTGTCACTGTGCTGGCTGCCATGGAAATGAGCCACCCCGAGAGAAAAAACCCCACATCTTTTTGTCTGCCTCGTGGAAAAGCATTTCACCCAGCAGAAAGCTCTGAGCGAGGGGAGCCTTACCCTGAAGCATTTGAATCCCTCTTGCTGAGCCCTCCCTGGGCTCCTGGGCTGCGGGGATGGGATTGCTCCAGGCTCAGTTCAGGAAAGGGAATGCTTGAACAAGCTCAGGTGCCTAAATACCCGGCAAACTGGGGCCTTTGGAACAATTACTTCTCACTTGGGCCCTTACAAGAGCTCAGGAGCAGTAAATTCCAGGCTTCTCATCTGTGTCCGTACTTCAGATGGGTTTTTTTTTTCCCCTTGAGAAGCAAAGGGAAAGAAGGGAAATTGGAAATACAGCGAGGCTGTTTCTCTGCTGGTGGCTCTTTGAGCTGCTCCAGAAGAAACAGTTCTCTGACACCAATTAACTCTAGCAGGGGATCTGCTGATTTAAAGTGGAACATCAAATCTCATTGAGATAGAAATAACTCTTTTATGCCTACCTCAGTTCTCAACGCCATCAAATTGTGGGCCTGGACTCCTGCCAGGTCTTTTCAGAAATAATGAAACGATTGTTCTTACCTCCAAGCTAGAAAGACTTTCAATTGAATAAAAAAAAAGAGCATACCCTGCATTTGTTACAGTTTTATCCTTCACTTTCATTAACAACTCATTCCTGGTCTAGCCTGGCAAATAGTCTTATGATTGTTCAGTCCATTGAATTCTTTTCATTTAGTGGTTTGTTTTTTTTCTTGTCTCCTACAGAACTGAAAATTGGACTATGATGAAGGGAAATTTACTTGAAGGCAAGCCAAGGAGGAACAGAGGAATATGGCAAGCATGGTGATGGAGAGACCCACCAGAGCAGGGAATGCCAAGGAAAAGGTAAAGAAGCAGCTGATTTATCACCACCTGGTGAGAAGACAGATGGAAGATGGTCTGGAAAGCTTTAGGAGGAGTGTCCTGTGGATTATAAATGAAGTAGAAGGACACAGGGGAACCAGGCACAAGGTAAAGGTGACAAGAGCCAGTGGGGGCTTTTTGGAGTAAAGCTCTGCCACAGCTCTGCAGCTGGAACTTTTTTCCTCCAGGGTGAAAAGTAAATTCCTCAGTGCTGCCATACTTGAGGAACTCCTTTTGCTTCTGCCAAGTTAATCATACCAGAAGCAAAACAAGCAAGATAAGAAGAGAATTTCCCTCTTGGTATTTGGAAATGAAATATTAATTCCAAATGTCTTCCCTTTTTTTATAAAAAAATGTGAAAAAAAAAAAAGATAGTGCAAAAGAAATCATCTGTTCCTGATTTCTTCAGTGTTTCACTGAACTTAGAGAAAGGTTTTGGTATTTGTTGGAAATATTAAGACTATTCTGGATACGAAGGAGTCTGAATACACTTCTAAATTTTGAGTGCCAGCAATGCAAGAGTAAATATTATGGCATTATAAGTTACTTGTTTCTGCTCTGGAAATCCCTCTCAGACCTGAGATTGGGCCTGGAAGCAAAACTTCAGGGATGGCCAATTTATGGAATGAGTGAGACCAGTGAGGAAATGGTCTAATTAGAGTTATTTAAACATTCTGAAGTGATTTTCAGCACCCACATAAGCACAGCAAGGGTGAAATGAAGAGGAAGAAATCCTGCAGGTCTGTCCTGTGTGTGACAGGGAGTTTTGAGAGACCTCATCAAGACAGAGTGACCAGAGGCCTTTTCAGACAGAAGGGATTTAATATGTGACACGAGCAAGGGAAGCACTGAATAATTCAGACTGGAAAGGACCTCTGGAGGACTCTGCTCTGTTCCCCCTGCTCAAAGCAAGGCCAGGAAGAGCAGGTTGCTCATGGCTGAGTCTGTTCAAGCTTTTAATATTTCCAAGGGTTATCTCATGTGTCTGAGCTTCTGTTTTCAAGTTTAACCACTGACTGAATGAAAAAAACTCAGCCTAACAGAAGACACAAATGAGACAAAAATGAGATTTTGGTCCTGTGTCTGTGGTGTGGAGTGGTTGGCACTGAGGACTTCAAGTCCTTGACAGAATGATGTCCCCTTGGTCACCGTGAGTTACATTCCTGGAGCACAACTTCTGTCCTGTCTGGTATGAAAAGCATCTCACTTGCAGGCTCCAAATGTGACCCAAAACTTGGTGAGAGGGACAGCTGGGGGATTTTATCAGCTGTGGAGTCCTGCCTTGGATTATAAACCCTGTGTGCACGTTGAAGAGCAGCTGTGCCCTCTCCCCTCAGGCAGTGTTCAAGGATGGGACCCTCACCAACCTGACCTGAGGGAGCCCCATCCCTGCCCATGGACCTTTAAAATCCTTCCCAACCCAAACTCTTCCAGGGTTCTGTGATTCTTTGATCACCTGCTTTATAACTGAGCCAATTCCTGAGTGCATTTTAGGGCTGGGCTCCTAAAATCTGCTCTGGGACTCTCCCAAGCCCCCTCCTCTCTGTACCTGCTTTGCTTCCACAGGGGCTGTGACAAGAAGGCAAGGACATTTCACTTATGCTTCAAAAACAAACACAGAAAAGACTTGAGAGGAAAGAAATGGGACTGCCAAGACAGCCCCCTGTTTTGTCCTTTTGAATCTAATTAGGCTGAATTTTTACCAACCTCAGCACTGAGTTTGCAGAGGAAAAAAGCTCTGTGGCAGCAGAGACTGGAGGGGGTCTGGCTGAATCCCATCCTCAGCAGCACAGAGATGCTTTGGTATCTTAGTAGATGAAAGGCATGAAACTTATTTATTCACGTGATTTCCTATAGAAACAAGGGTACTGGTTTTTTTTTTTTAAAGCAGTATCTGTCTCCCTTAGTCTTCTCTCCATCCCTTTTTGCTGGTTTTGGTAGTTTCCACCAGATTTACCAGTAGCTGAGAGACTACAAAGGTTGTATGTTCATACAGGGTTTCCCCCCTCTTCAAAGAGATGGCCTTGTAAGGGAGGCATTGCCACAATTTTCACATTTCACATGATTGAAACAATCAAAATGTGAAGTCAAGCCTTATTAGACAACAGAAAATCCTCAGATGAGAGATTGAACCTGTTGGCAAGGTGCTCAGACTCCCACATCAGTGCCATTAGGGGTTTTTGGCCTCTCTTTACACTGCCTCCTTTAGCTGAGAAGAGGAACACCAGGGATCTCAGTGCTCTGGGACTGGCCTCACTAACTGGATTTTCCTGTGCCTTGCTCACCAGGTGGAATGGCAATGGCAAAGCACCAAAAACCAGCACACATAAATAACATTTGGAAATTAATCACTCCATTTCCTGCAAGTGATAAGAAAATTTGCCCTGTGTGCAAGTAATTTGCAGTCATTTATGGCAATCTGTAATATTTAAATACTAAGTAAATTAATTATTCGGCATTATTTTTAGTTAGCTGATTTACTGTAATTGCAATGACTAAATAAATCAATTACTTAAAAAAAAAAAGCCCCCAGACATATATGGCAAATCAATTACTTAATATTTAATGGGAATTACTCGCTGTTACAGAAAACAACAGAGGAACGAATCCTTTAATGACATAAGTGAAATTCAATCACTGTCTGGGGAAAGGGGTTTCTGTACAACATTACCTTTGAAAAACTCACGAGATAATGCAATGAAATAGTGGGAATGCATGGGAACAGTGAGCCCAGACAAACTACCAGGCAGCAGGGAAAAAACAGCTGGGACCTGGCTTTCTGCACCATCCCAGGAGGAGGAAACACCGTACCCAGCGAGCAGCACCTGTGCCAGGAAAGTTGTGAAAACAGATGGTGGGTGCCTGGATAAACACCAGCTGTGCTGGAGAAACAAATCTGTTGTTTAGAGTCATTAGAGAAGGTATTGGAGAATATCACTGCCGTGGCTGTGGCAGGAGGCTGCTGCCAGCCCACACCTTGGACCTGCCTGCTCACCTCAGGAGGGTCTCTAGGAGGTGCTCCAACAAATTCCAATGGGAACAGTGGGAGTGGGTCAGCTTTTGGGCAAGGAAAGCGTGGAAGAGCAGATTAGGGCTGATCAGCCTGGAAATACAGCAATGGAGAAAATTTAGGGGTTAGGGAGGGCTGGGGAATAGAGGCTCCCATGAATGCATGAGGTGAACTATGCCCAGGAGAAAACAGCTGGAGGAGGGGCAGCACCCAGGGAATTTAATTATCTTCCACAGCTCAGGTTGTGTCTGATGAGCTTTAAATTGGGCAGCAGCTTCAGTGTTAGTCATCAAAAGGCAGAGAGGGGGGTGTGTGGTGCTGTGCAGTGTGAAAACCCAGCCTCATTAGGAAAATGGGGTTAGAGCCCACCAGAGCTTGGACAAATTATTATTCCTTGTCTCCTGTTCACTCTTCTAATGCAATATTATGGTGTGCGTGTATATAAATTAGTGTATCCTAAAACATGGCTGGTTAATTCACAAGCAGATTTGGCAGCAGCTTGTGCCATCACTGGTGGTGGCTTAAAGACTTAGCTTTGAGCTCAGGCACAGCTCGCTTGGAGCTTTTCCTGTTCCTGAGAAACATTGCTGAAAGCCACGAGACACAGGTGCTGATGGAAGGAGATCACCTCCCTTCTCACCTGCTGAATGCCTTTGGAAGGCCTCATTACCATGCAAATGGAGATTGCACACAGCCCAAGAAAAATGCATCTGTCAGGCTGCACATATTGATAACAGCAAATGTGAGCATAACTGCGATTTATAGAGCGAAGGGATTTCACCTGGGGCTGGTTGGACTTGTCCTGCCTCTGGAAACAACGAGGGTTAATTGTGCTTCAGTAATTCTGACATCTTTCTGATGAGCAATTCATCTCTAATTGGACCCAAAAAACTGCCGTGGTACTGGGGAACTTCTGACCTTGAAATGGTAGAGGAGAATTTTGACAAAGGAATTGCAAAACTGACAAATGGGAAGGAGCAATGAATGCAGCCATGAAATGGGGAAATGATGAGCTAACTCAGCCATAATTTTGCAATGGATCAAGTTATCCTCTGACTTACACTGGAGTGAGCCTCTGATGATACAGGCATTGAAATGAAAGACTTGAAGGATGTTACTGCTCTAACCTGCAATGGAAAAGCAGCTGGAGACCGACCCTGGGACACTCCTGACAGGTTGTGGAGTGTGATGAAATGGGCACCCAGCTGCAAGTCCAGAAACAAGTGCCTGGACTTCCAAGTACAGTGAAATTTCTGCCTGGGAGAGTCAGGGCACCTCAAGATCCAGAGCAAACAGCTGCACGAAGGTGATGATGTTGTGCTTTTCTTCCTCCCTTTGGGAAGCCCACCTCTAGGCACAGCTAGCCACGCCTTGGGCAGAGTTCCTGAGGAGAGAAGTCATCCAGCTTTGCTGGAGACACCCAGTACAGAAGGCTGTCCAGCTAAAAATTATTTTTACACCTTTCTGAATCTTTTAATATGTTTATAGATGTGGTCATGCACCAGCACCTCCACAGGGTGATATGCTCTCTGCAAACTCTGTAGAATGTATCTTAGCTTGGAGATTACAGGAAAATAATTTATTGATCTATTACAATTGACATGTGCACAGTGCAAGGCACTTGCCAATGCACATATATTGTATTTACTGAGGTAATACTGGAAAGAAGTCAGGGACAATTAACTTTGCAAAGGCCCTCAAGGGAAAAAGACAAAAGCAAGTTTATAATTTATACTAGAAATAACAGGCAAAGTCTGTGTGTGTTTAACCTGAGCTCCAGGATATACATTTCTTGGAAATGCATAAATGCGCTCCCAGGTTTTATATCTAAACATGTTGTCTTGAAATACAACTTGATTTTCCTGCTTTTCAGACTCTTTGTAAGTGGTCAGTGCAGAACACATCTGCCTTGGATTGCTAGGGGTGTCTATACTGCTGTACTGCTGATTTTCAGGGCTTTTACCTTCCCTGCAAAAGACAAGCCAAGAGCAGGTGGTGGTGCAGTGACCAAAATGTGTATCTGCACTGGGTAACACTGAAATGAACCCTGCAGAGCTCACAGGAAAACCCTTCACTTAAGGCACTGGTACCTCCTTGAAGGATCACTTGGTATTTTTGAGTGGAACATGGTTTTTGATTTAATTAGGCTTTCTTACTTGTGTTTTTTGAATGTTTTAATGTCAGTGAATGAATGTGTACTGAACAACAAACAACGAGTTTTCATGTAGGGTTTTTTTTTCCAACGCTCCTTCTTCTCCCTCCTTCCTGCTCTGTTCAACATGGACTGGAAAAATAAGTTGTTCACCTAAATATTTCCTCAAAAAGTATAATTCTCCAACCAAGTGTATTTGTTGTCTTGTATCTCTATAAGCAGCAGTGGTGTATTTCTCTGTGAGCTGTGTCACATATATGAAAAGCGAAGAAAAAATATGTGTCTCTGATTATTGTCCCCAGTTCCTGACCCTGGGTTCAGTTGGTGCTGTGGTGACTCCTGCTGTTGAAACAGGACAAGCAGGTCCTGATATTACTGATAACCAGATCTAACAGGGTTTTCTCTTTTTTTTTTTTTTGGTTGGTTTTTTTTTTGTTTTTGTTTGGGTTTTTTTTTTTTTTTTTAAGGTATCCTAAACTCTCTTTGTATGTTTTAATAAGAATTTATACAGCTTTGGTAGCAGCTTAGTGTTTTTGGCATGAAAAGTCTTTGGCATACACTGCTCAACCCAGCAATTTGTTATTGTCTGCTGTATTTTATTTTCACAGCGTCCTTTATTCCAGCATCCTTTATTTTATTTAGTTCAGCTGCATCCTTCAAAAATGAAAAGGGTAAAGGTAATGTCTACTGCAATATAAAGCCAAAGCATTTAACTCCACAGCAATGCCCTTTCCTCTACTTTTCAATCAGAACTGGGGACTCAGCACTGAAGCAAGCCATGGTTAATTAATTGCTTACTCCAAAAGATTCATCCCAAGTGCACATCTTTTCCTCTGCCACAGGAAATGTGGGTTTTGTCAGTGATGCTCTTTTCCATGAGCTCTATCTAGCTGAAAAAATAACAGCCCTAGATGTTTGAATACACACCATCTAAACTAAGAATTGGGCAGGGGTCAGTTTGGGGCTGGGGTAACCGAGGAGCAAACCTGCACGGAGAATTCCAGCTTTTTTTTTGAGAAATGAAGTCTGAGAGTTTTGTGCTTTTCCAGTGACCATTCAAGGAAAGAAAGCACACAATTCATTGGGGTGAAGGGCAAACATTTTCTAAAGAACTGCTACAGCAAATACCCTCATGTTGCAGTGGCAGATAGCCCAGAAGAAATCATTCACAGCTGCCTAAATGCCTTTGCTCTTATCTTTACTGAAGTCGTCTACACTGATTTCTGCTATTTCTCCAGCTAATCCAGCCTTTGCTAATCCTGTCCTCCAAAATTCTTGGTGCTGTTCTCGACACAGAGCCATCCACAAGTTTTATGAGTGCACCTGCTGGGCCATATTTCTCTCTTTGCTTAAGAGAATGTCATGCAAGACAATGTCATACCCTTAATAAATTCAAGACATATCTCATCTGCTGCCTCCTCTTTATCCACTTGGCTGGTTGCTCTGACAAGGAATGAAATTAGAAATGGTTTGAGAAAGCAGGTTCTTGAATAATCTATGCTGGCTGTTTTTATCAGTTTATTCCCTAGATGACTACTAAGATACCATTTAATAATTTTATCTTCTGCCTTTCTGGGTATTAGATTACTGCAATTTCCTTGGTTCTTCATTCTCTCATGAAAGATGAACTCCTCTGCTTGCCTTCCTTGATTCCTCAGGCACAGAGAACTTACAGAGATAACCCCTAAATGTGCAGGGATCTTCTCAGCTGATTACAAAGTACGGGAGGAAAGACTTCAGCTGTTCCTCAGGATGTCATAACTACTCTAAATATTCTTTAACCAGGTCTTTCCTATCTTGGTTTTCTGTGCTATTTCCTTGGAAAATGTGCACTAAGCACCTATATTGCCCTAAATGGGAATAATTCTCTTCTAACCTTTCAACTGGTACACTCAAAAAGGAGCTACTGGAAAAGACTGATCCCTCACTGCCAACGGGGATGCAAACAGCTTCCTTATCTGCTAAGGATCTGAGCACAAATACGCCCAAAATCTGAGATGAGATGAGGTCACATTCCCTTTTTAAGCATTCCCTAGGTCCCTTAAAGATGTGATCAAGGAGATACATTGGAGACAGGACAGAGATGCCAGAACTGCTCAGAGATGTAGCAAGAGAAAATTAGTTTATGTGAGCCCAGCAGCTGGGCAGATAATGGCTCAGGAAGTGCTTTTCTGCCTGCTTGCCAAACACGAGCAACATCCAATACCTTAGAAGTGCTCGAGCTGTATTAGCAACACAAACACATTTCCTTACAAAGGTCTGGAGCATCACCTCTGCTTGGCTGCTGTTTTGTGATTCCAGCCACGTCACACTAAATACAGAGGGATGCACACTGCTTGCAGGAGCAATTTCGTGAGCTCCCAGAGCTGAAATGTGAGCCCAGACTTCTGCCACAGAATGGCTTGTGAGATTTTTTTAAAAAACAGCATGTGAGTTAATTTTTTTTTTGCCTGCCAAACGCCTGTAAAGGCTTTTGTCAATTTTCTCTCTCTTGCCAATTTTGGGCAGCAACAGCAAAGCTAAAAACCCGGAACATAAAACTTGCCATTGATTTCCAATGCAACGGTTCCAAAGGAAAGGTCAGGAAGGAAAAAAGAAACACACTGGACAAAAAAAGGAGCTTCACTGATGTACTGCTGGTGGCACCTATGGAGCTGCCCCGACTCAAACAGACCTTTTATATCAACTGATATGAGACAAAGGTCCTGGAAGGGGTGGTCCCTGCATCCTCAGGGATGAGGCTGAGGTGTGTTGGTGTTGTATTTGCTACTGCACAGCCAGCCCAGCCATGCCCTTCCACTGGACAGAGGAGACATGGCTGGGGGAAAATAATCTTTGTAGGTAAAGGGAAATAATGGACAGCATTATGTTAAGGAGACAAAATAATAATGGGTAATACACGAAAGGCAAACAAAGTTCTTGTGATCTGAAAGTCGGGAAAGGAGCAATTTCAGCACCAATAAAGTTGTCATCATAAAAACATTTTATAGGAAGGGCAAAGAAAGGCTGGGATACAAAGGTACTTATGAAATACAAAGGTATTTATGCAGCATGTTCTGCATCCATCCATTAAATTCAGATGGATTTGTCATGGTTTTTGTGCTTTAAATCTTTGTGGTAAGTAATTTAGGCATTGTTTCATATTGTCTGCTAGATAGAATATGTTTCAAATTGGACCCCAGTACCGAGTCGTTTAATAGAAATTTTTGAGATGAAAAATTCTGTTGATACTGACAACATCCTTTACATGAGAAATAAAGAGGGCATTTATAAGAAGCTGCTTTGTGGTTTTGATAATAATGGTAACGATTATCTTGCAGCCTTTCCCCACCCTCACATTGCTACGCATTAACTAATTAATTAATCAATCCCTTTTCCTGCCAAGAAGAGAGGCTCTGAATGCCCAGCTGAAGGAACCATGGCACTGCAGTGGGGTTGAGTATGTTCTTATTCTCATGGACCACTCACCATAAACCTAGAGTTTCCTCTCATATATTATTTTAAGGTAGCTGTTTGATTCTTTGTGATGTTTTTGTTTTATTTGCTTTACTTTACAGGCTAGACTTGAAAGCTGGGAGTACTGAAGAAGCCAGGCTGGGAAGTGACATTCTGGCTCAGAGTCACTGGCCACCCAAACCATGCCACCATCTCCTCTCAGTCCTGATGAAATGGTTCTTTGAGAAGACAGGAATTCTCTTGGGTACATCTCCACAGGCAGGCTGGAGACAGATTGAAATGCTGCACCAGGACACCACGTTTTGTGTCTTTGTCTGTGTGAAGTCCAGCCCATGGAGATACTCTAGAACTAAAAATGTGTTATTTTTCACCATCTCCATGCAAAGACAGGATAAATATTCCCTAGGGGATTCTTGATAAGAGAAGAGACCAGACAAATCCAGCATTTTATAAGGTACATGCATTTACAAGCTGGATAACTCCATGTGTGTGGGTATTACTGGCTACTTGCTCACAGACCTTTAAAATCTGCAGAACAGGAGCTGACTATGTTCCTCTCTAGAACCCAGATCTTGACTTCTTTTTCACAATCACACAGGCCTCACCTGAGTGCTGGGATAACTGATTTTGCTGATTGGAAAAATATTTTTGTGTTCACATCGGAGACAAGGCAACTGAACGCCCTTTTTTGCATTTTGGGGTTGACTGGGCTTTCCTGGAAACTCTGAGCTTTTATCCCCCTGTTCACATTTGAATTGCTTTCTATGCTTTCACACAAAATAACTGTATATCCATAATCCCAGTGGTCTGCACCCCCTCTCCCAAGGGTTTGGGATATACACAGATACCCCATCAGAGCAGAGCATTGCTCTTTGATCTGCCAAAGATCTGAGTCTGCAACAGCAGAGAATTACACTCAGCTCTCTCAAGTCCCAGCACCCCACCTATTATTTTAAGAAAGTTGTCCCTGGAGGTACTAAATAACCACAAAGAAATAACCACAAAGTTCTGCTGCAGCAGAGCTAAATATTTACTAATAATGTTAAACTAACACACTGGGGTTTTTTGTTTTTGTTTGTTTTTTTTTTTTTTTTGCAAGGAGACATTGGCACAGAGCTCTGCTGTGAGCCACAAGTACACCTCAAGATCTCATAAAAGTAAAGCTGGAGAATTTCTGGTGCCAGACCCGGTGTCAGCTGCTGTGAATGGCCAGAGCCTGTTGATGCCAATGGGGATTCTTAACAGACTGAGAATTTGCCTCCTCTTGCCTGGTGTTGCTAAAATCCTTTTTGGAGCTCCCCAGATGTTCCAGCTGAATCTCTCAGGTTGGGGAGGAAAAAGGTTTTTTAGCAGCTCCTGAAGGTAGATCCAGTTTGTAGAAAACATCTAACTGGAAGTTCACACGTGTGGTGCAATTGATGTTGGCACCTGCACGGGTACAAATTGGTGAGGATTTTCCCTGCTGACCATCCAGCTGCTCTCCCCAGGAAACACCTGCATTTCTGGCAAGAGGACAGAGTTTTCCACCTGTGATTTGTGAAGGAAGGCAACATTTTTATTTGGGTTTTTTTCACACCTTCCTTTACAAGTGGGCAGTTTTGCATCCCCCCTGCTCCTGGCAGCATTGCCAGACATTCAATGTGAGGAACAGTTCAGTGGCTGAAGGGTTGTGGGATCTCCAGTAGAGAGGGAGCAGCACTTGCTGAGAAAAGCCAAAAGGAGAACATACATTTTGTTTGCTGCAAAGGCTGTAAGGTGGGAATAAATCTCTCCTTTCCTGCAGAAAAGGAGAGGGCTGTTTATGAACTTCTCCTTCCCTCCACTGTCTGGTCTTGCTGAGACTTACCATTTGGAGGAATCCCAGGATGGAAAAACTGGCAGGAAAGGAGCTTCACTCATCTCAGGGTACCCAGATCCAGGTAATTCTGAACCTCCCAGCACAAAGCAATGCAGAAGAAAGGGAATGCAGCGTTGAGGGGGATAAATAATGAGACAATGCAAATAAGATTTAATGACAGCCACTATGATTTTATGGAAAATAGGTCTTGTCCTAGAAATTCTGTTTTTCCCTCATATGGGCTTCTGAGTAAACAGAACAAAGGAACCACATGAACAGAAAAGTAACCTCTAAGCTGAATTTGAACATCCTAGAAGAATGTGGTGTTGGATGTCATAAAATAGGATCTTAGAGGTTCAGCTTGATGCTCAAAACACTTTCATATTCTCACTAAAGCTTTTAAAGTAAATATGAAATCGTGGCTAATAAGGTTTGCCATGTTGTTGCTGTATTTTCTCCTCTCTATCCAGCCCCCTATATTCATGGTGTTTGACAGAAATCAGCATTTTTGTATCTTTCATATCAAACCAGGTTGGGATACAGCACTGGAAAAATGCTAAAGGAGGGAAAATGGCATGGCAGCAGCTGCTGACAGAGACAGAAGTGTTTCCTTGGGAAAACTGGATAAAAGTCTGCCCTTATGTGTTGTGTTCTTGATATACACAGTAAAATACAGGGAGCTTTATGGTCTGATTGGGTTTGTAGCCACATTAATGACATCCTGCCCATTGTCAGTAAAGCAATTAAGAATAATTAACTATAAACACCGTGTAGTTTGACGTGGCTGCAGTAGTAACTTTTCAAGGTTTGCCTGTTTATATTTGGATTTTAAAGTGGAGCCAAGTCAGACAGGAAGGCAGGGGGGGACCATTATCAGCCTAATCTGGTGGGGATCAGGAGGGAGGTGGTTATGGATACAGACTTCCCAGTAAGATGACAGCCTGTGGAGCATTTCAGGGGGTGCTCCAAGGCCACCTTCTCTTCTTGAACACCTACTGTCTACTTCTGCTGCCTCAGGTGTGTGCTCCAGGTGCTGCCAAAGCCCTTCCAGCCCTTGCCAGCCACACCTCCTGTTGCAGTCTGCCTGGGAGCAGGGTGTCTGTGCCTGCCAGGAGCTGTGTGTCAGAGCTCCTCGGACAGAGATGCTTTTGCAGACCCATCTCTCTCAATACAGCTGCTAGCTGATTAAATGAAAATTGCAAAGGCATTCTGGCACTGACTGCTGCATGCAGCCAAGTGTTTCATGGCTTTACTTAGAGCTTCCAGTAAGTTACTGCCTGCAACATTGCCAGGGAGGCAGTGGTAAAAAAAAAAAATAAAAAAAATTCAATTTTCATCCAGGAGGATTTTTCTTTGTGCCTACAGTTGTCCATCCACTTTCCAAAGGCAGGGGCACACTGTGGTTGCAGGTGTTGTCATTTCCATTGAGAACTGTTGGAAGTTTCCATACAGTTCTCTTCTTCTAAACAGTGTTTCAACCTAGTCTTGGACATGGTTTTTCTGTCTTTTTTTTTTTTGTTTTTAGAGGATGTTTTTCAACGAGGCTGTAGTAGACCTTGCAAATTCTATCCTGAATGACACTCACTGTGAAGGGTGGGACTGTGAGAGGGAGAGTCACCTCCTAGGAGATGGGCATAATTTATATTAAACAGGAGATTCTGGGGCATCCTATGCAAGACAAGATGGATGGCCTGGGAGGGGGGCTGGGGAATGTCTGCAGTGGGCCCTTCTTTACTGCCCAAGTTGTAGATCACAGCCCTTCCTCCACCTCCTCTTCAAGGAGAGAAAGCAAAACCTCTCCAGCTGCTCTGAGTGTGGAGGCTGAGCCTGTTCTCACAGCAGATGTTTGCACCTCCTGCAGCAGATGTGCCAGTCCTGGAGCAGAGAGGGGCCCTGAAGGAGAGAATATGGGCACCTGCCTCCTATGGGATGCCTGGCCCACGAGTCAGTGTGCTGGGGATCAAGGAGGAAAGGCATTAACTTCTTGTTCAGGTGCATGTGAGGGTGGACACGCCAGTGGCAGCCTGGGACAGCTGCCCCAAGGTGCTTGGTGGTGTAAAGGTAGAACGAAACCTCAGGAAAAGGCAGAGGAGTAGTCTGAGTAAAGGAGAGAAAAGCTACAAGCCCCTGACTAAGCCATCTTGGTGCAAAATTTGTTTCAGCAGCTGTTTCCAGCAGTGGTTTGGCTGTGAAGGGCACAGTGCCAGCTGTCACCACTGCTCCACTGTTCTCTCTGCCTCAAGTGAGAGTTGCACGTGGCAGGCAGCTCAGGAAGGAAAGAAGAGCCCGGTTTATTTATTCCACACTTGCCAGCCCCATGGCTGAAGCCCTCCCTGAGTGACAAGATGAGCAGTTTCAGGCCACCACCACTACCCCAAGCATCTGCTCTGACTAATGGCAGAATGGTGTGGCCCTTCTGGCTCGGGATTTGCTCGAGGCTGCAACGCTTTCTGCTTTCCATCTGTCACCAGTCCTGTCGTTTGCAGCATCTCTCAGAAGAAAGGATGCTGAGACCTTCCCCTCCCCAGCCTGTGGGGAGCAGGCTGCTCAGTGTGCAGAGCCCACAGCCCTCAGGTATCCCTGGGGACCCGTGTGCCTGGACTGACAAGTCCAGCAGGGACACAGGGAGAGCTTTGGCTCCTGCTGCTGGCCCATGGCTGCCCTGCTCCCCCTCTCACACTGTGCTTTGCTGCAGCTCAGCTCCCACACGCTGGGCTGGCATCCCACACTCAGATTCCCTCAGCAGCAGAGCTGCAGCAGGGATGGAGAGCTGGGTATCTCTCCAGTTCTGCCATCCCATTCCACAGCATTTCCTGAGGCAGTAGCAGGAGCAGGCCAGGCATGGCACAGAGTTGGTGTCCTGCATGGCACCCTGGTGGGTGTACAAGCCAAAACCTGGTGTTGATTCAACTCCTTTTCAATGCCTTTTCGCTGAGGCACAATCTCCATTCAGTGTGGAGGCTTGGTTGCTGAGAAACCATTCTGAAGTCTTGCTGGGATGCTGGATTCCTCACCTGGACCACTTGACAAAAACCAGATTGGTCTTTCCCCATCTCCCCAAGAGGCAAGAAAAAAATAGAAACTGTGGGGCATTCACATCTCTGTCTCCCTACTGTGCCTCTTAAAAGGACTTAAAAATTACAGCTGCCTGTCTGAAAACACCGCCAAAGCCACAGAAGGAACTTGCCATAAGGTAAGGCACCACAGAGGGACCTTGAGCTAAGTACAGAAGGCAGAAATTTACAGCAGGAAGGTGCTGATTCCAGGCCTAGCAGAGCTGAGTTCTGCTGAGCACATCCTGGGCAATGCATTCAGACAAAAACCACCACTGTGTCAGACTGGGGGACAGGAAGCAACTGCTTGTGCACTTGCCACCTCAAGTTATTGGGAGCTTTGGTGAGCACCTGGTGGATACCCTGAACTAGGGCTGTGTAAAGGTGGCACTTCCAGAACGATGCCAGAATCCCCCTTTACAGAAGCCCAGGGTGAAGAGGGACCCATGGCATGCCACTGGATCCAGGGCTAGTGACTATCTTCTCATTGATCCTTCTCTCTCTCTCTCTCCCCTCTTCTCTTTTCTGTTTAACTCACATTTAGTGTTAAATAAAATCCACATAATTGACTTTGGCCTATGGTCTGGTTTACACCTGAATTTGGGCAGAGGCATCTCCCACGGATCGTAACAGCCTCACACCTGGGGTGCTCTGCACCTGGGCACTGTTGTTCACCCAGTGCAGCCTTGCTTGGGAAGAAGAGGCCTGTTTCTAGGGTTATTTTTACAGATTAATCTTGCACTAGCAAAGACCAGGCCAAGGCAAGCCCATTTCCTCCTAGATTTGTATAAGAAATCAGATTTGTGTACTGGAAGACAAGAACTTCAAGTGTTTTTCCTGTAGCTGCACTATAATGTGTCTCTCCCACTTGCCTTCTTTCCCAAATGATTTTTTTTTTTTTTTAATTTACTTAGGATATCAGGGCTTGTGCAGCCATCCCAGGCACTTAGCTGTGCGTGGTTTCCTACCTGCATGAAGCACAGGAGGAGCACAGTGACCTCAGAGACATCTGCTGCTGTGTGGCTTGGGCTGCAAAGTGATAGGGAGTAGAGACTCAGTTAAATAGTGGCAAAACAATAAAATATTCTTATTTTAGCAGGAAAGCAAGTTGAAAGGAGGTGTTACAAATTGCCAAATCTTTTAGACACCCAATTGAGATGCCCTGAGGAAACCTGACTTATATGAAAAGCTGAAAATTTGATGCCTGAAAATCAGAACCCTTAAAGCACATCAAAATTGAAACCCCAAGACTGTTATCTGGGTCATAAAACGTTCTGGAAAGCCTCAGCTGAGGACCTTCTTCACAAGGCCTCCTGCAGGAGCTGGGGCAGCCCTTGGCACTCTGCAAAAGGCTGAGGAGCAAAGGATAATTCCAAGTACAAGAGCCTGATGAATTTCTCTGCTGGCAGCAGTGAGAAATACTTGATAAACGACCAGTCCAAGTAGTTTCTTGTCATGTAAGTTCAGTCTACCTTTCTAATTATTGTTTCATTGGTTTGCTGCATGACTCTCGCTGGTCACTAGATGTCACTAATAATGAATAAGAAAGAGGAACCTCAGGGGAACTTCTTGGGGAGGCAAAATTTAATGGACAAGAGCAACCGGCAGTGCCCCAGCCCAAACCCCTGGTAGCAGAAGAGTGGCACCCGAGCACCAGCATGGTTTGAGCAATTGCCATTGTAGGATTTGCAAAGTGTAAGTGCCACACATCACTCACCCAATTTTTCCAGTGCATGGAAACCTTCCTGCCCTATTTCCCACCACTGGAAGAAAAAGAGTGGACTTGAGCAGGCTGGTGTAAAATTCTGCCACACCAACAGCCCTGTGCTTTATGGGGTCTCCTGAGGAGCAAGGAGCCATCACACCTGAGACTTTGGCATGCATTTACTCAGGCATGGCCAGCATGAGTAAACTTTTGTTCTGGCTTCTTTAGGATATGTTAAAAAAGCCTTTATTACGCTCTCTGGAGCATCTTCTGACACAGTGTGCCTTGCTTTTGGAGGAGCAACCAGCACACATCCCACCCTTCAGGGACTCTGAGGAGCTTGCTGCTTGTTAGCCTAAGTCCATGGCTCAGTGAGGATTTAATCCAATAAGCACAACTACCATCACAGCATTAGTTTGATGAATAGACACAGCCAGAGCCTGAGACGTGTTTAGCTCCAGAGGGAAACCATCAGGGAGTGAAGGTCACCCAGCTCCCCTCACCCACACCTTAATTGCATCCAGCTCTCCTGTTTAAGGCACTTTTAAAGTTATGTTTCTTCTGGGTGATGTCTTCACTGGGAATGTAAGTGAGCTGTGCCAAGGAGACAGACAACACAGGAATCACCTTCCTCTGGGAAGAGGAGTAGCCATGGGGCAGACAGCCTTGGCTTAGATATTTACAGAACTCCATGGAGCACCCCAGGCCTGCTCAGTTCCAGCCTCTTGTCTCAGTCCTGCGTGCCCAGAGAATTTGGCTGTTTGTGGGGACACAAGAATGGGCTGGATAAAGCTGTGCTTCACCTCAACCTGCTCAGCAGTGCATGAAATGTTGGAGACCCTCAAAGCAAGTGGGAAGGAGAGGATGTTCTCCCAGTCTCTCGGGGCAGCAAGAAGAACTCGAGCAATGTCATCAGCAGAGGGAGGGACAAAAAAAAAATGGCAATGAGAGGTTGAGAGATGGAGCTGAGACATTTCATTTGTAGGGCTGAATACATTTATTTTCTGACATCCTACAGCAGCTCTGCTTCACCTATCGACCTGCAAGGAAACATCTGCAGCTCCAGACAGGACCATCAGCAACCACCCTTTCCTTGTTCTTTTTAATTTGGGGCCTAATTTTGTCAGCTTCTTTGTTTCTTGGCAGAAATACCTGCCAGGTACCAGCATTTAGCAGTGATAAAATCCCAACACTTCAGAAGTCATTTTTGTTTTAAATCAAATTTCAACATAAAATGCTCTTCCTTCCCCCTCCTCCAGAAATGTCTAACAAGAATAATCAAATTAGATGGTTTTAGCATCAAACAATTTTGTTTCAACAATATCTAAATGCTCCATTTCCATAAGGTACACATATTGTTATTCTGTAATAACAAAGCATTATACCAGCAAATATTAGTAACACAACTGAAATTGAATATTAAACTTAAGGTTTGATATTATCCTAAAATTTCAAGTGAAATGAATGGAAATGAATGAGTTGAAATAGGAATTTATTTACTTTAGCAGGATGAGACCATTTGGAATAAAAATAAACTTACCAGAAGTTTTTCCTAGGGCTTTCCTTGTTCCATAACCTCCATCGAGGAGAGTAATATTGAATTTCAGTATTTATGAAGTTATTTAGGAAAAAAAAAAGCAAAGCATGACTCCAAAACATACAGAGACACTCACTAAGCTTCTCAATAATCTGTGGGCCAGTGAGGGGCTGACAAGCAATGCATCACTCTTCCTACCCACAATGAATTGATCCTGTCACCAGCAAACTAAATGCAATCAAGCTCTTGACTTGGATCATAAATCCTGTGCAAGTCACAGCGAGCAGCAGAGTGAACTGAAGCAGATAAAGGTGTCTGGCAACAGGCTGGCCCAGCAACGTGTCTCCAAAAAGGAAGTGGGATGTAAATATTTTATTTTGATGTCTGGAATACTTTCCAGCTTTCAGAACTCCGTGTAGTAGGAACTACTAGAGAGTTGTAGCATGTCAGTATGACAGATCCTATCCTCCTGAGCTTTCCCCATAGAACCAGAGTGCCTGGTTCTGTGTCATTACCTGGGTGTTTAGGTCCTGGGGCCTGTTAGGCTGAATCTGAGGAGAAATTGTATTGGGGTTTTTTTTAGCAGACCAATCTGCTGGGTAGACAGACAGACAGACAGACACGGAGACAAAGGAAGCCAGTGGATGTGATCTTTTTGGATTTCAGCAACACTTTCCATACTGTCTCTCACAGGACCCTTCTGGACAAAATGTCCATCCCCCAGATGGATAAGCACGTCCTGTGATGGGTGTCAGGGCAGGTTTAGGTTGGATATCTGGAAAAGGTTCTTCACCCAGAGGGTGGTTGGGCACTGGAACAGGCTCCCCAGGGCAGTGCTCACAGCACCAGCCTGACAGAGCTCAAGAAGTGTTTGGACAACACTGTCAGGCACGTGGTGTGACTCTTGAAGATGGTGCTGTGCAGGGCCAGGAGCTGGGGTCGATGTTCCTTGGGGGTCCCTTCTGTGGTTCTGTGAAAAGTCCTGGCAAAAACCCCTCCACATGGGGAAATTCTCCAGAGCGAGGCACCTTCTGTACAGCAAGCAGCCCACACAACTCCATGCAGCAGCTCACCCAGCACAGATCTAACTCTCTCTTCTCCTGAAAACTGTGTCTGAGGAGCAGTGACCTGGGACCTTGTCCTAGAAAGCTGTGCAGAGGAGTTTCAGTGTGGTAAAGGATCCCTCCCACGCCGGCAGCAGCCACACACCAATGCCAACCCCCAGCTGGGAGCTCTGTGTCTCTGTGAAATGGCACTGATGAAGATGGTCTTTGCAGTGGGTCAGAAGGATGGAAGCTCTAAGTGACAGGACAAGGAGCTGGGAGACAGAGACAGGCACGCTCACATCCACTGAAAAACTTTGTCAAGGCTTCCTGTGCTGGGAGGTCAGGCAGAAGGGTGGGCTTTCCCCACCTTTGCTAACTCTGGATGTGTGCACTGACACTGAGTCTGCTCCTTATGGCTTGGCAGAGGCAGCCCCAGGGCTCTGGTGGCCTAAAAACTGACAGGGTAAGAAAAAATTGTTGTTGTAAAAGTGGCCACAGCCCTGGTGTGTGGGCAAGCAAACACCTCCCCGAGGATCTGATTCCTCACCCAGAGATCACCAGCACAAGGGCTGAGATGGCAAACACCAGCCAGATGTGGTGATTTACACAACCTGAGCACTGCCCACTTAACAAAAAATTTTACATCTCAGGCCCAGGCTTGGAAGGAGGTGGCACAGCTGAGGCTTTCAGTGCTGATCATGTATTCAGATTTTATCACCAAGTACTGAAGGGCTCTTGATTCACTTGATTTGTGGCAAGTTCAAGCATTTTCCAGTCTAAATGCTCTCTGCAAAGACAATGATGAAATCACCCTTGGGTTTAGTGCTACCCAAGATCAGTTAAAGCTCCTGTGTTTAGTATTTAAAGATCTATTGAGATCTTAAAATCTCAAACTCCTTCACAGGCAGAGAATAGAACTTCATCAACAAACCAGACAGCATGATTAGGGGAAATACAAGCAAGTCTTCTTCACCTCAGCTTTACCAAACAAAACAAAATGAAAAATAATGCATAATTCCTCAAATGAGTTAGGGAGAGAGCTGATTAAAAAGTGTGTGACAGAACGTATTTCTCCTTGAAGATGGTATTTCATCAAAATAGGCTAATTCTGAATGCAGTAATGTAACAGAAAATTTGTTTTTGAAACGAGGTTGGAAGAAAAAATGTTCAAATGTTCCTTTGTAAACTTGTTTCTGCTGAGATCTCCTGGGGCATGGCTGCAAGCCCACAGCACTGGAGATGGTGCTTTTTATTTTTGAAAGGAAGGACATAGACCCTCATAAACTCATCAGTCTGATTGTGATGCCCAGAATGGCACTGACATCCAGTCATTTCTTTCACCAGTCCTCAACAAAGATTAATTGGAGGGTTAAAAGCAGTCAGCTTGCATTTATCAAGTCATGCCAGAACAATGGCAGTGCCAGGGATGGCATTTGTTTTCTTGGGTGAGCTGCCTGAAGGGGAAGGGGAAAGGGAAAGGGGTGGGTGTCAGTGGGTGTGGGTGAAGTCACCAGGAGGTGCAAACAATGCCCAATAGCAATCAATAGATTTATTAAATACAGAAATGTTTAACTGACATGTCCCAGACAGAGTTTGAGAGATTTAGGGTGACTCTGAGGGATAAGATTTGGTCAGTGTTGCCTGGGTGAAGTAGGAAAATGATCTGCAGCCTCACTGGCTAAAGGCACACTTGGTGTGACACACAGGGCAGGAGAGTTCAGCAGCCTGAGATGAGGGCATGGGTTACAACACTGAGAAGAAGGGAGATGCTTGGGGATGGAAAGGACAGACATGGCTGGGGGTGCAGGGTGCCCTAGCAAAAGGTCAGAGCTGATTTGGAGCAGTGAAAATGGGAGTGCAGCTTGAAAGACAGTGCTTTGCTCTGCTCACCTCAGGGATGGCAGGGTCTTGAATCAAGATGGTGAAGCTGTGATCCAAGAGTGATGCAGGGGCTCTGCCCAAATGCCAGTGCAGAGAAAGGAGCGAGGGCAAGGCAGAGGGTCCATCTGTAACACACAGCATGAGAGCAAGGAACTGGTTATCCCACAAAAGACGAGACTGAGCAGAGACTTTCAATTATTTTTAAGTAGGTAAAAAGTGGTAGTAAAGAGGTAAGGGGCTAATTACTCTCTTTGCTGGGCCTAGGACAAATAAAGTGGAAAAATCAGCAGAAACTTCTCATTTTCACAAAAGCCTTTTGCACTTTCTCTCCTCCTAACTTTGAGCTAACCTCAAAGAGGGGGGCTGATCCCAGCAGGGTGGGTTGCCTTTATTGATCTGCCCCAATGCAGTTCTGGTGTCTTTCCAGCTCCCATTCCTGCTGGGACAGTGTCGGAGCCGAGCGTGTCTCAGAGTGCCAGGTGACCTGCAGGTGACACAGTTTGGCCTGGTCTGCCAGGAGTCTCTGGGAAGATGTGCCTCAGCCCTGTCCCTCTCTGCAGCAGGGAGCTGCTGCGATGGGTGAGATGCCCAGAGGCCCCAGTCTTTGTGGAACTCGGGGTTTGCTGTGGTGAGAAGTGGTAGAACACCCTTGGAGAGAAGCTGCCCACACAGCTCCCAGAGTGGGCATTCTTTTCTCAGTGCCAGGTGCAAATACATCTCACTTTGTCACGCTGCTGGGAACCCAGATTTGTCCTTGGTGCTTGAGAAAGGGAGCAATCTGAACCATCTTGTTTGGCGTTTCTCAGTGTTAACACCAATTAGTTTTCAATTAGAAGATTGATTCCAACTTTCACGGCATGCTTTGGTGGGAGCAGGGCTTTGATTGTCATTTCCTAATGCATCCATGCTAACTCATCCATGTGAAGCTCAGACCCACCATGATTCAGACAAGCTGACAATTCCCCACAGTCAGAGGCAAATTTTCCAAAATAACCGTGAAAGGTATTTTTAACACGGAACATTGCATCAATTCCAGGTATTCAGAAGCATATCAGATGCTCTTGTCTGGCACACTTCCCTTTGAGATGAGCATCTAATGAATTTTCCACAGCTTCAATCTTCCCTCAAGTTACCTGCTCTTTTGGAGAGGCATAATGAATGCAAATTGCATTACAGC
This sequence comes from Rhipidura dahli, assembly GCA_013399225.1. Taxonomy (NCBI): domain Eukaryota; kingdom Metazoa; phylum Chordata; class Aves; order Passeriformes; family Rhipiduridae; genus Rhipidura; species Rhipidura dahli. The sequence continues at coordinate 171,958 of VXAC01005623.1, read as the reverse complement.
TCTGACACCTCTAACCAGTCACTTAACTAACACATGGTGGCAGTCCAGGTAGAGCCTGCCAGTCCTCTTCCTGCAAGAGGAAATAAAAAAATGAGAAAGTGAGGAAAAAGAAAAAAAAATCAGAAGTGGAAAGAAGAAGAAGATAATTCACAGGTGTTGGAAGCTTACTTTGAGTTGCAGCAGCACCACTGGTGCACCAGGACAGGGGAAGAAAAGAGATCTTCTGGCTTTTAGTAGGAGTTCAACACCTGAGAGATTTTTGCACTTCAAAAGATGCTTTTTGGATGGGGAGACATAAAAGGAAGGGACATCAAGAAACCCTGCTTCTGCTGCCTTCTCACAGAGCACCTGCACTGTGGAGCTCCCCGTGCCACTGGCAGCTGTGGCTACTGAAAACATCAGAGCATTACAGAGAGAATGTTGGCAATTGGAGCACTTACCTTAGGATTCTAAACCATATTGCTGGAGAAGGTTGGTGTGCTCACGTTAGACACTGTTTCTTTCCAGCTAAAATTAATATTTCCCTCCGAGTTAAAACACTTTTTTTTTCCCTGCCAGACATAATGTGTGATGTACAGCCCTGTGAATTAATAAAGAACTGCCTCCCTCCAGCTCAGCTTTTCCTGCTGAGCCTGATAATGAAATTTAGTCTTCTTTTATATACTCAATTAAAGTAAGTTAAGAACTGAGAGTGTGACTTCATTTATTCTTTGGACAGCATGTATTTTCTTTGTGCTACATCAGTGGTGAAGTGCATAACCCTGTTTCACTCTGATCTTTTGAACCTGTCTTATTTGCTGGGAATAGAGAAGAGAAATAAATTGGCACGAGCCACAGCTTGCTGGAAACAGCAAGGACCTTCCCCTGGGAGTCAACATGCTTTCATTGCACTCTTTTCAAAGCAGGTTTTCTGAGAGACCAGAGCTCCCCTGCAGGGGCCAGACTTACAAAGGAGCTGAGCAGGTGGGACACCACCTGGGAGAATCTGCTGGCAAACGTGGAGCAGAGGCAGAAGGACGTGGAGGTCTCTGGAGGGGCTGAGAGGATGTTTTCCTGAGATCCCCTTTCAGAGATCAGTTCCCACCTGTTTTCCTGCTGCCAGGTGCCATGGCCCCTGAGAGATGCTCTCCAGACTTGTTTTGGGGAAGGAGTCCAGCACAGATTTGTCTACCCTCAGCTCTGCTGAAAGAGTGCAGCTCCAGGGTTGCTTTATCAATTACCTTATCTCTAAACCACACAAGGTCTGGATTCACCTTCTGGCTTTACCTATTGCTCACCCCTAGCTCGAAGCTCAGGGCTAAAGTCCAAGAGTGTTGGATTCTGAGGGTGACTGACACAAAACTGCTTCCCTGTTCTTCGCCACTGCAATGATGATGTGCTCCTGACCTTCTCCAGGGTGATTTATCAGGAGTCCCAAGCAGGTGCAAGGCCCTGAGGGCCAGGAGTGATGGTGCACCCTCCTCCAGAAGAGGCTCAGTTCATCACCTGCCCATCCCAGTCCAATCACAACACCCCGGTTCCCTCCTGGCCACGGCTGCACCAAGGCTGAAACACTCATCAGCCTCAAGATTTGTTGCTAATTGCCTGCTTGGAGGATATGTACTCCATCATTTGTCCAGGCTCACCTCCAGGTTTATTTTTTTTTATTTTTCCTCTGTCCTCCTTTGGATCCTTTCCTCCTGTTCATTCCCACACCTCTCCCTGCTGCCTGGTTGCCCTTTTGCTCCCCTTTGCCAGCCCCCTCTGAGCTCAGTGACCTGGTGGCACCTGCCAGCACAGCCTGGGGCTCAGGATGTGACCTGTCTCACACGGGTCACTGCTGAGCACTGCTCTCCCAGGGGATGGAAAAGCTCATTTACACACCAGCTTTGAACCCACCTGTCCCTGCTCTGGGTGCAGCATCTCTCGTGACTGATTTGTGCAGAGCCACACCTGCAAGGGGCTGCTTTCCCTGACTTGTGGCCACAGGGCTGCTAACCAGTCTCTATGGAAGTCCAGCCCAATGTTGTAATTATCAAAATTATTAATAATCAAAGAATATCCCAGAGGATGGAAAACCACACATCCTGTTGCTGGAAAATTCACCTTCTGTGCAAAAAGCTGGAATGTTTCGAGGAAGGAGCCACTTACCTGTTTTTAATCATGGATTTCTTTGTCTGCACCAGCATCTTGGATTTCTCCTGGCCTGTGAAAACTCCCAAACCAGAAAATGTCAGGGGAAAAAACCAAACCCCAAGCTGAAAACCAACCAGGCTCATAATTGAATGGAAAGAATTAGCAATAATACCCCTGTTGCTGCCAGTGACAGCAGAGTAGGGAGGGTTCAGCAGCTCAGGGCTTGCTCTAGTGCCCTTCACTGCTCTTGCCTGCTGGCTCATTAGGTAGAACTCTCACAAAACAGTCAAAAACTGTTTCCTCTTAGAAAATCCGTTCAGCAAAATTACCCATCCACGAATAAATGTCAAGACAAATCTTTTCACCTTGCCCAGGTCATTCTGATAATGTCAAGCCAGTGTGTTTCAGTCCTCCTGGTGATTTGTTCCAGTGACAAAATACCCTGCTTCACAGCTTTCTCTGTTAAATTCCATTTTGCCTTTACACAAACATATTAACATTCATTTTCATTTAAATGGACCTTGCAATTTGCAGCATTAGTGCTTTGGCTTCAACATTTTGCAAGCCAAATGTGTGCTGCCTACTTTGCTGTGGGTTGCTTTGGCATTACTGGATGCTAACAACCATCAATATTATCAGCAAGTTTGTGAAACGTGTTTGTCCAGCACTGGGCTGTACTGGGAGTTTTTAAAAGAGGGATTTTGCAATAAAATCTCCAACTTTTTTGACCGTTTGTTCCATTTATGATTTAAAGAGAGCTTGGAAACAACAGAACCTGCCGTGTGATGGGAAGTCCTTCTTTCGTGTCCCTTCAGCTGCAAACACAGACACGTGTGGTTTGGCCTTCAAAAGCCTTCAGCCAATTAGCACATTGGTGCTAATTAAGCACAGATTTTTGGCATGTCCCATTTCTGCTGTCCAAGCCTCCCTTTGCCTCCCTCAGCCTGCTCCCCTCCTGAGCTCACAGCTAAGGTGAGTGCTGCTCCCAGGGCCACGTTTCATCATCCCTCAGCTCCTTCAGTGTGCTGGAGTCACCTCCCTTCCTCCCAGCTCCCTGCATCCTGCACCCTGCTCTTCTTTATATCCATCTCCTGCCCAGCTGGAAGGTGGCACGTGGGACATGCATGGCTCCTCTTGCTCCTGGGTGGCAGGCAGTGTCAGGGAATCCAGCTCAGTGAGTCACTGAGGGGACAGCATTCCCCCTTTTTCCTTTTCCTCCCTTTCCCAGGCACCAGCTTGACGCTGTGGGAAAGGTGCCTCACAACCAAAGCATCAGAAGAGCTTTGCAGCTCCTGTGAAACAGCAGCCAAGGAGGTGTCCCACAGCAGGTACAGAAGGAAACTGGCAACCCCACCCTTGGCCTTTTTCAGTCTCTGCAACTGGAAATCATCTCTTGTGGACTGGTGGGGTGAGAGGATTTCATCCCATGCAGGCATCAGTTCAGTGTCTTGGAAAAAGACCCCCCACCTTCCCTTTCCTGCACTCTCATGAAATCCCCACTCTCAGATGGGGAGGGGGGCACAGGTCTGAATGCCTACAGGTAACACCAGTGAAGTGTTGCTTTTTTTCCTCCAAAAAGCAGGTCTGCAGAGGCACAGCCACACTGATGAAGGGCCCTTTCCTCAAAGCCAGTGCTCTGGGGAAGCAGAGGAAGTTAATGCCTGTGCCTCAGACAGGCTGCGACATCCATTTCTGGTAAGTACATGTGGGAAATATTAGATATCAATGCAAATTCTTTCTAGCAGGCAGCAATGTGGTCTTAATTAGCAAGATTTAACTCTGTAAAAATGAAGACATTTATCTTCCCTGCTCAGTGCTTACTGCACAGCTGGCTGTGATAAGTTGCCTGCGTTTTAAGAGCAGCAAATTAACTTCTTTGTGCAAGCCCCTCTTGTAAAATGCCTGTGCTGATGGCAGTGAGACACTAATTTCTCATGAAAGCACCTGCTCAGCTCCTTCTAAGGGATGGGTGCAGAGTTCCAAACAATTAAGTCATTTTTGCACTATTCTGTACCCAAAAAAAAAAAAATAAGCGTCTCTCTGGACATGAAGAGGTTCTCAGAAGGCAAAGCTGCCTTTTTTTCCAGCCCAAAACCCAGGGGCACTTGCTGGAAATGCAACTTTGAGCTGCCTGGGCTCTTGGTCAGCCCATCAGACTGGGTTTGCCTCTTTCTGGCCAGAGGAAGGACCATTTTTCTTTCTTCCTGGCCAGCTGGGACAGCAGCAGACAGAGTTGGAAATACTCTAGGCAGTCACCCAGGTGCAAGGTGTGGGGTGAGGAGGGGAGCCATGAGAATCACATCCTTCCAGGAGTTGCAGATTTCCCCTTTAAAAACGAGGGAAAGTAAGGATTCAGTTTATATCAAGACCCATCTCTGAGACTTGCAGCTTGCTGGGGACAGCCTTGGAGGTGAGTCAATCCCTGCTTTGCTCCAGGCTATGATGAGAATTGCTATGCAAGCTCCAGGGCTCCCAGCTATTGCGTGTTCCTCCCTGGAGAGCGCTGCTGGGTTTCTCTCTGGAACATGCCAGGGTTTGTCTCACACAGACCTTTCCTGCAGAGCTTAATGCAGAGTGGGGCTGGCTGGGTAATGCTGCTTCTGATCCGAAGCTTTGGTAAGGCTTTCCTGAAGGTAAAAGGTGAGGTTAGTGGATATTTGAATATGTAAACCAGGAGATTTTAATTGAAGAACAGTTTTTTCCTGCATTCACATAAATAAATATGTTTTCCCACATGGGTCCCTGGTCATGTAGCAATACATTTCCCCCCAGAAAAAGCCAGTACTGGCTTTATGAGACATGTCCTTTTGCTAAGGACAAGCTGATCTTCCCCAATATTTGTCTTGGTGGGCTTTTTAATGCATATGCCCACATACAGTTTTCAGCCTCCTCTGTATGTTTGTTTTAAGAAATCTCAAATGAACAAATTTGTTGTGACATTCCCTTCGCTCACAACAAACAACACACCCACTGAAGTAGAACTAAGTGAGCTGGCAGAGGAGCTCTTGTTTTGTTCTCAACAAAACCCAAAAGTTTGAACAAAAAAAAAAGGAGCTTTGAGGGGACCAAAAAAAAAAATCTACTTACGAATTTACTTCAGCAGAAAATGTGGGAAAATATTTTAAGTCACGAAAACATTTTCATTTCACAGTATCATTTCAGCTGCGTCAAATGCTGATCATTTCTGAATTGCATTTGTAGTTTAGAATTGTCTTTGAGGGAGGAAGAAAAAAAGAACAGAGGAGAGATGAGCTGGGCTGAAAAGCTGCTAAGTAAGCCCTCCCATCTGAGATCAAGCAAAATAAATTCAAGATAAGCTTAATTATTTCGTGCACCTTTTGTTTCAGACACTGAGCTGAAAGTCTCTTATTCGTACAGGACAGCTTCTTTCTTCAATTAACCAGAAGAAACAGCTCTGCACACAAGTTGGGGAATTTTTGCTTGCCTTTCATCTGATGTTCCCTGCAGGTGTGTGTTGGAGTTGGACAGCAGGAGTGAGACACAGAGGTACAGCAATGCTAAAAATCAGCTCTGGACAGGGGAACAAGTGTCTCCTGTCACCCTCAGGCAGGATGAGCTCTGCCTTACGTCCAGCTGAGTTCTTGGGGGCTTCAGGCTGGTGCTGCCCTGCTCTAGAACTGCAGGGCTGGTGGAGCTGCTTGTGGGAGCACCCAGCCTCCCATCCCACAGCCTCCCCAAACACATCTATGTGTGCCATGCCAGTGGGGCCAGCAGCGCCAGGGCAGGGAGGGCTGTGATGCAGGGATGTGCTGGCTGCACCCCCAGTGATGTGACACGAAGGTCTCTGGCTCCATCATGGAGCCATATCCCAGATATGCCCAAGAGACTCAGGCAGGGGGAAAAAGCAGCAGGAAGAGGCTGTGCAATGTGCCCAGACTGCCCTGTGGGTTATGGTTCTGGGTGCTGCTGCTGCTCCAGCTCTTGGTGAACTCAACGACAATGGGGAGACTGGTGAGAGCAGATCCATGGGATGCAGCATGGCACCCCTCAGAAGGTTCTGGGAATGCAGGGAGAGCCCAGTGCTGGGCCCAGGAGGTGAAGAAAGGGCTGCCAGTTCTTACTGCATGAGCATGGAGGTGAGGGAAGAGTCACACTGAAAATTATCCAGAGGGATGCAGGACGCAGAGATCTGTCAGCAGCTGTCCATCTCCTTGTCTCCATATTCACACCTTCCTGAAGAAAGCTTTTCCTGATGGATGCAACCACACTTGGGAATAAACCCTTGGGTCTTCCAGTCAGGCTTCCCCATGGGAGGTCCCCATCTGAGCAGGGATTTCCCTGGGCAGGTGTATCCCTCAGCATTTGATCCCACACCTGCTGGGCTCTGCTTTGTCTCTGATTCCTGCTTCCCTCGTGTACATATTCCATGTAAGAACATGAGGGACAGCGGCAGCAGGATATGCAGGGATTTGAAGAATCCATTAACACTGATAACATTAATTACACTGCAAAACAAAGCATCCATGAAAACATATCCCACGGGATCTAAAGCAAAGATTCATTAGTTCAAGCCAAATAACTCTTCTGTGAGCTGCCTGCCAGGGAGAGCACTCTGTGAGTGGCAGCTGAAGAAAAATGGATTTATCCTGGCCATGAGGAGCCAGGACTCCTCTCAGAGTTTGTCACCAGAGAGGGACAGAGAGACTGGCACTGCTCAAGTCATTAGCAGCACTGAAAGTATTAGGAAAGCTCCTGGAAACAGAAATGATCTTTGGTTCTGTATGAGGTACCTGTTTGATCAATTAGGGGCTTTAGCAGAATGCCAGGTGATTAAGGCAGCACGAGTCCCCAGGACAAAGGTGATTGCAGCTGGAAGTCAGTGCAGAGCACGAAATGCTAATGAAAGCAGAATTGCTGGACAGGATTGAATAACTGCTTATAACTGTTCTCCTACAGGGAAGGCATAAAGCTCCCCCCAGGAAACAGCAATCTGTCCGAAACAAAATGATTTCCTGACTTTCACCAGCCAGTAGATGCTGTAAGGCTGAGAGATATGGATTCCCAACCTTTCCAAAGAGTTGTTATCTAAATTTTCTTTGCTGCAAGTCAGCACTTTCTCCTTAGCCATAAAAGCAGCTAATGTGGGCTTGTCTCCTATTACATTTTTGGCATTAAAAGTATCTCCTAATGGCCAGTTTCAAAGGCTTCTTTGATGGAGGAGGGAGAGGGAAAAGGATGAAATATCTAGTTTTTGTAAATTTGGGGCTGCTCTTCTTTGTCTCAGATTGTCCAGTGACCAAAGAGCTGAAAGTCTGGGTTGGGCTTCTATCAAAAGGTCTCCTAGAGCTCCAGAGAAGAACCAGCTCTGAACTCTCATGGCACTGAGGAGGTGTCTGCAGAAATCAGTCCCACAGGCAGGAGAAGCATCTCTGGGCCATACACCAAGAAACATCTGGGTCAGGATGCAGCTGTGGGGGGGAGCATGCAGGGAAGAAGAAATCCAGGCTGCAGGTGTTTTCTCTGAGAGAAAAGCAGAAATCTCTGTTGCAAAGTCCAGTGACACCAAAGACAGGGCTCAGCCTGGGGCTCGAGTGAACCATTCTGGACAGTTTTTTCCACAGTGCTCAGGATTAGGTAGTTGGTTGGAGAAGTTAGCTCTTTCCATGGCTCTGTGGGCAACACAACAAATGCAGGAACTTTATTTTTCCAAAGAAAGGAAGAAGTTTCTTCTCCCAAAAGAAGCCTGGCATTAGATAATGCAGGTTTTCTCTGGCCCAGGTAGAGAAGGCAGCAAAGCTGAAGGCGAAAATTTAACTAAAGCATGGAGTGGGCAGGAAGAGCTCTTCCATAGCTATTTTTACCCTCTTGGCACCCACCTTTTCTTGCTCTGAGTGTGGTTCTCTGTTCATCTTCCTTAGAGAAGGAAGCAGCATGAGGATGCTGGATATTCACAAAGGGCTTGGAACAGCACCTCACACCAAAAATACCCAAGAAGGGCCAGCTGAACAGCAGCCAGAGAGACAAATTCCTTGGAAAGGGAGGCAATGGGAAGGAAAATGCTTGGTAATGTAATTTCTTTTTAAATAATTCAGTCTATTTTCCAGTCACCTGCTGGGATGGCTGGAGGAACCTTAGTTATGTGACAAACACATTATAAAACAAAGAGCTCAGCAGCATAAGAGGAAAAGTGAGCAGATGGATGAATAGGTGGATGGACAAAGACTTGCTAACCTCAAGAGCTAGTGCAGGTGTTTTATCCATTGACACTTGTCCTCAGAGTGCCCCAAAAGCACTGGCTGGGAGTGTTAATGCCAAGTGCATGAATAGATATGAACCATGGAACAGGGCATGGACAGATTGAAGGCATTTCTTCATCACAGCTGAGTGGGTTTAGTGGCCAGGAAGCGACTTTAACCCACAACCCTAAAGAGCAGCAAACCCAGGGTGTGCTGTACCTCTGGCTGGGCAGAGCAGGAGGTCAGAATTCCCCTGTAGCAGGGAGGGGGATGCCAGGCTGAGGATGCAGAGGGTTGGTCTGGCAGCCCCTGGGTTTCATCTTGCCATCTTCCATCTGGATATCAGTCCAATTCCTTGCTCTGCCATTTGTGCAAAGCATGCTGAGAGGTCACCTGGCAGCCTGGACACAAAGGGTATAAACCCTGGGGTTGAGATGGGCCCCGCTTCAGGACTGAAGGGACCACAAAACCTAAAATCCAAGCAAGCCCCTGTGCTTCTCAGTACCTTGTGGTGTTCTGGAAACAGCCAGGAGGAAACAAAAAGCCTGTCAGACCAATGGAGATTTGATGGCCTGGCTCTGGGCCATCCCTAAGTCAAGGTTGCTTATGCTGCTCCTTGAAAGGATTTCTGAAAGGAGATTTGTAGGAAGTCAGGAGTTTCTCTGGCACTTGAGAAAGATGTATAAATGCATGAGATTGCCAAAAATAGCCCGGAGTCTTTCCAAAACAAGCAGACTTCACTCAAGTGCACCGTGTCACCAGGAAAGCAGAAGGGATTTTCCTGCGGATGGGTTTGCAGTCCATGGGCTCCTTGGAAAGGCAACAACTGCTGGCCCATCCATCCAGCTCAGAGCCCCTCAACACAGCTGAGTGCACACTGAAGCTGCCTTCTTTCCAGGGGCACACACAGGGAAAAGAGGGCCTGCCCTCTCTCAGCTAAGAGTCAATTGCCTTGCAGTTTGGGTCTTAAGGCTTGGGGAAATTTGCCAGGGCACTGGGAACGATCCCGTAGGATAAGTGCTGATGGGACTGTTAGATGGTCAGGGGAAATTCTCAGCAAAATGAGCCTCAGTTTCCCTACTCTGAAGAGTTTCCAGCCTCACTGGAGGCATTGTGGGGAGCAAAAGTGCATCTGTCCTTTGTGTCAGCAATTTCCCCTGTCTGAATAAAGGTGCAGAGAAACCTGTCTGTCCAGCGAGCCTGAGCTGCCCTGGCAACCACATACACAAATCAAGTTCTCTGACACAGTTCTGAACAAGCACTTGGGAGAGATTATTCCTGCTTCCCTTACTCTGCAACAATGACTAATGCAAGGTTTAGGTGATCTTTAAAACAAGGCTTTCATCCTGCTGTCCGTGGCACTGGAAGCACGGAGATTGATTGCAGATGCAGCAAGCGGCTTTGACAAATGGATGTTCCAAGTATAAACATTTGGAAAGTCAACAAAGGTAATAAATCTGTGCAGCGTATGGGGAAAAAAATAGCTGAATAAAGGGTTTTGGGGATGTTTGGCCTGGACACTGCAGAGCTCTGACAGTTCTGGAAACAGCTATCATTATTACACATTGCTTTTGATTGCTTTATTCCATCACACAGACCCACAGGCAAAGCACGATGTGCTGCAGTGTGCACTTAACTGGGAGGTGGAAAAAAATGTGCAGGGTTTTCTCCCTCTTCTCCTGCTTGGTTTTTTTCTAGGAGAGCCTGTAAGATTTTTGAAATGGGATATTAGACGTCCAAGTCCCATTTTTGAACTGATCTACGAACAAAACTGAAAAGATTTTGTAGATGTCTAAAGGTGCAAGTAGATCTGCATCCTTAGGCTTTTGGGGTGCCCAGAAGGATCAGATGTACCAACTGCTATCTAATCTTTGGGTGCCTTTTGGATACCTCAAAAGCTTTCCTACATCTTACAGCATTCCTAATGATCTGAACTCCAGCTGACCAGAGCCTTAGCTAATTCCTGAAATACAGGTTTGTTCATCTTCAAACCTGGTGATAAAGCTGCTCTGCAAACCAGGATTCCTGTGCAAGATCCAGAGGCTCAAAAATGCACATTTACAGTTCCAGATCCTTGCACAGTTTCTCAGAAGTGCTCAGCTACACAGATCTCCCCAGCAGAGCCAAGGAAAAGTGAAGTTGCATTGAGTAGCAGACTCCATCCCAGAAATTTAATAACATTTATTCTTATGGGCCTGGCAGAAATTATAGGCTCCAATCTGGTGCTCCTGAAGTCACTGGAGAGAGGACAATTAGCACTAAGCTGTCTCTGTGAGTCCAGTATTGCATTATTAAAGCCCTCTTTGCCTCTGGATTTAGGGACGCTGCCTTGCAGTCATCCCAGTGATGCAAAAATCCTCAATGACAAATGTCAACAAACTGCACAGAATTAAGAGTACTTTGTTAGGGACTTGCTCCAGTTTTTATTTTGCTTCTCCCTGTTCCTCCCTTGCCGTCCCCCACCCCCTGCACGAGTTTCCATAGAAACAGGATGAACAGGTTCCTCTGCAGCCTCCAGTGGGATTCAGGCAGCAGCAGAGATGCTCTGCTTGTTTGCTGTAAACAAAAATAAAACCAAACCCCACCTTTGTCAAAATCAGCGTGTTTCACCTGAGAAAAGCACCTGCAAGCCACCCCCCCTGTTTGTGAAGGAGTTTGTGCTTTCTTGCCCAGCTCAAGAGGTGCTTTCTCCTCTGCAGACACAGGGGATGTGGGGCACGGAGTTACCTCCCCACAGCCAGCTGTCTGGATGTGCCAGGAGGCACAGAGCACTGTGGAACAGCTGTGGCCTGGCACGGGGCACAGCCACTCCCTGCAGGAGCCAGGAGCCAGCTCAGGCCAGGCAAACACGAGCAGGGCTCTGCTGCAGAAACTCACCAGGGCTGGAGGTGAAACCATCCCACCTCCCTGCAAACCCACTCAGGGACACCACTGCCATTGCACTGCCTTCGAGATTTCACCTCCCATCTCTTCATACAGCTCCTCACTGGCACATTTCTGGCTGCTTTGAGACAAAGCATCAACTTTTATTCTTATTAAATTACGATAATTGCATTTGAGCTGGCATCTTAACCGAGGAACAAACCCGTATTGTTATAAAATTTTGTGGAGCACTTAAAAAATAATAATAAGATTGTTCTTGTTCTCTTGTCAAGAAACAAGCTTTATGTTTAATGTCCACATGGCATGAGATTTGAGGTCAACAGCTACTCTCACGAAATCTTTGCTGCCACTTATCAAAGCAAACAGGATACGGTGATTTTTAAAAGGAGTCTTGATCAAGTTCATTCTGCTGTTTTATGGTAACTATTCTAAATAACGCACACTTCCACTTCTTCCACTTCTTCCACCTCCATTTTCTTTAAATGGAAATGTCTTTCTTTTAAGAACACCAGTTAATTGCAGTGCACTATGACACCAACCTCTGCAGACTTGCAGGCACCAGTTCACACACCGCAATACCTACAAAGCACAGAGAATTCCACTAAGAATTAATCATGACATTCTGCCAGTTATAGTCCCTACAAAGCTGAAAACTCCAGTTTTCTGGGCAATGCCAGGAATATTTACAGGGATTGGACTCCTCATGACTTATCAGCTACTACAATTTTCCTATTTTTCACTTGGTGCAGAAATAAGCTTTGTCTCTTAACAGAAGATTTACATACATGATAAATGGAAAGGGAAGGAGGAAATGAATTAATTCTGATTTGTGACTCTATCTGGAGGTCATGAGCTTGCCAAAGCCATGTAACAGCATCACCNAAAAAAAAAAAAGAAAAACAACTCTTGAAATGCAGTCTGCCCAGAGTCCTGACCCCACCTTTTGATTTTATTTTCTGAAATCCAATATATCCATTTGCTATTGACAGTCATTCTCTCAGAGAATGACCCTGTTATTTCAGGGAAGCCCCAGACACACAGAATTCCAGCAGACAGAGCCAGGTTACCCACTAGGGCTCTGTAGTTTCTTTGCAGAAGGATGAACAGCTCTCTCACAGAGCCACATTTCCCACTCTCTCTCTGCTGCTATCTCCAGCTACCTCCAGGTTTCTCCACAGCACCCTCCCAGGCCTGATAAAGTAATCCAGCTGTAAAAATCTCATGTCACACTGACAGAGAGCTGCAACTGCCTTCAGCCACAGCTTTGTGATGGGAGCTGCTCCCTCTCCTCTGAGGGTGGAAACCCAAACCCTCTGGATTGCTCAGAATCCAGGCATGGCTGCTGCTTGGAATTTTTTTTCCCATTTTCCCTCAGTGCTGTGCCTGGATGTAGGCTGCTGCTCCTTCCCTAGACAATCTGCTGCGTGGAGAGCTGAATTTTGTACACTATTTGGGCTGTGTTTGTAAACTGCAGGTAATTTCTGTTCCTCTCTCCATGAAGGTTTTAATATTAAGAAGCCAACATTTCGGTCTGGATTGACTGCTAAAAACCATTTTGTTCTGTTTTGCTGAAAAAAACCATCTGCAGATGAGAGATTTGTTCTGCATTTCCATCTTGTGTGCCTGCCAGTGACCTCCTTTGTATGACAAATGGTTCATCATGGCTCCAAGCTGTGCAGAACATCCCTTTTGCTCACAGATCCCATTCTGCCTGTGACCCTTCAGCCACTGTGCCTTGCTTTCCATGATTCTTTCACTTGCTAAGGTTTTATCTCTTGATTATCCAGCCTAATTTCAAATTTAATCTGCTGAAAATTTTCCAGGACAGCTCATCCCCTTATAACATAATGATCTGGTAAAGCTGTGACAGGCATATTTACCCAGAAGAAGCATCTGATTCCCAGGAAAGTTAATGAGCACTTCCACTTTTGCCACAGCAGCATAATGAAAAGCACACATCCCACTGTTAAACGAGCTGAAATATCACCATCCTGATAAGAGAACACTACAGTGGTGTTCAGTTTTCCTCAGTAAAATCATAGCTAATGATCCAGTTCTTTATGTGGCTGCATTGATGTGGGAGCATCCGAGACATCACCATTTTTATTTACTGCAAACTGGACTCTCCTCCATCCTTTGCCAAGGGATTTGCATTCCAGTGAAAGCTCTGAGAGCAAGCACATCCTTTATTCCCTATAACTGTTGGCTGGTGAATACTATGATTCAAGACCATGAACACCTTGTTACAGTGCTTTGTGGATGGAAAGCCATAAGATTTTATTTTATTGAGAAAACAATGCCAAACTTCTTTTCCCTACTAAGTTACCTGCTCTCGTTTCCTGTTCAAATGACAAAAACCAGCACAGCACTTGCAGAGCTCCCAGCTTTGTCTCTGCCTTCTCCATGCTGGAGGGACTGCTGTGATCTTCCCTGCTCATAGCCAAGGCCAAAATCCCAAATGCCACCATCACCAGACCTCATGCACATTTCACACTCTGTTCTCTGGTGTAGATGCTGAAGGAGCTTTAGCAGTGAATTTCTTCAGCTCTCCAGCATTTCATGAGAACTCTGCCTTTCCCATGCAAGCTATCTAAAACAAAGTTACCAGTTTTATCAATATCCACGTGTGACTTGTTTTTGCTGGATTGTTTTGGCTTCAAATACAAAAACACTTGGGAATGGACATGCTAGAGTTGGGCCAATCCCCTCGAGGGGTGCATGGCCAGAGAACCAATTACTTTATGCCACTTAACTCACTTTTTGTGAACTAACATATAAAAGCCTCAGGAAAAAGCCATTAAATGGACCTTGCTGCCATTTCTGCCTGATCCTGGACTCGGTGTGGTTTTTCTGCAGATCCCCATTGCAACAGCAACACTCTGGGATTGCCCCATTGCAGGTGCCTCACATCCTTATCACTGTGTGGTCAGTGCTTTTAACATGCCAAGTCATGGTTTTGCACTTCCAGTTGCACCAGAGTTGGGTTGCCTTTTGTTCCCATGCCACCTCTTCCACTGGATTTCCTTTAAGGATGGTTGCTTTGCAAGGAGGTTCAGCAGCATCCATCCATCAAGTATTTCCTCCCCATACAGAAATTGTTCCTCCATCTCATCAATAACAAGTAAAAATTTCTTTCTTTCTTTCTTTTTTTTTTTATTTATTTTGTTTTGGTTTGGTTTGATTTTGGGGTTTTTTTGGGCAAAATCTGTTTATATTGTGGGCAGATTCAGCTTTTGGGTTTTTTTTTTTTACTTTCTGGCCCAAATCAAGAACTTTGAGCAGGAAGTTGGTGCTTGCACTTCCTGGAGAACAGACACCAGCACTTGGTTGTGTGTCTAGTGAAACAAAGACCTCAAGATGTATCTTGGCATCAACAAATCCATGTCAGTTTGTCCTGTTTAAGTAATGCCCAAGGTTCAGTCTAAGACCCACTGCTGGATTACAGCTTGCAGAAAGCCTGCCTTTGGTTGGAACCAACCTCTCACACTCACTCATCACTTTTAAAACACCCTCAAAACTATTCTGCTTCCCAGACTAGCACAACAGCTTGTTCACAGCACTTTGGGGTTTAATTTCAAACAGGATGCCTTGAAATTAATTCAAGCAAATTTCATTATTCATGCTGCTCTTTAGATTGTCACTACCAATAGTTTATACTCTGTTCATGAGCAATAAAATATAACTTTCTAGCTCCAGCAGTTTAGGCAGTCCCCACTCCTATCTATTTACTCTATACCATGATTACCATTTCTTGTAATTTCATTAAAGCACAGGAGGTTTGTGGGGGTGCTTTATTTTCTGCTATGATGGTGTTAAAATCTCTTCCAGAAACATAATGTCAGAAAAGTGGGGTTTTTTCTGGTGATTTAGTTGATGGATTTTTTTGCTTGCTTGCTTGCTTGCTTTTTTTTTTTGTCCCTTTATCTTTAATCTGCTATAGAAGTTCTCCCAGCTCCAGGTGAAATTTCTTAACTCTCTCCCAGCAGTGCTGCTGGCACACAATTAAATCTTCCTTGGCCAATGTACTCCAGGGCTTTTAGAGGTCAGATATAAAAAGGATCTTCTGTCATTCTCTTCTAAACTGATTGCATTTCCTCTCTCAGATAACAGAGAACCTTTTTTTTTTTTTAATTTTTTTTTAATCCCCTATCTGCTTTCACTGCTTGCTGACAGCTTTCCTGGAACTGTAGTGTCTACACTGAGTTAATTTCTTGGATAGCTGAAATCACAGCAGTTCACTCCATTCCTCACAGCCCAAAAAGTGAGGTCAGTGGTGAATCACAGTGGGTATGCCCAGTTATGTGGAGAAAGTTCTGCCCAGGGGCCAGGGAGAAGGATGAGGGAACACTGGTGAGCAAAACAAGGTCTGTGATGTGTGGGACAGAGAAAGAGAAGGAGCATCAGACAAAACAGCAAATGCAATGGAAAGCTAGAGAACTGGAGGAAATTCCTGCTGCCAGCACCACTTTCTCTCTTACAAAAGGACCTGAACAAAAGGGAAAAAGAACCTTTACCTTGGACAGACTTGCAGCATTTGTGGTGCTTCATGGACTGCAGAGGGACTTAATTGTACCAAATACCTTCCAGTCACGGCCTGACAGTTCTCAAAGCTATCAAGTCGTCCCCTTCAGGATGAATATAAGGACAGAGATTCCCACTCCTCTGGGAAAAACCTATTAGAAGCTCTTTATTGAGGAGAATTTGACAGCTGGAGTAAAACAATTTCATTGATGACCTTTTGCAGCCAACTCCTCCTGGGGTTTTCTTCCTGAAGTCTCCACCCCCCTTCCCCTCACATCAATAACACCCCAGCCCCATCCTGCCAGGCAGGGTCTCATCCTGCTAAACTGGCCAGAATCCTCGACCAAGGACACAGCAGACTTCCCATTCATGGTCCCTCCTGCAGGTTTTCTCAGGACACAGAGCTCACCTGCCCATCAGAGCTGTGCAAACCCAGCAGCACTGTGCCAGGGAGGGTGTGCTGGTGCAGCATCCTCCCATCTCCTCTGCAGCATCACAGAACCCAGGGGCTGTGCAAGGAAGGACGGTGGGGCTTGGAAACATCATCAGATTGCATTTATCTGCTGACAGGGAACCAGGGTGGTGGCATCATTCACATTTATGCCGTGTCTACTTCTCATTCTGGGAAGCAGAGCAAACAAAATAAATTGGATTTCACTGCAGCACCGGTGTGTAATAAACTCATCTGATTGTAGTCTCTCTCATAAAGACCCAGTCCCTACAGTCAAGACATGACAGAGCTAAGCCTTGGGAATCAGGCAGGAAAAGAAGGTTCCTTGGATGCCACAAACCCAGAAGGCACAGAAAAGACCTCACCTTTTCTAAGTATTTATCTTTCAATTCAAAGCTGGTTAAATTGAGCTCTTGAATCAAGACCTTCTGAGTCAGGATCTCAGGAAACATCCCAGAAAGTATTGTGGACTTCAACTCTGTCTTGCTCATTATTCTCTCTCCCAAAAGAGAGACTGATAAATGTATGCAGGGAATTCCTCACAGACAAAAAAAAAGGAATGGGTGTGAGGTCAAATTGCAGTTTGCAGTGGTCACCACAGAACCCACAGCCCTAGGACAAAATAATCTTTATTTTTTTCACTTAGTGAAATGTTTTTCATTAGCTATTTTAAAAGAGAACAGATATTCTTTAAGAAAACATAAAAAAAAAAAAAAAAAGAATGGGGCAGTAGGAGCAGATCACAGCTCTGGGAGGCTCTTGGGGCTCCCCAGTCATAAACTGTCCTGAGCCAAGCTCTGAGGGACAAGGAGGTAGATTCAGATCACCCAGGATTGTAAAGATGGGCTGGGGCTGGAGCAAGAGTCAGGGATTTCGTCCACAGCACCAAAGGGAGGAGGGTAGTAAAAAAGAAAAACCAGAAAAGAACCCCAAAATAGCACACTGGATCTGATGTCTCATATTAATCACATCCCTATATCTGGGTGTTAAACAGAAGGGGGAATTCCTGCAAGTACACCATTTTATTGTTTCAAAAGAGTTCTTCAATGAGAGCCAGAAGTGATAGAGGAGATGTTGTTCCACTTTCAACCAGACCTTTCAAAAAATTAGCAGTTCTTAAAGTAAAGGCAGTAATTCTCAGCGTGGCTGATTTACATCAGTACAAGATGGGACAAAGTTTGGTTTTTTCAATCAAACTTGCTAGCTAAAGCTGTAAGCCCACTGCAGCAAAGGGAGGGGGTGAAGAGCAGGATCTGCCCACAGCCAAAAGCAACATTTGAGAGGACGTGAGAGTTCACAGCAGGACCTGAATTGTCCCTGTGTTTGCTTATCCACTGGCCTGCTAGAGGGCCTGGGCCAGAAAGTGAATCTATCTGTTTACTCAGGGGTATCAGCAGAGAAACTGAAATTATTTATCTAGCTGGCTGGCTTATGGAGGTCTGCAGAGATCAGTACTGAACCTGAAATTGCCTGTCAGCCCATCTGTGCATCACCAGCACAGAGACCCAGAGGGATCAGCACCAAATTCGGAATTATTTGTCTATTCACTCTGCAGCCTGTTTGCTTTCCCAGCTCTGAGGCAGGAAGCAGACCAGCAGCAACACCAAGCACATCTCAGCCTGGGTCAGCCTGCTCCTGATTGTCAGAGCCTTCCAAACTGACAGTGGAATTGCTAAAATACACTGCTTTAATGATGTGCAGGACCACAGTGCATTAAAAAAAGGTACCACACGGGTCCATTTCCTCACCTGGTTAAAGTATTTGTCCATTTATACCCAGCCCATCACCACTCCCCAGTGTGCCTCCCTGCACTGATCAGGGGAGTGGTGAGGAGAGGGGATGGGGGCTAGTGGTGAGGTTTTTGTTGGGAATAAGAGATCCTCTTTCCCTAAGGGATATTAGTGCCCTGTTTCTTGGGCTTCTCAAATAAAAGCACAGCACCTCCCTTTTTTTTTGTGTTTCTGGAAGGAGGACAGGAGTGTGGGGCCCTATCCCTGCAAGGGGTGCCACGAGCTGCTGTCAGTGGTTTTCTTGTCACCTCTTGTGTACTTAGAGGTGCTCAGTGTCACAAAGTGTCACACTTGCCTGCTGCCTGAGGATGGCAATTTGGCTGGCAGGTGGAAAGGATGGATCAGGAGGATTTGTGAACTGCTCACAGGGGATGTCCACCTCTGCCTGGCATTCTGTTGCCTGGGTTTCTCTGCATTTCGGATGTGGAGGGACATCTCTCTCTGAGGAGAACTGAGGCTTATTGTAGTCACCCTCTTGTCAATCACACCCAGAAAATAAAGTGGCATTTTCTTTGCAAAGTACTTTTCAATGCCTATTTTCAACAATCTCAAGGAAAACGATGCTATTCCTGCTCCTGTAAGTGGGAAAGCAGCAGAACTGCTTGACAGTAGGCAGGGAATTTGCTCTCCTGACAAGGTTCCACAGGCCCTGAGGTTTGTAAGCAGCCCTTTCATGACACCCAAAAAAGTTTTGGCTCATCAATGCTGAAAACAAAAGCCACAATAATGTGTTTTCTTCCATGACAACTCTCTGCTCTCTCTTGGATCTCTGTGACAACAGCCTGCTCCTCTGGATGCAGCCACTAAAAATGTGGAATTGTGCACATGCAGGAATATCACTGAGCCTGGGGCCAGAAGGGAGTCCAGGGCTTTGAGACACTTTTCTGTGTGAAGAAACTCCGGTGTGAGAAATGGTCAAGCATCGAGCAGCTGCTTCAGGGGAAATTCAAATGCAATTTAAGGAGAATAGAAATGACTTCAGAACGGTTCAGCTTTTGTAAGAGTCCCAGTGAATCACATCTTCGACAGCAGGCAGCTGCAACATCTCCTGATCAATGCTTTGAGGGGAAAAAAAAAAAAATAGAAAGCCATACCTGCATCGATTGGCTATTTGTCCTTTGAGATGTGTTTTAAAGACAGCGCAGGAGGCAAGCAGAGCCTTTGCATTCCTGCATGAGATGGGCTCTCGTTTCCCTGCTGGACCCCGGTGCCTGCAGGCAGAAGGACCTGAGCACAGCCAGCTGTGCCAACAGCAGGGCAGAGCTCTTCATCTGCATGCTCTGCATGTCACATTTTGATTCCTCCTGCCGCCCCCAGCAAGCCTCCAAAAGCTTCCCTGATCCAGGCATCCCCCTGCTCCAGTCTCCCCATCCCAGGTGTGTGCTGCACATCCCTCCTGCCCCTTCTGCAGAGGGGAAAAGAGGCTGCAGCAGGGGAGGGAAGCTCAGGGCATGTTTCCAAGTGGAATCACTTTGGTTATTAACCAAAACGTTGCCATTTTCAATCGCAATTGAAATTTTCATTGCAATCGCAATTTTCAGCAGAGCTGTAATCATTATTCAAATCTGCACCCTTTATTCCCCTCCCTCTTGTTCCAGACTCCCACAGGCAGGACAACACCAAGGAAACATTTAGGAAATGAGAGCAAGGGGTGTGGAAAGCAAACAGGGTGAGTGTGGAAAAGCAATGCCATTATTTTTGTTGAATATTAACACAGCGCTGAAACCTGGGACAGACAAAATGTAAATGACTTTTGTGTCACGAAGCAGCTCCCAGCAGCATGCAGAAGCCTTACCCTAGTGGAAGGGAATGCATGCATATTCAAAGCTCTTTACCAAAGCCGTGAAGAAAAGCAATACTTTCCTTTGACTTGGAATTCCCACTTCTGTTCAGCTGGGAATAGAGGCATAATTAATCAAAGTACTTATTTAAGTTTCTTTCTGCCTTAATCGGAGCTGTGCAAATAAATCATTTCTCCAGTTCAGTAGCTAAACCAAAATAATAATTGTAGAAATATTTTTAAGATTTCTGAAATGAAATGTCAGGCTCCCTCCAATATTTTCACTGAGCAGAGATGTTTGATTTAACTGAATTGAGGTGGTGACTCTTCACTTTAAGCACTCTTTATTTATTTTAAACACACAGAGCTAAATTTGTCCCTAAAAGGTTGTTTTGAAAGGAAAAAGAAATCAAAACAAATCTCTTAAGGGAAATATTCAAATCAACAGCTCTGGCCTGATGAAGAGACACAGATCCTTCCAGACAGGCTGGCTCAAACCTGAGCATCCCTCTGCCATTCCCAGGCTCACCCATGGGAAGAGCCAAGGGATGGATATTTTGCACTCCATTCACCTGTGCCTGGAGCCCTGCAGTGACAGCCAGATGGATCCAGCGGTGGTGATTAAAATCTGTGGTTCAAAGGGACCACGGTAGGAAATGAGACCCTCTGCATGAGTTGCAGGGCCAACCCACAGCCCCCCAGGGGCTGCTCACCCTCACCAAAACCTCCCAGACCCAGAAATCACAGAGCAGCTCCCTTACACCAGGAGAAGTTCCCGGTGTGGCTGCAAATCCTCCATCACCATGGGGATTCTGCCTGCTTAATTTGGGTGGCACAAACTCAATTTAAAGCATAGTACATCTCACTGAAGCAGTGTGAAACAAGCTGATTTTCAGGCACACACCCCTCCCTGTCTTTGGGTCCAGGTTATGCATGCAAGCTGCAGCACTAAGTACAAACTGAGAATAACTGCTCAATTTAATTCTAGGCTTTAATTTGATTCATTAACTTGGCGACACTTTGGGTGAGGAAAGGTATTTGGTACCCAGTAAGAGGAGGAGGAGGAACATTTTTAGCATGAGGAGAAGGAAAAAAGTCATTCATTCCTCTGGGAAAGACAGGGAGAGAGAAAATGAGAGCAGCAGGTAATTTATTGCTGGTTTAACAAGAAGCTGTAAGCTGAGAGGAGGGGATAAGAATTATAAAGTGCTGTAAAAACAATATCCCTATCGAGGCCCTGATGTTCAGTGTCCAGAGTTATGAGTTTCAGTTCCCTGGCTTGTTTCTTGCTGCTCCTATTTCAGACATGAAGAAGGACCTGGGAGCTCTAAAAGCTTGTCCCTTTTATTCACCTCTGTGAATTGCTCCCATAAAAAAAAAAAAAAAAAAAAATTACCTTTCCTGACAAGTCTTGCCTCCAGAATGTCCTCAGAGCCTGGCTGCTGCCAGCACAGCAGAGCAGAGCTCAGTCAGGGCTTGCTCCTGCAGTCACTGGAGCCTGCCACAGGTGGGGACAGGGAGGTGGTGGTCTGTGGGGTTTGCACACATATTTCAAAAGGATCTGGCAAATCACATGGAGAAGGTGCTTTACGCTTCAAAAAAGTTCATTTTTTCCCCAGAAGATGCAACTTCCCACGGACCTTGTCTTAGGGATGCCCTAAAGATAGTTGGGCATGGGGCAGGGATGCTGGAGAAAAGTCACTGCCTCCTATTCCCTGAAAGAGCTTTAGGACTCCAGACACCCTGACTGATCTTCCCAGTCACTGATTTGGGGTTGAAGGGTTTTGGGGCTCTTCTGCCCAACCTCAGATTTGAAAACACCCCCACCCATCCTTAAGAAAATGAAGATGTAAGGGAATTAAATTCTTAGCTCTCACAAGTGTCCTCTGATACCTCTGGGGACACAAGGGGCCTGATTCTCATTCACATGAGGGGCTTTTTATGCTACTGCACTAAAAGAAAAATTGCTATCTAGGCTTTGCTGTAAATCCAAATTAGGCCCCTAACGCTGCTGCTGGGGAGAGGATTAAATTTATCACAAGCAGTTGGTATGTAATATTTTGTATTCCTCAAGCAAATTTTTCCAGAGCAGAATGAAAGAACACACATTGTATATGTAATCCCAATGGAAGGACTTTTTTTTCTTCAGGTTAGACAAACCACAAAAAAACCCCCAAAAACTGACTCCTTTACAATTTTCCTGTACTGGCAGATGTTTTATCATTTACTTTCCTGCCAAAAAGATGCCTAAAGAAAACAAACAAAAACTGGTAAAAATAATTACCAAGGCCTCCCATGGATGCAGAGACTGATTTATTCATTACAGTGACAAATGACCCTGAGATTGGCTCAGTGGGTCGGAGCAGGGTGCTCATAATGCCAAGGTTGTGGCTTCAATCCCACTCACTTCAGAGGTGGCCTTGAAGATCCTTCTGTGTCCCTTCCAAGATGTTCTTCACCAAGCCCTCAGCCCCTCTGTACCTGTGCAGAGCTCACAGCCCAGCCTGGCTCCCTCCCTCCCTCCCTCCCTCCTCCTGAATGTAAGCAAGCAAAAATAACTTGTCAGCAGTCCAATTGCTTTCCACTGCTTAATATTTGTTCGTGCTGATTTGTGAAGCAGACACAATAAATACGCCCACCTTCAGCTCTGAATGCCCCCTCCCAGGATGTAGAGCACATTGTAATCAATAAATATGCAGAACCTGCTGCTTGCCTTGCCAGAGGCTGGGAAAAATCCACATTCACTTCCTCCAATTCCTACTTCAGTACTATTTTGGTTCATTTCTCTTCTAAAACACCCAGGATGTTGGGAAGGAGGTATGCTGGAAGGCACTACAACCCAAAAGATGGTCTAAGCCTTCTTCATCTTGCTTCTGGGTTTGGTCCTGAACATATCAAAATCAAAGCAAACATTGTCAGAGGTGGTGAAGAGCAGCTCTGAGGGCCAAGGGTGAAAACCACACTCCAGAACCTAGTCCATGCTCCAGTTCTGGAAAGCCATATTGAGGGCAGCAGTTCAAAGAGTTCTTCAGCTATCTGAATAGGAAAAAAAAAAAAAAATCAGAAAGCAAAGCAAAACCCAAACAAACAGCAAACAAAACACACAAGCAGAAAAGGGAAAACCCACCAGAAGAGTTTCTTCTTTTCAAAAACTGACACTGCAGTTGCAGAGATGTTCCCAACCACACTGCTGGATTTATGCTCTGGAAATAGTGAGCAGCTTAGCTGGTTTCACCCCCAAGCTGAGCAAAAACCAGACTCAAGCCTAGGACTGGGAGTCACACAGCTAAAGGCACTGAGAGGAGCACTGTTCCTTGCCTCTGCAGAGCTGGGAGCTGAGCAATTCTCCATCTGTTTCAGGTACACTGCACCCAGCTTCTGCTGGCTATCAGAGCCACGTGGGTGCTAGAAATTAATTTATATCATCACTGTAAGGGGCACCAGTGCTTGGACAAACACCTCCTGTTCTACTCTTGCAGAAGCTGATTTTGGGATAAGGCAAAAGCATTTATATGTAGTCCAAGGCCCTTTTAGATTTAAAGCTCTGGCCACTGGAGAGATCTAAAGATCTGCAGGGTTTAATTCATTTGTAGCATAGTTGTGGTTGCCTCTAAAAGCCAAGGATCAGGATGAGCTCTGGGTATGGGAGCTTTCAGAAACATCAGAGGAGGTTTCATTCTCAGAAAGAATGAAACATTATCTTTACAAATGTCTAGCAGAGAACAAAGCCAGCAAAACGAGAACCCTGCCTCAAAGGTGTGAATTACAGATTCCTTTATCATTTTTATCTGCCCATTGATCCATTCTCTCCCCAGGGAGTTTTGTACTGCAGTATGAGCCCTCGGATGTGTTGGGAATACCAGGTGACAGCCTCGATATGCTCCCCCCCCCTCACCAAACCAATTGCAGGAGCTTGGGGGGAGCAAAGTTTTCAGCCTTTCTGTGTGCAGAGCATCGCTCAGCCGGAGTTATTCACACCATGAGTTATTCACATGCAGGCAATTCTGCTTCAGCACAGAGCATTCCAGGCTGGAAACTCCCATCCACCCACACATCACTGTTAATGGTACTGCTAAAACTTCCATGGAATTGTCTGTCAGATGAAGACATCGATCCCACTGCTAGCAGCTTCCATTGCAAACAGTGTCAGGGGGCAATGCTGAGAAGAACACGAAGGGAAGGCTCATCACACCCCCAAAACCTCCTTGATCTCAGCTCTTTCCCAAAGCTGTTTGGGATTTCCAAGTCAAGAGATGCCTGCTGCAAAGAACTTGGGAGAGATTGTCTCAGATGCTGAAATAAAGGCTGTCTTCTGAGTCTCACTGGCTTCGTGCTCCTGGCAGCTCCTAGCACTACATAAATAAACAGGAGCCATGCCCAAGAGGTAAATGACAGTGCACTGGCCCCACTAAATTCTCTCTTCATTCCTCATGCTGCTGCTTGGAAATGTGAGCCACAGTAGGAGGAAGTGTTAATGCTGATATCCAGTGTATTATAGAGCCCCCTTCCCAGCCTTACTTATTTAGATTTAATACATAACCCCACCCATCAGGCTGGACTTCCCTTCACAGCCAGTGGAGGGGTACCAAGCCACATGTTCAGCCTCCTAAATGTCCAGGCTGTTAACCTTACTTTTGAATCTGCTACTGCTAAAAGCAGTGCTAGCAAGGTCCCAGGTGTGCCCCACAGCTGCAGCCCACCCCGTGAGAAGGAGCATGGAAAACAGGCTGCCAGGAGGATGGAGTCTCCATTCTGCTCTTCCTGCTCCTGTTTTGGTTCCTCCTCTTCCTCCTGTTCGTTATTTTGCTGTCTCCTACTCCTCCTCTGCCACTGCGACCTTCACAGGCCTTCAGAAATGTTGTCTGTAAAAGTCATATAACATTATAAAAAGACGATAAAAATCATTTATACAAATGTGATATAAAGCATACAAAAGTTATTTCAATGTAATTTTATATTAAATTTATATACTAAGGAAAAAAAGAAGTGTGAGGCAGGATGGAGAGCTTGATGTTTTCCATTTACCCTCTACACAGCTGGTCATTGTCGTGGTCCACGGAGGAGCACCTGGAGGTTGAATTTTCTCAGTCAGCTTTTTCCCTGCCTCCATACAGCCTCTCAGCTAGGCTGTACTAGTACAGGAACCTATGGAAATGGGCATCCAGCAGCTTGGGGGCACAGATCTAAGGTCACTTCTTCAACCCCAGGATTGCTTCAATAGGAAAACAAAGCAGTTTAAGAGCTTTGGTCCAAACTGACAGCGTTAAAAAGCAGGGAAAGCTACCTCACAAAGCCTTTGCCTTTCTTTATGGTTGGGATCCCAGAGCTCTGCCTTGTAATGAAAAGTTTTCTAATTCCCTGCCTCCATCCAGAGCAGGGTCTGTTCCATCCATACCTGCAGTGCTCCTTGCTCCAAGAAGCCTTCATCTCATGTGGGGACTGAACAATTAGTGGCTGCCTACAGAGCACCAAAACCTGGGCCCTGGTAATGAAACGAAAGTGAAAATGGTAATTAAGCTTTCCTAACGAGAAGAAAGACAGACTCAAAGGAACTGAACATAAAAAGAAAATAACAAAAGCGCTGTCAAAATGTACTATGCTATTTTTAGCCTTTCTTTATTTTCTGGGGACAATAACTTTGCATTAATGTAGTGTCTTCCATATATTGATCAATTAAGGGTTCCACTACCAGCCAGGAATATTATTGTCATCCTAACGATGTGAAGAGTGCTGTCTTGGCCAGAGAATACCTCCTGAGCCAGGGACAGAACCCAGTTTTTGAAAGCTCCACATCCTGAAGTTCCCTCACCGTGGTGTCCCTCCCTTTCCTCCATCCCTATTCAAAGAAATATTACAATGCAAGACAATGAACTCAAACAGCTTTAATGCAATAACCTCCCAGAATTATTACCAGGGGAAAGGAGAGACTGGGCACCTTCCTGAATGTCCATTATCACAGAATCACTAAATTGTTTAGGATGGAAAAGACTCTTAAGGCTTCCTTAGCCTGCTCCATAGGTGGGTGATGCATTGCAGAAGGAGGATGAAGCCGGGTTGTGGGGAGGCATGGAGGGACCAAATTCCTACTGTCCAGGACCAGGAGATCCTGCTCTGGTGTCTGCATCTCTGAGAGCCACAGAGCTCTCACCTACACTCCTGTCCTCCAGCTTTCCCCCTGAGAAATCACAGAATCACGGTATAAAATGGGCTGGGCTGGAAGGGACTCTGAGGAGCACCTGGTTCCACCTCCCTGCTATGCTCCCTCCTATTTCATGATTTATTACTGGTGCTGGAGGTCTGCCCAACATTGTGCTACCATCCAGGGCCCCAAACCTTGCTCCTTTGTGCCACAGTGGCCAATCCAAACTTCTATGAAATGGCTCAATACAGACAATCCCCCAAACGAATTAAGGAGGAAGGAAACAATGCAAGGGAAATGTTGTGAGGATTCACCTGCTGTGGCTCCAATGCCATTACTGAGTAGCTGGAAAGTGAGGTGTTGAGGAAGGAATAATGCACAATAGTCAGCTCTGTGGTTTAAAATCCAGCTGAGAAATTAAAACCCACTCAAGCTGTTCCCTTTTCCCCCCTGCTTCTTCCCATAATGGAGGAACACTGGGAGAAATTATAGGTTGGAACCCAAATTCATTGAAAAACCGCAGTAACCACAACATCATTCACAAAAGAGAATGCAAAAGAGAGAGTTTTACCCACAAAAGGTGGGTGTTCACCGCCAAACAAATAAAAACACTTCCTGAAGAGAGTGTGAGGTATAGAATGGACAAAGCTAAAAGCTCCACCTCCTTGTCTCTGTACCCAGGACACACTGTCAAAAAAAAAAAAAAAAAAAAAAAAAAACCAAAACAAAACAACAA
>VXAC01005623.1:131166-144028 GCA_013399225.1 Rhipidura dahli | reverse complement strand
AAAAAAATAAAAAAAAAAAAAAAAAAAAGAAAAGTATTTCATACTCAATGGAAATAGCTAACCAATTTGATTACTAATCAAACATAATATTAATCAAATTTGAATATTCATCCATTTGACCCCCATATGAGGTCACTCTCGTCAGCCTCACGCAGCAGCTCTGCAGTCACAGCACCCTCTGCAGCTCTCCTGGCCATTCCTGTCAGTCAGCAGCTTTGCTCCAGGCATCTACCTGGGGCAGATGCTGCTGGAGGCAATGCCAGCCAGGTCCTGCAGCTAAGTACAGACCCTGCTGTCTTAGTGGGAAGCGTGCAAAATGCATTCTTTGGAGATGGTTTTATTCCAGGTGCTTGCTTTTGTGCAAATAGCTTTTCAAACCCCCTCAATACAAAAATCCAATGGTGTGTGTCTAAAAAAATAAATGAATGTGAAGGGAACAGTTATTATGAAGCTAACAGCCTTCCCTCATTTCTCCTCCAAGACACTCCAGGCGGTAGGAGGACCAGGAATTGGAGAAGAGCTGGAAGAACCTTCCTAGGCTGGTACTGAGGGACCCCAGCCACAGCCACCTTGGTGCACCTGGAAGATAATTCACAGCACAGCATCCCCAGGCCTGCAGGGCCCAAAAAGATGTCCTGGTTTCTGTTCAGTGCACTGCCACCCAGAGATGGACATGGCCACATCTCTAACGTGGCCCCCAGACAGCAGAAGGCATCACCTGATCCTCCAGTCAGTACACCTCAGATGTTTTAAATATTAATTCTTTTTATGCTGGGGTCCCTGTTGCTTTTAAGCAATGCTTTTTTTTGCAGGGGGTTAATCACCTCCCAGAGAAGTGCTGAAGGCTTCACTATGCCTTGACCCTCAGCCACGAGCTGGAGACCAAGAGAACTGAAGGATGAGCCTGCCCCCTCCCAAGAGCAAATGTTAGAAAGAACTAATCTGGAAATAAATTGACTGAAAATCTTTATTGCCCAATACAGCATATGAAGTAAAAATAAAGGAGTAACACAAATGGGGTGGGAAAATTTTCATCTTGTCAAAAAATGACTTTTCTGCCTACTAAAATGTTTCAACAGATACATTTAGCCTCATACTGAGACAACTCAGAAAATACTTCCTGACACGGATAAGACTACCCCCAATGCTCCTTATTTAGTTTCTTCTTTATAACCAGATTTATAACAGCAGTCCCATGAAGATAACCCTTAATATGATGCTTAGGGCAGATTTATTATTCCAGCCCAGCCCATCTTCTCCCCTTTTCCCAGAGATTTGAGGGCATACAGAGCTGAGATTGATGGTCTGCTTAGGCATGCAGATAGCACCAATTACTGAAATGAGCTAATGAGAAAAGTTTAAGAAGCCTCCCCATGCTTCTCATCATCTTCTAAACAGTCAAAGCTCTCTCACCAAGAGATAGAGTTGGCCCTTCCTCATCTCCCTGCTGGCAGTGCCATCAGACTGCAGCTGCCCAGTCAGGTTCCCCTTAGAGATTACAGCCAATTACTAGAAATTTAAAGTGTGCCAGGGGAGCTTCAAACTCCAGCATGGCACAAACTGATGGAATCTCACATCACCAGCAGAAAACAGTTGCTTATTGAAATTTTTCTTCCCAGGGTACAAAGAGACCAGAGATAACAACAGGTGGATGGGTGGGACAAGAGCAAAACTTCCACTGCCTGCAGCAGCTCCAGGTTTCTCCATAGCTCTGATGGGATCTGTGACTAGAAACCTAAAAAAAAAGGCACAAAGGGTGCTGGGGAAGCTCTGTTGTTTCCTCCTTGCAGCTGTGCAAAGGGGCTGAGGGCTGCCAAAGTCTCTGTCTGGCCAGGAAGGGCAAGCAGCTGTACCCTGAGGGCTGATGGACAGACTCTGCCATCCATTGCAGCTGAGCTGCTCTGTGCTGCTGCCTGTAATGGTTGGTTCTCCACCTTCTGAATGGATTGTGAAAAAGTGCAGTAGAAAGTACATTATTTTCTGGAAAAAAAAAAACCCCAAGCTTTTCCCATCTCACACATCAAAGCTGCTGTTTTGCAATTCAGCCACGTTTGCTATGCCATCCTTTCTCCTCTCTGAGACTCCTCAGAGGCTCTTTCTGAAAATCTGGCAAGACAACAACTGATCTCACCAGGGTTGCATAGTTTTGTCTCTCTCCTTCCCTGTTGTTGTAGATAATTAGGCAGAACTTAAAACAACGAAGCTGTGTGGTATTGACAAGGGTATTGGGAGGTTTTTTCTCCACCTAGCCCTTTTTTTCCCAGCTGAACATTGTTTTGAGCACACACGGGCTTGAAACACTCTTCATCACACATGAAGGTGTTTTTAAAGATTCCTGCAGCAGCAGCAGCTCTCTGCAATCCCAAGAGGAGTCCTGCAATGCTTTTTCTCACCCAGCCCTAGAGGAGTGGAGAAAGCAGCTCCCTGACGTGGGGAAACACCCCAGAAGACATGAAGAGGCCACAAACACGAGTGTGGACACACAGATGTCCCTTGCTCGAGCTGGCCTGGCAGGGGAAGGATGGCAGCTGAGCCTTGGCCACTGTGCACCTCAGTGACCTGCTGCTGGGGACAGTGGCACTGCCATCCCACCATGGGCCATATAACTTAAATCATGACTTTTTATCAATGTAACCTGAAGCACAGCCTTCTACACTTGTATAGCCTGAGTCATAGCTTTTACTTATGTAGCCTGAATCATAACTTCTATACCTATAACTTGATGCTTATATAACCTGAATCATAACTTTTGATACCCATATATCTAATATGAATAACTTATTATACAATTTAATGGCTAGTGTATAGTTAACTACCTGCTTAAATGCAGAATAGAGAAAAAACAAAACTTTCTCAGAAGAGAGACAAAACTTTCTCTCTTTTTCAGAAGAGAGATTCTGACTAGGTATAAGGAAGAAATTTTTTTATGTTGAGGGTGTGGAACCACTGGAAGAGGTTGCTCAGAGAGGTGGTAAATGCCCTCTCCCTGAAAACTTTCAAGGTCAGGCTGGATGGGGCTCTGAGCAACCTGGTCCAGTGAAAGATGTCTCAGCTTATTGCAGGGGGTTGGACTGGATGGCCTTTAAAGGTCCCTCCAGAGACCAACTATTCTGTGATTCTACAATTCTTTGAAACTCTGACTTCAGCCAAGGCGAGGAAAAATTGGAACATCCAGCTGAAAATTAACTTACCTGCCTTGCTGAGGTTTGCTCTAGCACTGAAATACCAGAGGACCAGCTGGATTAGGCTAGAGATGAATACAGCAGTCTCCCCCACTGAGTACATTTGGAGCAAAACTATGCTCAAGGATCATTGTGGAGCAAGCTACAGACCCCCAAGTCCAAGGGAATGAGAGAAACTCGTGATCCTTCAGTGGGAGAAGTACTGTGTCCTGCCCAGGACAGGAGTGTTAGGGAGGGATTGTAGGAGAGTACTCCAGCTGACACTTCAGACACCTGGAAAATCTGTGTTTGAAGAAACCAAGGCATACCATGGTCTAGCAGCACAGCAGGGTGGGAGGAGAAAGGCCAAGGCACACACTCCATCAGAATGCCTCAGGGTTATTTAAATTTGCCTTTGCAGTGAACATTTTCCTTGAAGGTTCAGATTTCAGGGAAGGAAGACAACAATGTCCTCAGGATTCTTCCAAGATGCTTGAATGCTTTCTCATCCCACCTGTTTAACTGACCCTAAAAATGAGACCTTTGGGTTTCAGTGCATCCCAGAGAATTATTCCACTGAAATTCCTTTGCTTGCTCCACAAAAATATGAAGCAATGGTAATGATGAGAGAAGATATGTTCAGACAAAAAATAAAGATGGACCAAACCTAAACCATTAATGAAGTACCTGAAATCAGAGTCTCTGCAGTCTGCATCCAAGGCTTTTGGCATATGAAAAAATGAGAATATGGACATACTTCTGTTTTTGTTAAGTGTAAAGCCAACTGTTCATATGTTTTATACTTCTCAAAAAGTAGAGTTAGGATAGCATCATGGGCCCTGGGATCCTTAGGGTTTTACCTGATGAAGAGCAGTCTAATCACATCAGCCATGCCAATTCACCCCAGCTGAAGCTGTTTGACATAAAATGCAAATGTCTGCTTCCTTGCCTTGTCTGTAGGTGTGTTGTAGTTGGAAATTCCAGTAGTTTGAGGTGGTAGGAGTGTCACACAGAGCTTTGACTGATGACCTCTGAGGTTAGAACTGTGCTGGACATTGCAATTTGGGTCCAGTAGCTCTGCCTTGTCCACTGCCTTGAGCAGCCTGGGCTGATTTCTGCATTTTATCTGCTCAGCATAATTTGCTGTAAGTTTTCCTCTTGGTTATCGGTAGAAAATTTCCCTATGGGACCCTGTGCTGCATTTCCCTGGAGGAAAGGAGATTTTTGTCTGAAAAAAGGAGGGAAAAGCCACCTTTTCAATATTATTATCATTCATTAATTAGGAAGCAGTGACTGCTGTAAATCCCAAAGCTTAGCTTCTCTCTGCCTCCCCTGTGAAGTGTTACACAGAAATGCAAGAAAGAGGAGGGTTTCTGTCCCAGTCATTCCAGTAATTTACAGAACAGGTAGATTACAAGAGGTGGATAAAGCTGGTAGACTAATTGCTTGCAGGTAAGAGGCATTTAAAATGGAGACAAGGCACTGTGAAAGAGAGAATCTGTACTAATCAAGCCAAGAAAAATTTCCAAGACACCACTAAAAACTGGTGTAACATAGTGGTATTTTGTCAGCAGAAGAAGAAAGAAGAGGATTGATAATGATCTAGCACCAAAAATACAGATATTTGGACTTCAAAAGTATTGGGTTATTCATCCAAAGTATCTTTAACTGAATAGCTCCATGTGGAAATAGCTGTGAAATATGGAGGGGTTCTTAATCAGAAGTTGTTATATTTCTTCCAAAAATATGCCCCAAAACAATATATGCCCCAAAACAATATATGCCCTTACACACTGCTGTTTTCCATAAATGAAAAAGCGAGGAGTTGCAACACCTAAACATTGCAGAGAAAGGTTAAATTTTCATGTTGGAAGCCAAAGTTTTCAATGAGAACAAACACTTCCTGAAAAGAAAGAAAGAACAAAACCACAACCCTCCCCCCCCTCCCCCAACCTCAAAGAATTTCTGCTGAAAAGCAATTTTAATGGAAAAAATTGCCATTTTTAATTCAGGGCCAGATGCTGCCTGCAAAACTCAGCCTTGACTAAAGAAAGGTATAAAACTCTACCTAAGAAATGAAAAAAATTAAAAAAAGGAAAAAAAAAACTTCATCTGGAAGAGATGTCTGTAGAACCTGCACACATTTTTTGCAGCCACACAGCAAGATGATGTGTGCCTGGTATCTCTGGCAGTTTGGGATGCCACAGGAGCTTAAGAACTTGGGTCAGACTGAAGGAATGTCTCCAAATGTGGCCAGGAAGGCAGGCAAAAAGCTGGAGGGCTTGAAAGGGGAGGACAGGCTGATGAACTCTTAAATCAGCTCTTTTCCTGCCCACTTGATTTCTGTCAAAACAGATCTGTGAGTATTTCTGGTAGGTTTGGGTATAAAAGGATTAGGACACAGGGTGTGCCCATTTGGAAGAAATCAGTAGCATGTCATTAAATATTTAACCTTCCAAATTTAATCTGTTGAATCTGCTGGGAGCAGATTGTTTGCAGTGTGCTCTGGGAGCAGTTCCAGGTGAGCAGTGACTTCAGCCCTGCTTGCTTACCCTCACTCTGGGGCAGAGGGGACAACACAGAGTGATGAAGGGCTCGAGCTCTTCCTCAGCTCTCCCTTTTTAGAATAAATGGCTCTGTTTCCCAACTGGTTGTAAAACCAAGTCACTGCAGTGTAGCTGTTCTGATTTACACCAGCTGAAGGCCTGGCCTCCAGTTTGGAGGAAATGGGCTGCCAGTTTAATTACTTCATCCCTGGTATGGTATTAATAACCTGGGAATAAATTTAATGCTGCTAAGTAACAGCAATGCTGAAGATTTTGTCACATGCATGACAATTAATGTATGGTGCATGGTATTTCTGCTCCTCCTGGGCTCCCTTTTAAATGATGCTCCCTGTGATTTGAATTTCAAAGAGTGCTTCTCCCAGTATTTCTCGTTATTGATGGTGACTGCTCTCAGGAGCAGCTCAGTGCTGCTTTGTTGGCTCATCAGTTTTGATTCCATGCCCAGATGCTAAGGACAGAAGCATGCAATTAATTTGGAAGTGCAACCCTTCACTGATTTCAGTTGGGAGACTTTTCCTGAACACCAGAGCCCTGACATGTCCCTGTCTACCTTTAATATTGTCTTCACATGGAAAATATCTTCCTTTTCCACTGTAGATCTCTTTTTCTGAGAAGGCATCTGAAATTCTGCTATATATGCAAAAATATACATTGTAATATGCAAAGAGACCAGCAGAGAACCACAAGCTGTAGATGATCCCCTCCTTGTTGTAGGGAAAAAGAGATCTGATTTTTGGGACACTGATGAGTAAGGTGAAAAGGAAAAGGAGTTTGGGATCCAGACCTCTTCCCATGAACAGGAAGGTAAGAGACAAAAATCTGCTTTTTTTTTTTTTTTTTCCCCAGATCATGCCTTTTTTCCCTCTGGAATCATAAGGGTCTTTGAGGCTTCTGGGGAACTTCCCTGTACACATCCTGACCCACATCCTGGTGCTCTGAGCCTGGAAGTTCTGGCTAGGTTAGGACAAGTGGAGCATGCCTGCCTCAAAACATCTGCATAGTCAGAGCAGGATGCCATCCTGGGAGCTAAGGCACTAGGAACACAAGCTCCTAGGCTTTCTGCATCACACAGGACATGCAGAGAATTTCCAGAGTACCTCCAGAGTATTTGTTAGGACATCTGCTTTGGGAAAAACCTTTCCTCTCTCTTCTACAGCTACTCCACGTGAAAAAAAAAAACAACCCACTCATCATATACAAAAGACAGGTGAGCAAAGGGAAATTAATAAGAAAGATAAATTTATGTTCCCCTCTGCAATTCAATCAGTTAATTCAATGAGGATTCCTGGCAGCTAGGTACTTTTCAGCCAGATGGATTAATTCTTTTAGTGGATCGAGTGCAGTGGTGTGTGGCTACTGAAGAGTATTTGAGCCATTTCTCCTCAGCTACACTGCTTACACACCACGATCTCCCATCCTTCTGACCTGTCTCCTCACCTTTGCCCTTCCACCAGTTTTCCCATCAGTACCTTTCTCCTCCCCACCAGGGAAATCTGATTGTTTCTCATGGAGCTATCTCCAATTTTCACCAGCTTCTCAACCCTTGTTTTCTCTCACGTTCAGGACCTTCTCCTGTTGTGTCCAGCTGTTTTCCACGGTCTGTCCAGGCAGACAGCACCAAGGGCAGGTCCTGTCAGTGCCTCTGTGCCTTAACAGGTCTCTTATCAGGCTCTTGTCAGGCATCCCAAGGAGCAGTGGGTTTGGTTTGTGTCCTTAGCACGGGAGATGCAGCAGGAGACTGGAAGTGGAAATCTGAACTCCTCTTTATTTTCACAGCCTGTTAGTGCAGAAAGGAAAAGGCTTTTTTTTTCCCTCTTTGGTTTTGCCAACACCAAAGCATTTTTCTAATGTTACAGGACAGGCACTGACTACTTTAAACCTGAAGGATGATGGAGAATTTGGAACTCATCATGTCTTTTGTGCACAGCTGCTGTTGAGGCTTCTAAGCTGTGGGGCTTCACCCACTCTGTGTAGGCTGCAGGCAGCAAGAAAAGAGCCTGGCATTCTCCTTAAATCATAATTGTCAAGGTGGGAATCAGACACAGAAGGCTCAGCTCAGCATCCTCCTGCTTCCAGCCACTGCTCCAAAGAGTTGTATCTCCCCCAGGTGACTTGTGTTGAGTCCCTTGACACTGCCTGGATGATTCAGGGGTTCTACACACACCCAATAATCTTTCTTTAAGGGGGTGAACCCCAGCTCAGTGTAACAATCTGCAATCAATTTAATTAAACTTTAACCATCAGCAATTAATTTAACCCATTAGCATGCCCAGATATAAATCAAGGTCTGAGATCCCCTAGAGGACTAGGTGCCTCCAACCCCCACTTTTACTGTCCTGGCTGCCTAAAGTACCAGATTTTTGGAGAAAGGACTGTCTCTTACCATGTTTATTTACAGGTCTCTACATACTGGGTGCCTCAACAAGCCATAATGGGTCAAATTTCATGGCACTCAGCTCCAGAGAAGTCTGATTTCAACAAAGCAGTTTCACAGTGGATGAAAAGGCATTTAAGGTGAGGTGCTAGATAACTCAGAAGATCCTTAATCACATCCAAGAGGAACCTTTATCATCTCAGATAGTTGTCTGACTCCATTCAAGGTCTGTAGCACCTAAACATTTCACCAGTGGCTGGTTCCTTCCTGTATAAAAAAGTCCCAAGGTGGCCTTGGCATGTTTTCTGTCTGACAGATGGCCACATCTGAATTAGCACCAACCTGTGCCTTTCCTGTCTACCTCCAAAGGGCAGAGCAAGGCAGCACAAAAATGACACAGTTCCCTCTCCCTTGGAGGTGCCCATACTGGTCAAAAAGCCACCTTTTGGACAGGAAAGCATCAGTGCCAGAACTTGCTGTAAGGCTTCCTGGAAGAATCCCAGAAAGTTCAAACACGAGAGCTGTATGCAGTGAGGCAAGGCACAGATGGCAAAATAAAAGCAACACAGGTTTTTTCTGAGTCTCTCTCAGCTCCTGGACATGTGAGAAACTGGGCCACTTTGGCTGAATTCAAGCACCTTGTGTAAGGCAGAGGAGATGCAGACAATCCCCTTCGGGAGGCTGGAATATATACAATGTTAGTCCTGTCCCACTTTTCCCAACAGGTCCCTCCAAATTAATTTAGCACCAAAGACCTCCTTCATCCTCCTGGCAGATAACATCTAGAAGCCACTCCTGGTTTAATTAGGCAGTGACTGTGTTTAGATTTTCCCTCTGTTGCAAGTAAGTATGCATATCCAGTTTATAAAGAGTTCAGAGCAATGAAACATTTGATCTTGAGTTAAGCTACATCATTCACCCAGCCAAAAAATTGTATCTTTTGCTTGTCGATTTGCTGTGAATACAGAATAAGAAAAAAACGTGCTCAGCTTGGCTTAATCCAAACTCTCATTTTTATTCTGGTTTCAGAACCACCAGCAAACAAATCAACACAAACTTCAGCACCCACACAGCTCAGCCACTCCAGCTAACCAATTTTTCTTTCTCAGAAAGTTAAAAGCATTCCTGGCTATGCCTTTGGGGTTGGATCCAATTACATGGAAAGATTCATTTTGCCTTTGGCAAGAAGAAATTACAGATTTTTGGCTATTTCCTGATTGCTCTGTTCCATCACTCTGAATTATAATCAAGCTACATATGGTTCATACCACACCAACAATTCTGGTGCCAGGATTTTTGACTGACAGAACCCACAAGACAAAAACCCTGCCCAGCTTGGAGCACAGGTCTCTTGGGCCTAGTTGTGCCCTCTGAGTGATCAACAATTCTTTGGGTATTGGAGACCTGAAGGTTATTATTTTTATTCTGGTTTTCACTGTAAATAGCAGCTCTCAGCCCTTCTCCTCCAAAACCTTCACCTTTCCATCCCTCCTCCTGCTGGCTTTGCACCACAGGAAGGTTTAGCAGAAGGAGTGCAGTGAAAGATTTAATCTGGGTGGGTTCTTCTGCTAGAAGAAATGGGCTCCAGTCTTGCACGGAGAATAGGCAGCAGGAGTAGCACTTTGCCTGTCCTCTCTCCTTCCCTCTCCGGTGATAGGTGGTGCTGCTGCACTTCCTACAGACCAGGAATGCACTTGCAAGGCACTGTCTTTCCACTTGCTTACTCCTGGTGTCCTGAGCATGCATCACATCCTAGATTTGGACTTTGGACAGCTGAGGACCACAGCGTGACGTGACACTGCCAGGAGCATTTAGCACATCCGCAGATGCACCAGCTCAAGATTCTCCAGAAATGCTCCTGGCTACCACAAAGCCCTGTTCCTGCAGCACTGGGTGTGTGGCTTCCACACCAGGACTCTCTCCTGCTCTCACGCTGTGATGGTGGTTCCCACATGGTTTGGCCCTGAGGCTTTCAGAGCAGCTCTGTCTCCAAGGACTCTCCCAGACAGACTGCTGAGGTGGTGCAGAGCACGAGGGGGAGCAGAGATCTTGACTGTGGCACTCCCCAGCCAGCTGCTGTTCCTTTGGGTGCTTCCACTGAAGGCAGTGGCCAATTGCTGGGTAAGCATCAGCCCCGTAACAGCCCTGGCCAGATCGACTTGTGGTGAAGTGATTTCCCTGCAGCTACAGTGATATGTGCCTGCAAAGTCTCATCCCTCCCTTGACTCCTGCAAACCTCCATTCTGTCACAAGAGCTGTTTGTACATCTCTGGTAATTTCTGCTGCCAGGTGGCATTTCCTTTGCACATCCTGCCTTGATGGCTCCCAAATCCCTAACTCCTCACAAATGGAAACTGAAGGACCATGGAGGCTCCCAAGCCACCATGGGCTGCCCTGCTCCAACAGCCATCACACCCAAGGAAGGGGGACTTTTCTTCCTCCCCAGTTTTGCCCCTTTCAAATATCTCTTTGTGCTGCTCCCTGTCAGTGCCACACTTTGTGCTTCTGTCTGCACAGACGCTTTCCTGCTGAGGTGCATCTCCATCAGCTGTGGAGGAAAGCACCTTTAGAAACAAAAGGAAAGGGTTAGTTACCACTGCTGGACACACAGCATGAACCCCCCAATTTCTTCCCACCAGAGGCTGTGAAAATGTGCTGGCCCCATGCATTAAGGATGCATTGCACAACCTGGTATTGAAAGGGACTCTCAGTGATGCTGCTGCACCTGAAGAGAAACCACAAAATGTACAAAGGAGCCTGCTGTAGTTCACCTGCCTCACCACAAGCCCCTTCCTATTGCTATTTGAAGAACTTTCTCCAAAAATCAGCAGGGTACCAGCTAGCTGCAAATACCAAAATCAAATCGGGCACAGTCATTGGCTTCCCAGCAAATGTAGTGCAATAGGGAAAAGGCATAATCAACACCAGTTAATTATGAGTTAATTAGAGTATTGGTGGTTTTGGGCAAGAGAAGAGGCTGATTAGAAAAAATGGTAAAATATGCTCTGGTCTGTAGCAAGGGTTAAAACTCCTGTCATTGCTGGTTTGTGATTGCTCCTCTACTTAGATTTTCTTGGTTCTGCTGCAAAATTCAAGTAAACCAAATGAGACCTGGTTTCCTCATGGACACAAGGTCCCATGGTCTTCCCACACTGAAGGAAGAATGTGCTTAGTTTGGTGTGGGGAAATGGTGAGGGCAGAGAACGGTGTTAGAGAAAATTGTTACTTCCCTGATGTCCCTGAACCTCACTTTGATACCATCATGGAAAAAAAGCACATTTTGGAAGTGTCAGAAGGAAGCAAACTGCCTGGACACAAGAAAATTTGACTTGATGATCCAGAAATCCCTTCCCCAGGCCATTCCATATAGATGAATTTTTTTTCTAGCAAAAAAATATCCTAATAAATCTTTTTGCATTTCCCCCTATTTCACAAATCCATTTGGTCACTAAAACCCTGTATTTTAGCAGGAATTCACTGTCCATCCAAACTAGCTGGTATCTCCAATCAGCAGCAGTGATGACTGATGAATTTGCACTGCAGGAGCTGAAATAGCTTTGGTTGCAAGCCAAGCCCCCTAAAGTTATGTCCCTGCACAAGAAGAATGGAAAGACCTAAAAAGTGTTACTTGGTAAAGGCATAATGAATATGAGTTACACTGCTGTTCTCCAGAAAGTATAGGGGAAAAACACTCTGGAGAATCAGGGTGATCATAATTTGGGACTGTTTCTTTCTGCTGATTATGTATGAATTGTCTCCCAGTGCCTATTACATTAGGGAAGAAACTCTTTTCTCTAAGACACAAAACCTCCCGGCAGACCAGATCAACTCAGGAATGAACGAGGGACCAGGTATTTAGAAGGAGAGAAAAATCTTCTGTGAATACCACTAGGATACGCTAAAACAAAGTGAGTTTGGAAGACCAATAAAATGTTGTGGAAGAGCAGAAAACAGGGCTGGAGAACAACCCTATTATGGGCTCAAGTTAGTCAATGTGTGCTTTAAATCTTGAACGTTCTCCTTAAGCAAAGATTCCAGCACAGCTTATTTTGGGAGTATGAATAACAGATGATAAGCAAGTAGTGAGAGAAAAAAAGCTTTAACCCAGAGAGGTGGAAGCAGCAGAAATTCACTGGGGCTTTATGTCCTCGTGTCTCTCTCCCTGTAAAGGCAGAGGAAAGCGGTGATCTAAACGGGACATGTGATTTCCCAACAGCACTTTGAGCCGTGGATGTTGAAGCATCTAGAAAGAAGTGGTGACAGAGACGCTTTTAGGCAAATGACATGGCTAGCAGGCCTGTGGGGAACGGAAAGAGAGGAGTGAATGAACACCGCTTATCCCTATTACGCAGAACTATTCGGAAAGCAGGGAATACCCCTCTCAATGCCGTGGGATGCAGCCCAGTGTGCTCGTCATTACGCTAAAAAATAACCCCACACGAACAATTAAAATTCCGCAGACCTGCTGGAGCTGCCCCATCGCCTTGGGGAGCTGTGCCCGGCTCCGTGTCCCGGCAGTCCCTTGTGGCTGGGGGAGCCGTCCCGGGGTCCCTCCGCGGCAGGGCACGGTGTGGGGCAGCCGCGCCGGGAGAAGCGGTGGAGCTCCGATGTGTGTGGGGAACAGGGGAGACCTGGCTGGGAGGAAGGCCTAGAGAGGAGGAGGAGGAGAGGGGGGTCACAGAGGGGAGGGTTTTGCCATACTCACCCGGGGCGGGGGTTACACCCCGAGGGACGGGAGGCTGCTCCTGCTGCGCTGCAGA
>VXAC01005623.1:69595-131140 GCA_013399225.1 Rhipidura dahli | reverse complement strand
GAGGCGGGGGCACCGCGGCTCCCGCAGCAGCCGCGGCGGAGGGACTCCGAGGGGAGCGCAGGGAAGCGCGGGGGCTGAGCGGGGCCGCCCGCAGAGGTGCTTCCCCGATGCCCTGCGGAGAGCCCCACTTACCATGCCCGGTCTTGCCCTGAGGGGTCTGGG
The DNA here is from genome assembly GCA_013399225.1 of Rhipidura dahli. Classification (NCBI taxonomy): domain Eukaryota; kingdom Metazoa; phylum Chordata; class Aves; order Passeriformes; family Rhipiduridae; genus Rhipidura; species Rhipidura dahli. The sequence continues at coordinate 130,978 of VXAC01005623.1, read as the reverse complement.
GGAGAAGAGGCTTTTCCAGTGCCGCGGAGAGGTTGGGAGCATCGGAAGGGAAAGTGCGCGCGGGGTTCTGCTTCTCCCTTCCCTTCTGTTCCCCATGAGGAATCCCATCTAGCGCACTGTGGCAGAGCAGCTTTTCCTCCCAGCTCCCGTCCGCCCTGCCAGCCCAGGGAGGGGGGAGAGGGGTGTGCAGGGCTATGCGGGGGCAGAGCCCGAGCCGGGGGCAGGCGGAGGAGATGCTGAGCTCCTGGCAGCCGCAGCCCCTCGCTATCCTGCTCCGGAGAGGCGCCGGGCTGAATTTCTTTTCCTTCTCATCCTCTAGTGTGTGAGCAGTGAGAGCTAAGTTGGAGAAGGGGATGGTTGAGGCAAGGAGACAGCAGTGGTCCCTGCTGTCGGTGGCAGAGGGGTGACATTGGGTGAGTCCCCCATACCTGCCACATCCTTCTGGATGGGGTATCCGGGTGTCACTAAAGCATCCCGCAAGGGGTCAGCTCTTCAGTAGGAAGAGGCTGGCAATTCACTGAGACCCTTCTGGAATTGAAACTCCGGGAGTACAAGCCTTCCTGGAATAGCATTGGTAGCACTCCCCGGTCAGGAGTGTGCTGCAGGGGGAGGGAGAGGTGCAAGGGTCTGTGTGGGACTGCTGGTGGTGGTGGGGTTTAACCCCTCCCGGATAGAACATGGAGCAGGAGTAGCAGGAGTTGCTCCAGAGAGCAATCTGTTGAACTGTGCCTTGAAAATCACTGGAGGGAGGCTGTAGCCTCCGTGTGTAATGAAAGAGAAAGAAGCGAAAAAAAAAAAAAAAAAAAAAAAAAAAGAAAAAAAAAATCTAAACTTTCCAGCTAGATTAAATATTCAAATGACAATTAATTAGACATTAATCGGGTGTAAACAGAGCATTAGCAACAATTAAAAGATGCTTTGATGGTGTTAAACTCAACATGATGCATTAACTGGCACGTAGAGGGGGATTTTTGTGTATTCTAAAAGGCACTCAGAACAGAGAATATACTTTTCTGCATTCATGTATTGAAATAACTTAGTCTTAATTATGGTTAATTAACTGTCACCTTTAAAGTTGCTGCATGTAAATGGTCTGTATTAATTTCTAATTACCTCACTTCTAAGACAAAGACTGATTTTACTGGACAAGGTGACATTTTGTTGGCAGTTCTGGTAACTACAGGTCATGCCAGGGTGTGTGTAGGATAAATTCATTTGTAGGAATTAAATTAAGTCTCCTCTCATTAAGTGGGCAGGCAGATGTCTCACACCACTGGTGCCACACACTCTGGAATAAATCACACACAGAGGAGGGCTCTGCCTTGTACAAATGCAGATGTAATGCAGTACTGGTGTACACGGGCACCACCACAACACATTTAACTTGAGGAAGGATGCTCTCAGGATTTAAAATGTTTTTGCTTCTGAGGACAGTATCAGAGAAAATGGGCAACGTGGTTGGCTAAGGGTTTTTTGTCTTTCTGCTGCAAATTCATGTCTGCAGACAGCTGCGAATGCTTCCAGGAGAGTTTTTTAATACTGCCTATGTGGTTATTAAGATTGCAGGTTACATGTGTAGTTATTAAGAGTCCAAATTTTTTCATCTTCACTTTAGAGACTCGAATTTTTACAGGTTATTGTTTGTATGGTGCAACTGGGAAAAAAAAAAAAAAGGAAAATAACTGCAGAGGTGCGCACAGGAGAAAAATACTCTGCGTGTTCATTGGCTTTGCTCTGACAAACATGAATAGTGGCTGTGTGTAAGTGTCTGAATACACATCCTCCAGCTATCATGTCAACTGTTCCTGAGTACCCTTTCTCTGGCAAAAGCTGGAAACTACTTTGGGTGATGGGATCCCAGCAAAATGCTCCTCTTCAGATGTAGATGCCTGTGACCCTGAGGATTCACATGGAGCTGGTCTAACCTGTAGCACCTAAGAATCAAAACATTCAGTGAGTTGAATTTGGTGCTGTAACATCAGAAGAGTGACAAGCTGGTTGTTTTCACTGCACAAGCAAAGACTGCATTTTGGAGCAGTGGTGCAGTGCATGAGTGGTGTGAGTCCCTGCATGCCTTTAGCAGTGCCAGTTGCACACCTGGCATCCCTGTGGATGTGCATCTGCATGTGTGTCTCTGTAAAACCTCAACGTGCAAAGTTCCCTCATTTACCAGTCACTCCCCAAATCCGTGCTGTATTTCTGTCCTGTGCTTTGAGGCTTCACTGAGGCACGAGAAGAATGAACTGACTGTTCACACCAAGCTGGCATAATTCTGGCAGAGGTTTGATGGGGTTTGTGTGCTTTGGTTGAGTGCTCAGACACCTCAAAAATCCCCAGGGAGAGCAGAGAACTCCGAAAGTGTTTGCAAAAGGACAGAATCATAGATTGGTTTGGGCTGGAAGGGACATTAAGATCAGGTAGTTCCAAACCCCCTGCCATGGACAGGGATACATTCCATTAGCTCGGGTTGCTCAGGGCCCGCCCAACCTGAAAACCTCCAGGGATGGGGCAGAACCAAATAGTTCAGCTCCTTGAGAAGGGACCTAGGAAAAGCATCCAACCTGGTGTCAGGTCCTGCAGGACAGCTGTGCTCAGTGTGCTGCTTCAGGACATCTCCCACCTGCAATGACTTACCCAGTCCTTTCCCACTGGGTGGTGTCCCCATGTCACCCACCCAGCTCCCAGCTCCTATCCTTGTGCTCTTTGCAACAGGACAATCTCCCTCCTTCCAGCTGCATGTGGCTCACAAGATCGTGGAGGCAAGGTTGTGCTATGGATATGCTGCCAGCCCAAAGCCTGTGCCACCCAGGTAGAAGTTCCTGAGGTCCTATATTCCTTCTCCTCCCAGAGAAAAGAGGAGATAGGATTTTTCTTCATGTTCAGACAATGCCCCGAGTCTAGTGGGCATTATCACTGTTCATTTCCAGTGTTGTTGCCACAGGGAAGGGTGAGTGAAGGGTTAAGAGAGGTCTGTAAAGGTCAAATTATGCCCCACTGATGCTACTGCTTCGTTTTTCCCTGCCTGCCCTGTCTGCCTCCAGCTACCACTCTCGCCATGGCTAAACCACTTACTCTGTAAAGCTTTTGTCCCACAGTGTATTCCTGGCTCTGCAATTTTTCTAGAGTCTTATGGAGCACAGCTGATTTCATGGCCCCAGAAGGGGCTGTTTACTCTAATCATCCTTGCCCAGATGAACTGACTCTAGTAATTTTACAGTGTTTTTCTGACTTACAGCCCTGGGGTGCTTTGCTTGGGGCAGGAGGTACAGGAACTTCCATTTTGCACCAAGTCTGCGCTACCAGGCTGTCTTCCTGTTCTGTCACCTCTTTATCTTCCATCTGTGCTTCAGGAATACCTCAGGTCCAGCCTGGAGCACAGAACTGGGGGTTTACAAGCAGAGCAAGTGTGAGGCAGTGCCTTGTCCCACTTTGCTTCCTGCATGCAGTGTGGGAAAGCAGGAGCAGCCAGATGAGCAGGCTGTGTGCAGGAACTGGGCTGCCCATCTCAGGAATGAGACTGGAGTTAATAGAGCCAGGCTGGGATCCACATTTGGGTGTTCCTGTCTGTGGGCCAGCCTGGTCACAAACACAGTTAAAAAGGGATTTGAGGTCCAAGGAGGGGCACAGGGTTCAGCCAGCAGGCAGACCAAGAGGACCAGGTGATGCTGTGATGTTGCTGTTCCTGGGAGAGGCTCTTAGGGTTCTTTTGGAAGCTCTTAAAGTAAGGATTGCTCCTCATGGCTCAATCTCCCCAGTTTGAAATGGGTGTGGGGAGATCACAGGTGATGCTGGATCCATTTTGGGTTGTATGATGGTCCTGGTCTGCTGCCTTGGGGAGCCTCTGGAAAACACAGGAGAAAAAACACAGTCAGACTTCGTGACTGCTTTCACTCTGCAGAGTAATTGCCAGAAGTGGTACAGGTGTCAAGGTGTTTTTACACTGGTGCCTTCTACAACAGCCAGGGTTATTTACACCACAGCAAGATGCTGCATGCCAGGCCAGTTATTTATTATCTGGAAAGTGCAGTGAATGCAAAAAGTTGTGAGTTCAGACTGAACCCCACTAAGAATTAAGGCTGAAAAATTTAAATCATGAAGGAGGATTGCTAGAAAAGTCTGAATGTGTCTTTTTTTTTTTTTTTTTTCTTGGGGGCAACCTGAGGCATAGTGAATTAAAAGCCAGCTTGTTCAATTAAAAATAAATAAATGAAACATAACATTTCATTTTAGCTCAGGAAAAGTGCTTCCATCTGCTCAAAAGGAAATACTTTCTTGCAGGAATAACATTATTATGTTTTAGGTCAATGCAAGGTAATTCCTTCTTTCTTCCCCACTCCATTCTTTGGTTCAGATACTGAATTAAGCAATCAATTATTCAGGCAGATATGCAGATGGTAATTGTTTTAACATATATCTCTGCACAGGTAATCAGGAGACCTGGATTTTATTTTCAGCTCTGTCTTGACATGACCTTGGGCATTTCACCACACTCCAAGTTCCCCGTTTTTAGGAGGACAGATCACATCTCACAGTGGATTTGCTGCATATTGGTAATACTAAAATAGCACGGAGGTCTTTTTAATTCCACTGTTAGCAATGAAACATTTAGCTATCACTAATGCATGCATTCCTAATTTTCCCACTGTGAGTTAGTTGCACTGCCTTACGAAACTCCCTGTAGTTTACTTAATAGGGCAAAAGGAATTTCAGCTGCTGAAATACAGCATTCTTTTAAAACAAAAACCTACTTTCATAAGCCCAGCTAAATCAAAGAAGAAAAATACAAGTGGGAAAGGGTTTTTTCCTTCACTTTGCTAAATGCTTCACTTTGTAATCAGCACTCCAGATCCATAAATTGCCTGTGATGTCTCTCACGCAAAAGGTCTGTGTTTGGTGTTGCAGTTTCTGAATGTCTGGAGTACCTCAAACCGTGCTGAAGCCTATTGCACTGTCCTTTAGAAACTCCCTCTTACCTGAAAGCTCATGCCAGGAAATCTGCAACTTCTTTTCTCTATGTGGGGCTTGACTGCTCTTCAAGAGATCTTTGTCCCCGCTGCTTTCTCTTCTGGCAGAGGAGACACCAGTGTCAAACCCAGGGGCAGTTTGTAGAATCTGATAATCCTGAGGCTGAATCAGTTTCTGCTGAAGTTTTTCGCTATTGCCTCATCTTGCCATTCTGGTGATTTAGAATGACTGGTTGGCTGCGGGATTTGGGAGCAGTATATGTCTTTTGGGGAGCATGGGAGACAGGTGGGAATCTGTAAGGATCAGAGGGATTGGAATCATGGGATAATCAAGATGAAGGAATCTTTGGAGGTCTCCAGTTCTATTTCATGATTGGAGGAAGGTCAACTGTGGGATCACACCACGTTCCTCAGAGCTTCCTTCACTTGGGTCTTCAAAACCTCCAAGGATGGAGACTGCAAAACCTCCCTGGGCAGCTCTTTCCTGTGCTTGACTGTGTTAATGGGGAGAAGATTTCTGCTACTATACCCCCATGCAGAAGTACACGAGTTTTTGAGGCTTTTTTCCTGGCTGATGACCTGCCAGAACTGCAGGGAATGGCAGAGGGTACAGCCTTAGGCTTTGACAGCAGATGGGGACTCTGCCTTCAGCCTCACTTGCCTTCTCCAAGTGTTCTTGCCAATAAACCAGTCTGCTGGTGATGCTTGGTCTGTGTGGATGAGTGTCCTTCTGGTCTGCTGTAAGGAGGACACGGCTGGGGCTTTTCAGCCATAGCCCAATGTTTCAGCTGTATAGCTCGTTCAGAATTCAGGGGTTTTGAATTCAGAGTTTCCCAGCTGCTCATCCACACAGGCAGGGGTGTCCAGAAGGCTGAAGCACCCTTAAGCTGTGCAAAGTCCCGTGGATAGAGGAAGAAAGCAGCATCCTGCCAGTTCCCAGGAGAGCAGAGGAGTTTTGGGATGGTGGGCAGTAACAGAGCTGGCTTCTGCTTCTAGTCTGCTGGAGGCTGGGGCACAGCATTTAGCCGTTCTCTCCTTGCCCTCCCTGCAGCTGGCATTTCTGTGTCTCACACCCTCTGCTTAATTACTTTGTCAGGCACTGTCATTGTAGCAGGAGGCTGCAGAACACCCAGCAGAGCGTGGCTCTCATTGCAGCTCCTCATTGTGGCTGGGTTCTGCTGTAACACGAGTGATAGCTTAATAAACCACAGCATTGCAGGCTAAAGATCTTGGCACTGCTTGCAGCTTCTTATTAAAATAAGAAAGGGGGAGGCAAGGAATGCGAGAAATTGGGGAGAGTGAAAGTTAAAATAATTAATGGACTCACTTTTTGTAGTAGACTGGGGTAAAGGTGTCTAACCCCGAGGTAAACATTAGATTGAAGGTTGATATATAGATTATATATATCTATCTGTTAATAACTTGGCTTTTCCTTGTGGTTCCAGTCTCAAGTGTAAAAATGCAGAATTATTTCTGGTTGGCCTCAGTACCAGTCAGTGATTTGTGGGACAATTAAAACTGTGAAAAGACAGAAGAAACCTAAATCCAACCAATTAAAATTAACTCTGCATCTTGGAGCAGACTGAAAAGCTTTCTTATTTCAAGAGCGCTAATGAATTTCATTTTCCTGTCAGCATCATTCTGAAACCTCACTGTGGTCATTGGCAATGAGAGCTTTTTTCTGCTTTGAATGCTGGCTCCCTGCAGAGAAGGCACCCTCCAGTTTCCTCAGGTGGTCTGTCAGAGGTTACCTGCTCTGGCACTGCCTTTTGGGGATTCTGGGCTGCAGGGAACCTGGAAACTTGGAGCACTCCTGATTTTAGGACCACCTGTGAGTCACAGGTGAGTGAGCCTGGCCCAGGCCATGACCATGAAAGCTCCTAATGAAAGGGCAGTGGCTGCATCCATGCCCAAGGGGTCCCTGCAGGCAGGACACAGGCTCTGAGCCCCTGCAGAAGCACAGCTGCCTTTTGCCCCCCAAGCATCACTCGTGACCATGTGCCACTCTCTGTCACACCTCCATTTCAGCCTGGGGGATTCCATTCCAAGGAATAATCTTAGTATAATTACTTCTTTCTCATTTTTTTTCCCCGTTAATGTATTAAACCAAAAAGGCCTGAATCTCATCAGCCTCTTCCCATTGAGCAATACCCTTGCAGGGCCAAGAACATTGGGTCAGGCTCTGGTAAGACAGGCAGCCAGCTACAGATTAAAATGCACCTAGGGTTAAACCATTTTCCTTGATTGCATGCTGCCATCCACATCTCCCTGCTGACCTTCCCTGAGGCATGCTGGCTGTGCTGCTGTGTGGGACTCCAGGGAAAATGTCCTGAGCAATGGATTATCCCTATTCTCAGAGGAGCTCTGTGAGGGAAGGATGCTCCCTGTCTTGTCCTTGCCTCACTTTGGATGTTTTCTTCCACTTTTTGCCCATTACCAAGGGGAAAGTGTCACTCAGAATCTGCAATATTGGTTTACTAGACTGGTTTAAGTGCACAGAAGGTAAGCACCTGCCATATAGATGTTTAGGTCCACGGTAGGATCAAACAATGAGCAGCAATGCAGCTCTAAGGCATGCAATAAAACTGCCCTAAAATGGCATTTTCCTGAGTGCTACTTAAGCCAGACTTTGTTGCAATTATGTGACCACATAGAACTGCAAGGCCTGACCCAAGTTTTCCAGCAGTGACAAATTGTTGACCTCTTCATATATTTCTCTGGGGAAGACTTGTTTGATTTGTGAATCTTCCTCCAATTTCTGCTACACATCTGTGGTATATTCCTTCTGACCACTTCAGTTTGCTTGACAGGTGGCAGGGATAAGAATGTTTGCAAGAGGGTTGGAGGTTTTTGGGTGAAGTCTTTCTGGCTTCAGTGGGGTTGATGGCTGATGTCACCCACTGGGGGGACTTTTACATTTTCCAAGCCAGCTCAGGAGAAACTGAGCAAACTTTACTCTTTAGTTTGATGAGTGTTTCTCATGTTCTGCCTGTGGGGATGTACTTTCATTTAGTTTCTTTGGGGGAGGTGGGAGGTGGAAGTGGAAGGTTTGTAGTCAAGCAGCTGGAGGAATGCTCCTGCTACCTGGATTGCACATGTAATTTCCATGGGATCCCACTGTGGTGGATTTTCTCTTCTGTAGCTTTTGGGCTGGTTCACTTTAGAGAAGCACTGCACTACTTGACAACACAATAAAATGGGGCTTTTGCATGTTAAACCAAGAGCTGTGAATGTAAACATTTCAGCACACCGGGTCAAGCTCTCTTGGATGTTAAACAAGTTTCTTGCTTAATTGGTAGTGTTAGACCAGCTCTTAGCAGTGGTTTAAATACCTCCTGCATCCAAAAGAGAGACTGATGGTATTTAAAGTCTGGAGTTAAGATGAAATAATAACACTGGGCTTTTGCTGGACATTGCTCTGTTAGAGGTTGTCTGACATGAAAGGGAAATAGAGAGAAAGCACTTAGTTAAACAATTACCTATGTTTATGTGTTTCTATATGTCATTCTTGGTTTCCTCCAGACGGCACAATGGGGACAGGTAATCCTATATTAATAATTTGGTCTTAGTAAATCTAGTATGAAGAACTTTGAAGCCAGTAGCATGTCTGTAATTTCTATGCTCATGCCCAGAAACAAATCCCTGAATTTAATGTTGCTATAGCCAATACATCAGTATTTCAAAAGGTGTTTTCCTTTGGCTACACCTGAGAGAAATGAACAGCCTGATGAGAAAGTGTTTTGGCTGGAAAAAATGGGTTTTCAAAGGGTAGTAAAGCACTTGCCAAGGGCAAAGGGTGGCTGCAGACACCAACAGCTGAACACAGTGCCTGCCCATTTTTGGCAATTGCAGATTTCTGAGAACTGAAAATGGTTCTTTTAGGATCTTTTATTTTTGGTCGGTTTTGTCTTTTTTGGTTTTTTTCCCATCTCTTATCAAAGTATTTGGAGGAAAGGGACATTGTCCCCAGGATGACCGTTGTGTACCTGTGGGAGGCTGGAGCAGGCACCAAAGCCATTCTCTGATGGGGTCCATCACTGCCAAGACATTTCACCTCATCTGCTTCTCTACATCTCGTGGATGTGGGGCAGGATTTTTTTCTGCCTCTCCAGGTGGGGATATATTTGGAGAACTAAATCAGGGTGTGCACATAGGTGGTGCTCTGTTTTCTCTTGAGATGATACAGAGGACAAGCTGACTGGAGTCCCTCAATTCATTGCCTTTTTCCTCACCTTCATTTCTTTTCCTTTCTTCATCAGGAAAATGGGAGCCACTCACCCAGCGTGAGCTCTTAAGGCACAGCAAAATAAAGGCCACTGCCTCGGACACCTCCCAGTATGGATGGCTTGGTTGAGCAGAACACCGTGCTGATGCACAGTAAGATCACTGAGGCTGGGAAAAGGAATGGTTTAATTAATACAAGGAACTTAGTGGCAGAGAGCCGCGATGGTCTGGTCTCTGTGTACCCCACCCCTCAGTACCAGAGCCACAGAGCGGGCAGCCTGTCCTCTCCGAGACGCCTGGAGAACGGCAGGAGTGACCCCGTGCAGCAGCTCCTGGACCCCAACATGCTGCAGCAGACAGTGGAGTCTCACTACAGGCCCAACATCATCCTCTACTCCGAGAATGTGCTGCGCTCGTGGGGTGAGAGCCTGGGCTCGGAGTGCTGTGAGACGACCTTCATCGAGGAGCGCTCGCCCACCAAAGACAGCCTGGAGTACCCCGACAGCAAATTCATCGACCTCTCCGCGGACGACATCAAGATACACACCCTCTCCTATGAGGTGGAGGAAGAGGAGGATTTCCAGGAACTAGAGGTCAGATGTCACTTGGGATATGTGGGGAAGGCTGGGAGGAGGAGGGGCAGGTTTGAAATTAAGTGTACAACCTCCTAGAGCTTAACAGCAGGGGATCAGCTGCTTTTTGGGTCAGCTGTATCACTTTCTCCTCCAACTAGGACAATGAATGATCACTCATCTTTATTTGTTGGGTAAAGTCCCAGATCTATGGATACCAATGGCAGAATTCCCACTGGCCCTAATGGGGATCAGCATTTCCCTTCTGCCGCTGAAGGGGCGGGTCAGGAATAGACAAAGACCCACGTGCTTAAATGTGTTTGAGGTTGGGACTGGGAGCATCTGTCTACCCACATGGAGCCTGTCTTACTCAGCAGGCCAACATCATCTCGTGCCTTCACCTGACTTGAGCAGAATGTTTTCATTTAGTGGCTCAGACACAAAACATTTCTCTCTCTGAGTGAACAGAGAAACAGAAGTCTTTTGGTTTCAAGCTGCAGTGAATCCATGTCTAAAAGAAATTATATTTTTCTGATGGAGCGAAACACTTCTTTAGACCCAAATATGATGTTTTCTTCTGGAATCCCATGCTTCATTGGATTCTCACTGTAAAGTAACAGGGAAGACTATGGAAATCAACTTCATTCTTTCTTAAATGATGCTTTTTTTTATTATTATTATTTTAACCAGAGGCACAAGTGTGGCAGGGATTTGTGTTTTCCAGTGTTTATGGGAATGGAGGCTGAACATAATGCTGCTGATCTGAAAAGTTTCTCCACTGTTGGTCAGAGAGTCCTAACCTAGCAAAGACCTGTCTAGAGTAAAGCCATACCTTAAACATGAATGTCCCAGCTGAGATAGGGACACTGCTTGTGCTTCTCTATTGCATCAAGACCTAACAAGCCCTAAAATGCCTGTTTTCACCTCCTGTAATACCAATGTCTCACCCTGTGATCAGCACAGGGGAAATCCATCAAGAGCCTGACTTCCCTTTTATTCTCTTTCCTCTCTGTATTGATAAGGTGGGAGGAGGGAAGTGTTTTTCCCAGTGCGTGCCATTAATGCAGTATTCAGTGCCTCCACAGGGAGACAGAAAGCTTCTCTCTGAAGCATGTGAGAGTATTAGCTCAAATCACAGCCTTCCACAGAATTTCCGAATTGACCGTGGGAAGTATAATTTCCTTAATCAAAACAAAATTCCTGGATGCTGTCTTTTTGCCCCAGTTTCTCTCCTGCAGTAGTGACACTGGTGACTGCAGCACACATGGTGTTATTGACACATCTGGCCTGACATTCAGGCAGCAAAAAAAAAAGTCTCCCTCTCGTCAATTCAAGTTGAGAAGACATTCTTAAGCCAACTTTTGGAGAACGAGATAAAAAAAGGCTGGGAAAATGAGCAGCATAAGGGAAAAAAAAAACCTCTTCAAAATGGTACTGGAGGAACTTGATCAGCTTTTCACAGAAAACATTTCTGTCTTAAAAACCAGCTGTAGAACTTCATCCTTCTCTGGTCTTAAGAGGAGAAATGAGACAGTAAATGTTGGTAACATGCTCTGAAAGCGTGTGCATCCTGTTCCCTGGCTCCTTCTTCTTTCTCACCTGCTTCTGGGGCCTGTAGTCTCCTGAGGTCAAATCTGGCAGTTCTTAAATGGGTATAGTGCATCTGGGATCACAGGTTCCCTGTCTCAATTGACCCTTTGGAGCGATGCTGTGCTAACAAACACAGAGGTTCATGGACAACCACCTTGAGCTTTATGTACAGAGTGCTCAGAGTAAGAAGACATTCACAAAGTACTCACCACCCCTGGATGGTCCTCTCCATCAAAATTTCTCTTCCACTAGGAGAATGGAGCAGGGGAGGGGAAAACAAGACAAGGTTTGGACAGGGACCTGGTTAGCTGGAAACACTTGCTTTCCTGGAAGCCTCTGCTTTGAGCCCAGGATCTGTCTCCATTGCTGTGCTCCCTGACCAACCACTGTGATTTTCACACTTGTGCATGAACTTTTCCATGATCCCAAAGGATCCACCTGCTAAGCAGCTGTTTTCAGCATGAGGTTAGCTCAGCATGGCAAAAAAACTTCCCTTCTAGGAAGGTCTAAATTCTGCAGATGCAGCTGGTCATGCAGAAGGATGGGCAGGAGAGGAGAGATTAATTTGACAGCACCAGACCAGAAAAAAAGTGTGGCTGCTGTGTTGTGCTCTTCAAGGTTCCCATGTGGACAGAGGCTGTGTTTGTGTGGCCAGATGCACGAGGGCCTCCTGGGCTTAGCTGGAATTAGAGACCTTAGCCTCATTAGAGACCAAACTTCATGTGCAGTGACTCTGGGAATGGAAGAAAACCATTTAGGGACAAGCAGTCACCGAGTAGGTGAATGAGCCATTCTACATTGTTAACTACACAAAACCAGCACCTGAATCACACAGCACAAGCATGTCCTCTACAAGGAATTTTTCCCCTGCCAGTTACTGACCAGAAGCAAATGTTTTTTTTAGGTTACTAATGGATGGGATGGAAAGAGTGAGCAGAAGCATTGGGAGCAGAAGCTGGAAGGAGAACCAGTGGAAGAGGGTGACACAATAGTGGTGCAGATTTTGCTTCCTCACAGTGAGAGGCCTAAAGGGTTTGAGTCTGCCACTGAGGGTGGCACAGGACATTGCTGTGTATCTCTTCATGTTGGCTGTCAAGCCACGGCTCGTCAAGGCACGGAAGCTGCAGAGTGTCAGGGCAGATCAGGGCTCAGTTCTTGTTTATTATCGTAACATGTCTGCCTGGGCTCTTCTTTCTGGGAGAAAGCTCTATAAAATTAGCCCCTTTTTGGAAACATCAGCAAAGAGGGGAGCTTTGTGCAGAAGAGCTCTTTTCTCTTGAAAACTGAGGGTTTCCTCCTGTTTTCCATGTGCCAGTGCAAGGCAAGTGGAGTCTCAGCTTGAGCATCTCTGTAAAATGCCTTCTGGAAGACACATCAGCCATGGGGTTGTGAGTCACTGCTCTTCCCCCATGTCTCCCTGGCAATGCCTGCCTTGTACCAGAATGGCTGCCTGGCGTTTTTCAGGATAGATATTTAATTTCTTAGAAATGCCAAAGAAATCGATCCCATCCCTTTGTATTGCTCCCCCCCCCCGCCCCGCGCCAAATGCAATACTTTTGGGAGGGACACATGCAGAAAATAGTTTTATTGTAGGTCAGACTGTTTCTGACATGATTTTCATTTTGAAAAGGGTTGGGCTCATGATAGCCAGAAAGGTTGCTCGTCTGGCAGAAAACTTCACAGTAGAGAAAAGTTCTGACAAAACAACAGCTCTCTTGATTGATTTGGTTTTGGTTTGAAGAATTGACCAAGCCAAGCTGCAGGATTTGCTTCTCTGTTAGCTTTCATCCTCCTCAGGATGGGTCTATCCAGCTCAACATGTCTAGGACAAGTTGCTGGGAAGGAGACACCTTCTTCCCTTCCCAAGCCTTGGGGACTCTGAAGAACAAGGGAGATGCAGCAGAGGAGACAGAGACATCCTAATCATGTACCCTGCAGCAACATTTAGCCAACTTATTTGTTGGGATTTTTTACTGGTAGTGCTTCTCAGGTCCTGGTGGAGGGTTGTTAAGTCTGCCTAAGAAAATCTTAATTGTCTGGAGGGAGAAACATCTCAGAAACAGCTCTCATTAGCATATAGAGCCCTGCTTTGCTCCAGCAATTACCAGGCGTGAAAACAGAAGGCTGCACATTCTGTCAGGGCTTTAAACTTCTCTCTTCCGTGCCCATCCCTGAAATCAAATGATTCCCTATTTAGGTATCTCTGGAAAACTTATAAATACCTTATGAGTTCTTTACGCCACAACTAATAGACAACTTGTCAAATGTGGTGGCAGTGAAATATGAAATGAGTTACAAGATGAAATACTCTCTTGTTGGAGTTCATGTGCCATCTTTTATCCAAAAATAACATTTGTCATATTATACTCCTGCTAGTTTCCCTCCTAGCCACTAGGTAGATTGCTTATTTAGAGAAACCCAAGCTATTCGTGGCAGCAAATTAAATTATTCATATGCGTCGCATAAAAGAATACCTTGGAGCTCTCTCTTAAAACCCTCTTATTTTTTCTCAGCATCCAGCAATGTCTGAAACAATCTCTAAATGCAAAAGAAATAGAATGTTCTGGGAGCGAAAGAAGAAAAGACATGTAGTGTTTTCAAGGTGTACATTTCTTCATTTTTTTTCCCAATAGAAATTGCTGGATGCTGCTGTGAAAACTCATCCTTTGGACCTTAGCATGAAATTGTGGAGATAAAATTTGGATCCTGTTCCACCCAACCACTCTTCTCAACATTTCCAAGCATGTCCTGGCACATTTTTGTGCATCATGAAGAGAAGCCCCATGACATCATGCATGCTTTCTGTCAGTGCTTCCAGCCTGTGGTCCTGCACTGGGCTGTGTCCTCAGCCTTCCCTGGGAGTCAGTATCTAGAAAGGGGGTTTGAGCACCCCTTGGTGCTAAGTATGGCAGAGTTCCCTTTTCAGAGAGCTCTGCAGCATGGGCAAAGACTCTTGCAGCCTGGTGTTACTCATGAATTCACTGGCCATCACAGCTCTCCTCTGCAGTGGGTGTACAGGTTTTTTTCCTGTTCTGCACCTGGGCAGTGGAAGAAAACAGCACCATAAATACCTTGTCCAAGCTCATCTAGGGCTGTGTTGAGAATTTGGGAATGTAATTTTTGGTGTTTTTGTTCCATGGCAGAGGCTCAGAAGAGCACAGAGTGTGCTGTCAGAGGTGTGGTGCCCAGGTATGAGCTCCTAAGAGGTGTGGCACTCAGGTATGCAGACATGGCACTGAGTCATCTTACCCATAGGACACACTTTATATCACTGAGGTCCTTCAAAGGCCCATTATTGAAAGATTACAAGAGTGATTACACTTTGCACTTGATTTATTTTTCTCCCTTGAAGGAGAAGCCACTCAATTCTGGAGATACTGAGCCCTGCCAAGGGATATTAACCTCTATTAGCCAGCTCCAGATGAGGGGAACATGGCTGGGAAGTCACCTTCAGCAGTGTCCAAGTGCCCTCCTATGAATCTTGTTAATAGTAGCCAGGGCCCGTGACAATTCCCTTTCTCATCATCACTTCCCTGGGTTTTCTGACTGCAGCTCTGCAGGGATGTCTCTGGGATCCAGCCTGTGAGTGGCAGGAGCTCTGGGTGAGCTGCATGCTGTCATTTGTAGAGGGTGGATATTTGGCACGCTTCTTTGAGCACTGCTGTGTCAGCTCAGAGGCAGAAAGGGGATGATCATGAAGGGTCACACCACCTGCCCCAGCTTGTTTTAGTGTGGATGCATTCATTGCAGTGATCCCCTTCCAGTGGCATTGTGCTGGATGCGAGTTCCTCAGGAGCTACTGGCAGGCTGGCTGTGGGTGTCCAGAAATCAACACAAGGGAGAGCATCAAAATCCAGGGCTCAAGAAGGAAGAATAGGCCCAGACAAATACACCCATGGTTTTTTGTTTTGGTCCCTGTTGTGTTTTGGTGATGCAAAGTGAGAAGTTTTCCAAGCAAGAAGAGACCTCTGTGAGCCCATTCTGCAAGGCTGGCTGGCTGACTGACAGGGCAATTTTTAAAGTGGGAGCTGGGGAAACGAGAAGAGCTGCAGCAGGTCAGTGTTAGGGGATTATGGACCTTTGAAATGCCTTTAAAACTGAAGAGAATCAACTGCAAAACTCAAAGTTGTAAAAAGAAATAAATAGATAGGCAAAATTAAATAAATAACAGGCTTTAGAGATATCATCTCTTAAGAAATCATCAGCAAGATGCTGCTCAGGGATGAGTAAGCCTGTGGAGGCAGAACAGTGATAAACTACAGCCTTTGGTGGGAGAGTCCCCATCCAGCTGCTGCCTTCAGCATCTGCTGCATGGAGGTAAACTGAAAACTCTTGCAGAAGAGCAGAAGGATGCAGAGTGCTGGTCAGAACAGGTCATCATGTTTAACTACGTTACTGGAACAGGCATTGTGTGGAGGGAAACAGAGCACATATTAACTTAGAGCAGCATTGTGTTGGCCTTTGTCAAAACCAGACCCCTGGACCATCTGGATTTGAAGGCAGATCCCACAGGGCCGTGTGAGGAATTAGTTTTGTATGCAGTGTGTGCATGTTACTGAATTGGTTGCTTTGAAGGAAAAAAGCAAAAGGGCTGTTTCCTGAATATCCATCAGAGGCTGCTGGCAGCTGTAGTTCAGAGCAGACCCTGTTGTCTGACATCTCCAGTGTGCTTGGCAGGCTGTCTGCAGAGCAATTGTAATGTCTCGGTTGAGGTAGAGTACATAGCTTTTAGGGGTAGCCAGCCTCAATTTAAGAAAAGGCTTTTTTTTTTTTTTTTTTTTTTTTTTTTTTTTTTTTTTAATAGAAAATCCATTACAACTGCAGAAAAGTGTTCATCACCATCTCTGTTAAAAATCTGCACTCTGTGTCTGCTCTTCATCTATTCTTCTTTCAGTCACTGCAGCTTTTCTACCAAATGAAAGAGCTGCCTCTGATCAGAAATTATCTGCTCAGACACTTAGAGGCTGTGATGAAACTGCATCTTAAATGCATCTTATAAGTGGAGTTGGCTTCTCTTCTTTCTTCCTTCCTGTGTAGATGTTTTTCTGTGTCATTCTGCCTTCCAAAGCCTGATTTNGGGGAGGGAAGGGAACTCTTCACTGGTGAATGTAATTCTGGCTTTTCAAGAACACTAATGCCCAGCCTCTTCAGTGTCAGAGTGCAGCTCTTGCAGATCCAGGAATATGTGAAGACAGAGAGCTAGGTAGCCAAATTATCAATTATTCCAGTGTCAGGGGGATTCTGAATAGAGAAGATTTCTTGGTAAGCTCAGGATCAGGTATCCTGTTGTAAGAGAATCTTAGGAAGGAAGGTTTGCTGGGAGAAATCAGTGTTTAGCTGGAAGAGTTGAGGTACCATTTGCTGTTGGATTTCTTTCTGTGGTTTTTGACTTTTTTACCTTGCTGCTTCATAATTGGTCTGCATGGTGAGGACTTCATGACTAGAATTATTCTCTCACTCTGGTAACTCATGGGCAGGTCAGCCTGGCCTTTGGGAGGCAGCACAGCTGATAATTTTGTGGTTCAGCACGTGGCCAAAATTACCTGAGGAATCTTTTCCCCATTTCATCTTTATGTGAAAAAAAGGGCAATTTGGAATATCAGAGAGGTAGTCTCCACAGGTCCTATGCCAGTGCACAACTCAGCCAAAATCCTGAAAACCAAAAGCATTTTTTCATTTTGTATCTCACCTGTTCAAGTGTCTGCACAGTTTCAAGGGATGGTTTCAACCACACTGTGGTTTTTCTCCCTCTCCTTCTCCTCCTTTATTTTTGAAAGGAAATATTCATGCTGGTTCATCTGCCTAGAGAGCCCCTTCTTTCATGGGTCCTTTTCAGCTGCCTGCAGTGATACCCTACATATCTTTTCTTGCTTTCAAGCTTGTGTGATGGAGTCTGGGACACAGTGGGTGAGGAGGAGAGAGAGACCTGCTGGCCACTGCTGTGGTGGAGTGGAGAAATGGGCAAATGCTCAGGGAACTGGCTCATGGCAGAGGAAAAGTAATCATGTCATTAACCAGCACATCTGTGTGTCTCTCCTTTGCTGTTCCAGAGTGATTACTCAAGTGACACCGAGAGTGAAGACAACTTCCTGATGATGCCACCAAGGGATCATCTTGGCCTCACTGTGTTCTCCATGCTCTGCTGCTTCTGGCCACTGGGAATTGCTGCCTTTTACCTGTCCCATGAGGTAACATTAGGACACCTCCTGCCAGGCATTCTGGAGGATAGTGGGAGATAGTTCAAGGGGAAGGTGTCTTCCCCACCTGGATATGTCTCTGTGGCAGTGGTGGCTGCCCTTTTGATGAGGGAGGTGTCTACAAAATATTTTAGCTTTTAGTTGGCAATGGTCACATTCCATGTCAGGTTATATGTCCAGCTAAGAATCCTCTGTGGGCATGGCTTTTGAATAGAAAACACCCTTGATAACCCAAATACTTGGTTTTCCCACTGGGAAAAGAGATCTACTTGTCCCAAGCTGATAATTTTGAACATCCTTCCAGGAGCAGAAAAATAATTTCCATTCTGCAGATGTGAATTTGCTTTCCAGAAACCACTTCCTTTCCCACAGAAAAATTGCTCAGTCAGTTCTGCTTTTCAAATTTTAATATGCAAATATCTTTTTACCGAGGAAGTGACTGTGTTTTGGTTTGCTTCCTTCACGAGACAGTCTTAGCATTGCTTAACTCGCAATCACCTCGCCCATCATTTGTTTCGACAAGTGTGTCCTCATAAGTGTCTGCAGTGTAATTACTGAGCTTCCCAGCATGGCAGATAATGTGAGGTGACAGAGAAAGAGTCACACTAGCAGCCTCATCAGTGACTGCAAGGAAACATTTGATTATATTTCTCTCTAGTGCCTGTTGCAAACTACAGTCTCTGCTCCACAGCACCCTTCACATTCACCCTCTCAGCTTTCTAATCTGCCTGCACTAAACATCTACCAGCCCTGCTGATTTGTCAGACCAGAGTAGGCTCTTCAGATCTGAAGAATCCTAATCTTCAAGATAAAAAAAAAAAAAAAAAAAGAGGCAGAGAGCTACTATTTTTTACTTCAAATGAACAGCCTGTCCTTGCTCTGGGAAGCCTCTGAGACAATTAGTATTTGTCCAGTGGAAAATAACAAGTTCTGGTTGTTTGAGTTTTGATGGTTTGTGAGCTAGTTTTATCTGAGCGAAGAAAGCACAGCACAGTGCAATAAGTATAAAAAACCCCAATGTAATTAATACTAACAAGCAATATGGCTGAGAAGCTAAATGTGCTGAGAACCAGTGTACAAAGGCCAAGGCATCCAGCTGTGAACTGCTCCCAGGGGCCGGCATGAGTCTCGAGGAACTTCTGACTTCCATGGGAGAATACAGAAGGTGGAAAAGGCATAAATGCAGGGAAAAATTACGGTACTATGCTGAAGGATTTTGGCATTTGAAAAAGAAAAGTTGGGTGTTTCTCAGTTTAGCATAGTGATGGAGAATATCTGAATGTGGTTGCCTAAACCTAGAAGCTGTCAGCAGGAAAGTCAGGTGCTTTACTTTTAGTAGGTGCAGAGGCTGTAAATGAGCCTTTGTTAGCTGACCCAATGGATGCATCCAGGCAAGTTGTGGCTAAATCCAGCCAGGGAGAAGTACTGTGTTTCTGAGGAATTTTGACTTCTGCATTGGAGATAGAAATATTGTCATCTCTCCCTACTAAAAAAAAAATCATAATACTTCCAACCTCTGTAAGCTCCTCTCCTCCAGTCTTAATTCTCTGACCACAACAACTGAATAACCTGAGAACTGAATTTTCAAATCTCTTGTAGAAAGATGGTCCAGCTTGTTCCAGGCCAGCAGAGACACATCTCTCTGTCCTCTCCCTGAGTTCCGAGGGAGCTCCTTTCTCTCCCTACCTTCCCATTCAGCAGGTCCATCACAGCACTGAGAAAACACATGGTAAAAGTGGTTCTTTTGCAAAACCCCACATCCAATGAACCGGCATTTTCCAGGAGAAGAATGAAACCAACATTAAGGCCCAAACCTCCTGTGGCTGATAGCTTGCTGAGGTAGCTGGTACAATGCATCAAAACCCTGCACCTTGCTAAGCTAATTTTGACAGTGATACCAGCTCATTCTTCGACACATAAACTATGTGTGCGATTTCTGTTTATATGGGTCGATCAACCTCAACTCCTGGGTGACATCTGAGATCACTTCTTAATTCAAAGGGGTAGTCTAACATTGCCTCTTCTTTATCGAAAGTCAGAAGTATGGCTAAAAACCAACTCGTGGTACTCGTGTTCAAGCCTTTCCTTTTGCAGTTGCTTGAGCTCTTGAAAATGTTGTGTTTTCTAAAGTCCCCTGAGCACTTCTACCAAAAAGGCCATCTGGGAATAAATTGTAACACATAGGAAGTGCAGAGGTGGGGGATGGATTCTTTGATGCAGTATACAGTGCTGGCAGTGAATATTTTTTTTAAAAATCTGGTCTGCTCTAGGTGTGGGATGCTTTTGAAGACGAAGCCTTTGTTTGCAGGAGATGTATCTGCAGTACAGCTCATTCCAAAGGCACAGGTGCTCTGTTTATTCCTGCGTCACCTGCCAGCACATTTGTGATGCATTTGCCTGTGTCATGCTGCAAAACAATTACACAAGGGGTTGGCTGCTGTAAGACAGCAGAGGTGCTCTTTACCAACAGAATGATTGAGTTTGGGGGGGTTTGTGCTCCAGGAAAGCCAAGTTTTCCCTGCAGATGATGATGATTCTGCTCTGTGTGGGACTTACTGTCTCCACCAATGCTCTTGCTGAGGTGCTGCTGACTTGGGGCTTCTTGAAGAGCCCCTGTATGGAGGGGTGCAGCTGTGCAGGGCCTGCCTCTGTGGTGGAAATGAATCCACAGGTGACCCAGCAGGGAGGAGCAGTGGATTCAGAAATGCACTTTATGAAAGCCCAAAATGTTTTTTTTCCCATTGGGATATCCAGTTTTCCAAGAAGGATGTCACCTGGTGTTCTTATCCCAAGCAGTGCTGAGACTTGTTGCTTTTCATCTTCCCTCAGAACAACAGAGAGCCTTGAGGCCATCACTGTGCTGTCTACTTACTCACTTATTTCCTTCTGGTTTTATTTGTGTTTTCCTTCTCACAAGAGACTTGTCCCCACTTCCTGTAGCTTCCCAGTCCTGTGCTCCTCTCAGCTCCACTCTCAGGATGGGGCCCCGTGTCCCATCTTCTCTCACACTTGCTTCTTCAGAATGAGGCATGTGAGTTTTTAGGCTTGCCATTTTTTGGATTGTCTTATTATCCAACAGCTGAAGTGCTCAATCAAAGGAGTTTTTGTGCATTTTGCAAGGAAACCTTTGGAAAGAGAGGAGTAAATTATGCCTTTCAACAAAAACTCTCCTCCACAAACAATGTGTGATCAAAAAAATCCCTCATTATGTTTATTTTTTTCATAAATCTCTACCCTCTGGAGTCTTGCGGGTTCCTCAGTTTTTATTTCCAAAGATATTTTTAGCATTGTAGATTGTAGGCAAGTGCGAAGCCTCATAAATCAAAGAAAGAACTTCAAAAATATATCTTTTTTGTCTTGTCAAATTTACCATTGAACTTGTCAGATGATTTCTCAGGGGCTGTCAGGCTTTCTGGTTGGGCTGGGGGGTGGTGGTAACAATCTTGCAAGGCCTTTTCGCACGAATCCTCTTTTTCTCCCTGCTTTTATTTTTAGGAAAGAGAGCAATACTGTGTCACACATTTCCCTCCCTACTGTAAGCAGAAATTCGTTATGAGAGAGCCGAGCCTTTGATGGGGTGAACGAGCTCCACTTTGTACCTGCTCCCTTGGAGGCAGAAACAAGAGCGTGCACAACACCTGCACCCAGCTCCCATGAAGTCTCTGACCCAGGGGGTGTCACTGACCCAGACACACACACACCTGGAATATCCCCCTGCACACTTCCCTACATACCTGGGCTCTCACAGAGCCTCCCTCCCCTCCCTGGCAGCAGGTGAGATCTGCCAGGCAACAGCGTGCACTGCGAGCACAAGGGAGCAATCCCCTCCTGGATGCTGCGCTGAGTCCCTGCTGTAATAAGCTTTGTAATTGTTTGCTCACATTGTCTCACTGGGTAAAGGATTTTCTACAGTTTTCACACGGGAGCAAAGGGTACGTGACTGGGAAAAAAGAGTGGCTTGCCCTTCTTCGTGGTGACTTCTGAAATATTTGGTTACTTTTCATCCAGTTTTCAGAGACAGGGGCTTTGGGGGAAAAAAAAAAAATCTGTGTTTTGACATATTTCAGTAGTCGCTGGGGAGAAGAAGGAAATAATATTCATGTTCCCACTGGAAGGTAGCAGACAATGCGAAGCATGCATGTATGGATTTCCCTGTCTGAGCTGTTCTGGCATAAAGTTTTGACATCTAGTCCCATTCAAAAGAAAAGGACAGAAAAATAGCAGCCAGTTGTTATCTGCTGTTTATTCCTTAGAAAGGTGGATCATAGTCCCCACATCAACTGGGAGCACATGAGTACAGCAGTCTGATATGCAACACTTCACCAGACTGGCTGGTGATGCCATGCTCTCTTCTATCCGCCCTGCTTTTTTTCCTCTCTGTCCCACTTCACTCCATCAAAAAAATGAATATGATCTATTGTAAAGAGCTTGACACACAGCCAGGAGCCTGTGTTTGTACAGGAGATCCTGCAACCTCTTATATCAAAGATGAAAAGGCAAAAGAAAAACAAAAAATGTGGTATTTTTCTTCACTTGGCAGTGACATGCCAAGATCTATACTTGCAGGATGTGCTGGTCAGCACTGCTGAAGCAATGCTTGCAAAGCAGATAGGAGACTTTTGCATTTTCAAGAGATTTTTCAACACTGCATTATTTCTTGGTCGAAGTAATGCTTGGACAAAAGAACTGTCTAAAGATGATGAGCTTTAATGGAAATAAAGGACCTTTGTTTTGCTGTCTTGGACCAGATACCAAGTCACACAATTCTTTTGCTATAGCAGGGTGCTTTGAGTCACACAGGCTGGGTATAGGGCACTGGTGTATTCTGGGGCCCAGTTTCTGCTGATTGTCACACAAAGGTTTGAGCTCTCTGTGCTGGTCACTGAGAAAGCAAATCCCTGAGTTCTTTATCCAGCTCTGTGCATGTGAGCACAGGCATATCCAGATTCCCTTCTGCCCTTCTGAAGTGCTGTAGTTTTTCTGCTGCAAAAGGTAATGTATAGAACAATTAAACCCCTTTGTGCTAGGAATGAGTGAAAATAGGTTAAAACGAGATCCTCCTCACAAAGAGCTGCAAAGGTCTTTTGTGGCAGAAGTCATCCTAGGAGAACTCTTTGCCACTGTCTTGCTGAGATGGCACAGGGCTGATGGTGTGGCCACTGTCCTAAAAGGAAAGTCCTAGTCCTGGGAGGTCGCCAGGCCATGGACTTCTTGCAAAAGGTCACTGCCGGCTGCCAGCCCACACTGCTGCCTTTTCTTCCCATCAGGCAGGGGACAGATTTGCCAGGCAGAGGAGAATAAAATAGCAAAGCTTCTCTTCCCAGCCATGACACAGAGAGAAGCTGCCTGCTGAAGTAGCCAGGTACACGTCACTGTCTGAGAGAGCTGGCTTTCCTGTGCTTGGGAAAGCAGCTCAGAAATAGATGACCCTAGCCCCTGATTAGGGGCATTAGGATGACATCCTTTGCCTCTGCAGAGAGCTTATGGCATGGTTTAAAACACTGAAGAAGTTCACAACTTCTGCTCCTTTGAGAGAAGAGAGCAAAGCTTCATCCTGGATTGGGTGGAAGAGCATCTCATGGCCCTCTTCCCGCAGGCAATTCTGCAGACCAAGATAGCTGCTCTGAAGTGGGGCTGATGAATTACCAGCATCTCCAATTCTCATCTTTCCAAGTGGGAGCTGGCTGCCAGCCAGTGCTTTGCGTGTGCACAGACGTAGCTCCTGCCAGCTTCTCCCTTTGGGTAGATGTCTCCAGAGAAGTGTTTGTCTGCACAAGAAAATGGCCATTTAGAGTGTGCTGTGTACCAGCAGAGACTGTGCATCCTGGCTGAGGTCATGGGCCAGGGAACTTCATAAATGTCTTGTATAATTTCCTCTTCATTCCTCTTTGTCCTTTTGATCTTGTAGTTTTATTTCCAAGTCACGAAGTATGGCTACAAAAAGGAATTAAATTAATGAATGACCTGATTGCTTTAGCCCTTAAGCTAATTTTAAATAATTGAAAAAGTAGCTGGCAAATAACATTCCCTGGAGAGTTTAATTCATTATGCAGGTGTTTAATTACAAGGAAGTTTTGAGATAGGAGAGAGACCAACTTGAAGTGTTAGAGAAGATGAGGTACCTTTTTTTATTTTCAAGAGCATCCTGCACAACAGCAAGTACTGTACATGAAGTTTTCTTTGCAGTTTATTTACGCCTCACACATTTTGCTGAGCCAGACACAGCCCCAGAGATGTGTCAATATAGTTGTACTGCAAGGGTATAAAATATCCTGAAGCCAGGAGGGCACCCTCTTAATCCTGCTGTTACTTTTTGTTACTTTGCTATTGACTCGTTATGTCACAGTTTTTGGAGAATGTGAGGGTTGTTTCAGCCCACAGCTGCCACTGAACTGGAAGTGTCTATAGTGTTCACAAATTCACTCAGAGGCCTGTCTGGTGGTGACATCTGAAGAGTAGAGCAAAAAATCTTCCAGAAAGTTTATTGGTGTTCAGTCTCCCTGACATTTAGGCAATTCTGACAAAGTTTAAAAAACTTTCTAGTTCCTTAAACAGTGGGTTTTTAGTGTTTTGCTTTCTACAAATTTTAGAGAGCAGGGATGCTGTTAGTAGGATTATGGAAATAGACTTGTTGGCAGGAATATGGAGGGGCTTTTATTAGTAATCCTCACTTATCTTAGCTAAATACTTCAGTTTTTTGCATCTGCAAAGGTAGGTTTTCCAGGAAGAATTACATTTCAGGAGAGGAAACAGAAGGAGCATGTTCACAGTCGGAGGACAGAACCAGGGCACATTATTTTGCACCTCCCAGTGTTCGCCCTGCTGAAAGAAGCACGAGGAAAAAAAAAGAAGAGACCTCTTTGCATGTCTGGGAATGGAACATGGTCCCTTCCTTCCAGCCATCCCAATGTCTGCCTCCATTGTCAGAAAGACCAGAAGGGTTTGGATGCTTTGTGATCTGCTGAAGGTTTTCACAAGTAGGGTGGTGAATGATCTCCTTTGAAGTCTGCTGTGGCAAGGAGAACAGAGTGTTCATCCAGAGTAGTTCATTGGGTGCTGTCTGTAGAATAGACCTTTCTTTCATCTCATGCTGTAGCAGCACCCTTTAAAAAACAAGATTAGTGAAAGGAGGCACTCTCACTTGAAGTTCAATGTATGCAGCAGTAAATGGATGAGAATGTTTTCGAGGCTTAAGGTTAACATTTTATCAGTGTGCAACATACTCAGAGTTTTTATATTCTTATCAAAGATTAACATCATGTACCAGAGACTCAGGGCTGTATTCTAATCTTGAATATACAGCTTTGCTATCTCTTAGCATCTCTTTTGGTGAGGGCTTCTGAATTACTACTTTGTTCAAATGCAAGCAAAGGAAATTGATCACTTCTGATTTCAATCTACACATCTCTTTGAAACAGGCTGCAGAGTAAGACTCTGAAGATTTGAACCTAGTGAGCTAGGCACCCAAAGATGCCTCCCAGGCAATGGTAATTCTTCATTGAGTTGACTGACTTCCCAGCAGTAGGAAAGAGGTCAAGTTTTTATATATTTATTTTGGGACAAACTACATGAACCAGCTAAAAGGAAACAGGCTAGAACCTATCTTCATCTGTGCAGTTTGCATCTAAAACATTCAAATATACCTATCAAGATATTTTCATTATAGTGGGAATAAAACTGTTACTCTTGGACATAAAACCAGTCTACAATTTTATCTTGGGGTGAAAAAACACCAATTTTTTCATGTTGTGAAAACCTTCCCCCCATGCCAGTTTGGTATTAAATACACTCATTTTGGGTTGCGATGAGCAAGGAGTTACCAGTGACATTTCCACATGTTGCATTATTGCCATATCTTGCATTAATTCTAAGTAATGTGGAAGAGTCAGGATTGCTTCTGTGAATCAGTCCAGACATGTCTGCAGGAGGACTCAGCTTCCTCCAAGAGGGTGGGCAAGACCAGAGGCAGAAGAAAAGGTCTTACAGCATCCTCTGGGAAAGATGGGCTTGGCTGTCTCTGCTTGACTCCATTCCTTATCCTGCCAACATCATGAAATCCAGGAGAAATGATGCAGTTCTAGCCAGCCGTTACTTGAATTTCCATTCCCAGTGGATGTTTCTGTCTGTTCCAGCATTATGAGGTGGATCACCATGAGGGATCTTTACTTAAAATTACTGTCTCTAGCAAGAGGCATAGAAATGTGGTGGTGGGAGCAAGAAAGGCAATTTTTCTCCCTGGTTCTGTTCAGAGAGCCTTGTCTGGCTTGGATTTTGGACTTTGTGTGGTTCATTCTTCTGATAGGGAATCTGTAGAAGTAATTGTGGAGAATTCATTCTCCACAGATCCAAACCAAACAGCTTCTCCCCATACTTCCTTTGCTCTGACAAGGATGTGCTGCAAAAGCTGGCAGTGGTCCATGGGCTGATAGTGGCAGAGAGCACGCTCCAAATCCTCACAGGTGTGATAACCCAGGAGATGGGCTTTGGTCCAGAGACACACGGGACTTTGTACTGATTTAAACAGAAACTGTCCCAGCCTGACATTTCTGAGTTTTAATTCAAGACACCACACTCAGTCATTGCTCCGAAAGTGTCCTCATTCCTTGACCTTGTCGCACAGATGGCATTGTTCTGAGCAGGTTTCTACAGGCTGTAATTAATTAAGCAATTAATTAGGAGCCCTGGTTTACACAGACACTATTGTAAAACAAGAACTTCTGTGACCTCATGGGACCTTGTCACAGTGGTGGTCCCAAGACTGTCCAAATTATCTGTGCTAAGGATTCACCCAGTCTTGGTTTGACTGACCTGAGCATCACCTGGGCCTTTCCTGATGTGTCCTTAGGATGCCACACACAATTGAAGGGTTCCCTTTGTTAAATGTGGTGCAGACCAGGCTGTCTTGTGGCATTCAGTGGCTCGCTCTATATCATTGAGAACACAAATTTCTTGTTTCCCAGCACACTCAGTATCCATCACAGTCAAAATCCATATTTAAATCCCAAGGGCACTGGCTCTTATTCTTACTGTATCTGACTTTGTTCTGTCGAAACTTGACCAATTTTTCCTCAATCAGCCTTGTTTCAAAGCGTCAGATATTGTGATTCTAATTGTGTCAGGTAAGATCGTTCCTCCTTGCAACTTGCAGCCTGAGGATCAATGGCAAAATATAGAAATACCACCATTTGTAAACTGACAACGTGGCTTACTCTGTATTCTTTTCACCACATGCACAGCAGAATCATGGAGTCTGTTTCAGAAGAAAAGAGAGGAGAAAAATCAAAAGTGGAAAAAGGAGACACCTGCTGGGAGGGGGCTTGAACCTTGTCCGTGTAACCCTCCCAAATCATGGGGAGTCCCTTAATCAGCTCAAGGCACCTTTTGGTGTCACTGTGAGTTACAACGTGTTGAGGAAAATCCTGACTTCTCACCTTAAAAAGAAACAAGTCAGAGACAGCAGTGCTCTGAGAGGCATAGACAGCTATGCCAAGGGAATCTCAACAGGGCATTTCAGCCAGCCCAGATGGAAGGGATGCTCAGTTAAGCAGCCAGAACAAGAATTGCTGCTAAAGACGGCAGTTAAGTATTTTAGTTGGTGTTTGGATATAGCTGTGGTGGAGACTTTGCTGATTTGTTTTTGATGGTGATAGTTCTCTAAGCTGCTGAAAGAGCACGTTGTTCTGCTTTGCAAATGCAGGAGAAAGCCTCTCACTTTTCTCTAGTGAATTGATTTAAGACACGTGTTTTGTAGAAAGCAAATTAAAGGAGTTTTTTGTTAATGATAAATGGCTGAGCTTGATTTAATTTACTACTAATTCCAAGGAAAGGAAAGAGAACCATGATGTCATGTCTTTTTAGCTCCATTCAAATGTTTCACCACCTCTTTTTTAGACTGAAATGACTCATGAAATCATAGACACCACACATGGCAAAGACTTTTACCTTGTCCATCTGTCTGTCACCACCTTGTTCTTATTCAGAATGGTAAACAAGAAAGCTACTTTAGAGACAGACACTCTTAAAAGAGTGGGGCATACTGAAAAATCCTCTGCTCATTTTTGTACATCAGCCTGGGTCTGAAAGCAGAGCCCGTGAAGTGGATGTGATTGAATTCAATGCCGTGTAGCACCGAGTGAGGCTTACATCACTTCTTACAGCTGCTTTGTCATGTGTTGTTTGCTGATTTCCTTTTACCTTTAGTTACTGTTTAGAGCTAATGGCTTTCATGAGTCACTGTGAACAGTAAAGCCCTAGAGCATCCCTGACGGGTGACATCTCTGACTGGGGACATCAGGTTGAAGGGTAAAATAATACAGCTGCTGGAAAGAAAGGCGATCTGCTGGAAATCCAGAGCATGAAAAGCAGGCCTTAGAACAAATGTTGGTGGAAGAGAAACGTCTGTTATCACACCCCTTTACAGAACTGGACATACTCCAACCTTGATGCTGCTAAGAAAAGGCTGAGGGACACACATCAGTGGCTTCTCAGGAGCTGCAGTCACACATAAGCCAGCCATCCTCTCTGCCCCTCCTTGCACATTCATTACTGCTGTTGTGACGTCTCTGCTGTCACTGCTGACTGAAAACCCTGCGTGCTCTGGCTGTCCTGAGAGCACTTCTGTCAGAGCTGGCAGTGTGGCTTTGCATGAGCAAACACCAGCACCTATGCTGCTGGACAGCTACTTTTTCAACTTGTTTTATGGCACACGTGTTCTCTAGCGTCCTGAGAACCCACTGGAAATCGTTATCTGCAGGGCAACACGTGCAAACTCAATCCATCTCCAGTGACACGTGCCTGCTCAGCTCCCAGGAGCTCTTCCACTGTGGCCTCAGCAGCTTGTGGGCATGGGCTCATCCTTCCCTCTGGAGCAGAAGGGACTGGGACAGCTGCTTCGCCTCCACATGGATTCCCTGACTTCCCTGATTAGCTGTCTGTGACAGGAATCTCTGGGAGAGCTCACTGCCTCTGAGCCCCTGCAAGGAATTAGCATGCAGCCTTGTTTACCTGTGGAAAATGATACCTCTATACCTACCAGCAAAAGATGACCACATCAACAGCCAGTTGGACTCCATTTATATGGCTCTCAGGAGGCAAATGTCTCTTGACATGAAATTATGTGCTACTGATCATTTCAGCTGCCAGGGCTGCTCATTAGCTCACAAAATAGTTTTGTTTTGTCCTAGGGAAACATCTTCAAAGAGCATCTTTCACGGCCACTGAATCTGCTTCCTCAAGTGTTAGGATATGTGGAAGGGGCATTTTTGTACAGCTGGGAGCAGGGATCTCATTTCTGGTGCAAAATCCCAGCTAGAAATAAAAGGTCTTGAGGTATTAAACCCATTTTGTCATGGCCCCATTCTCACCCTTATCTTGGCACTTCGTTTGGTCAACTAAAATTTCCTGACTAAGTCTCCTTATATTTGGGATATATTGGTCTTGTATTGGGAATGCCCAGTACCCTTGGCCCCTTCCATTAGCTGTGCCCCCCTCTTCATTCTTCTCTTATCTCTGCAAACAGAGACATGCCACCAAAAGCAATTGTGGGCCCCCCGTGGCTTTGACAGGGCTGATGGTGCTGGATCACCACGAGGGAATATTACATGGCTTTATATTTGTGATTTATACAGACTGCACTGTATGGGTTTGCAGCCTAATCTGTGCACTCGCTGCTCTGCTGGGAGCTGTAAAGAAGAAAATCATGTAATAAAAAGCCTTCTGGTCCTGACGTAAAATTCAGCACAATACATCTCTGCCTGTGCCAAGTCTTCCTTCTTTCTCTTGCCTACTCTTCTATTGTGTGGCACAGTTACCAGGCTCATTAAATTCAATGTCTGAAGGGCAGCTGAGGCTTCTCAATGCTGCAGAGCAGAGCAGGGAAAAAGGCTGGAGAAGAGGTGAACAGGGAGA
Source organism: Rhipidura dahli (assembly GCA_013399225.1). Classification (NCBI taxonomy): domain Eukaryota; kingdom Metazoa; phylum Chordata; class Aves; order Passeriformes; family Rhipiduridae; genus Rhipidura; species Rhipidura dahli. The sequence goes on along the minus strand of VXAC01005623.1, from coordinate 101,524 downwards.
AATTCAGGAATGCTCTCCAAGCATGGGAAAGGCAGGGAGTATTTATATCCTTCTCTACACACACTGCAGGATGACTAAAACACCCTCAGTCCAGTGAGATGGGTTTGATTTCAGAAAAAGCTTTCTAGAGGTAAGGAGGGTGAAATGCAATATCACTCTACCTGGGCAGAGACGGACAGAAGGTTTCAATGAACAGCCAGGAATGGCTTTGCAGCTTTTACAGACACAGATGAAGATCTCTACAAGCTTTTAATTACTTTTCCTTATGCCTGTTTGCTATGCACCAGAACTAATTTATTAACATGCCTCTTCCCTGTGACTAATTTCAGTGGGAAAAAAAAGCATGGTAATTTTTAATTCCACACAGCAGCAATCAATCTCCTTCTTAAATTAGTTTACTGGCTACTTTGATATCTGGTGCATTTGCAGTCTTTTCCCAATGATCTTATTTACAGATCTTGGGGTTGGTGAGTACTCTCCATGTCTCCTAGCCAACTTTGTTAGAAAACAGAATGCCAGTGTTCTTTCAAGTCACAGAGGTAGGCAAATAGGCCTGAGAAGGAACTCATTTCTTCAAAGACCAGAGAACTGTTGGCAGCAAATACTCTTTTCTCCTCCCATTAATTTCTCCTCCAACAGGAGAAAAACAACAGCAACTCATTTTTCAACCTAAGAACTCTTTCCAGACTTCAAAAATTTTACTTAGGACCAAATTCCAGTTCTGACATTTCAATGCTTTTTATGAAGAAATGGGAAGGAGGTGGGACTGATGATTAGAAATCACTTTGCAGCTCTGGAAACCCTGCATTATGAGATAAGAGGTCTCCATTTCCCATAAACTGGTGCATTTAGGGCTCTAGGATTTAATTTTCTACTTAAGGTTTATACTTTGTTTCTGAGTAATGGGACAGATCAAGACTGCAGGCTGTTTCATTCTGAATTATTCTTGATATCCACGAAACATTGTATGCTTCCTGTGATTTCAGGTATAATGTTCATTTTGCATGATTTCTCACTTCTTCATACAACCTTTGTGTCCTTCAACTGGTGAAGTGACATGAGATCTCTGTCACATTTGTACTGTGTTTCTGTTCACTTGGTCTGATGTCATGTTTCTCATATAGTATTTTGTTGAATTACCTAGATGGTGACCCTACTGCTTAGGATTGCAGAGATCAAGACTGTCTATTTTTAGAATAATATTTACTTATTCTGTGCTTTATTTATCCTGTAATCTGAAAATAATAAGTAGTCTCCTCCAGCAAGAAGAAGACTTTCAAGGGTTTCTTAATACCCAGTAAACCTGAAATGAGTATCTAAGAATAGTTGCAAATTCATACTGAGAGGCTGTGTTGATACATTTCCAGCTATCAAAAAGGGTTTGACAGCTGGTCCAAAGGCAGAATGTTTCCTTTTTTTCCTCCTCTCGTTGAAAAAAGAGCACTTAAACCCAGCAAACAACACCTCAATGAGAACACAAGAGTCAGAGCAAAACAAAAGGAAACCCAAGTTTGCAGCTAAAGGACTCCACGTCTCCATACAGAATTGCTACTCTGGTTTTTATTTGTGTTCTTTAGTGGTGGTAGGAGTCCCTGAAGGAGCATCCTGGAGCTCGCTGGTGGAGCTGCCTTTGAGCCACGGTACAGCAGAGAGTTGGAACCAAAATATTTCCCTTTTCTCAGAACAGTTTTACACATCCCCAAGAAAATTTTCACAGGGAGCTGTCCCGTTCTGTCAAATGTCATAATACAGGCAAACAAACATAAAACACATGGAGTAAAAATTCCCAGCCAGGCCCACCTGTTGTTTCTGTAAATCTCAGGTTCTGCCTTGCAAGTTTACTGGTGAAGAAAGGGCTGTGAAAAATTCCCCCTGGGTTCTGTATTCCTGGGATGCTGGGGCTCTATGTCTGTGTCAGCTGACAGCTATTTCCACCATTGAAACTTACCCACTTAGAATAGGAGCACTTTTAGTCCTCGCTCTGCCAGCAGTCACAGCTATTTTAATCACCCTCTTTTGCCAATTCTGGATCCTGCACATCATTTTGACATCCTCTTCAACCAGATCATGCAAGCAAACAGCTGCTTTCAGAGCACCCCGATCTGGAAGGCTGCTCCAAATTACAGAAGGCAGATCTGTGTATTAATATTTAAGATCTGTCACTGGCTGTGTCAACCAGCCTGATGGTTCTGCTGAGATCTTCACTGCACAAAGGAATGAACAAAGTAACAAAACAAACAAAAGGGATCTGAGATCTCTACATCGTTCTTTTTCCATGGCAACCTTCGTTGAAGAGTAGAAGGCTGTTTAGGGGAAATAGCTTAGTGTACTTTCCCAGCCTTTTTACACTTCCCAGGGTATGTCTCCCACTGATGAAGACTTCAAGTGTCCATTCTTTGATGTTATGCAAGCTCAATTTTCCAGCCTCAGACTTGCTGAGGAGCAGCAGTACTGCTAATGGAACAAGCAGTGATCTCCAGCCTTTTTGGACCCCAAAGAGCAGTCTTTCCTCTGAGCCTGGCAGCATTAGAGATGAGATTTCCAAGGATTCGTAGTAAGACATATGTAATGAGAGTACTACAGTCAGTCCCTACTTGGGTACCAACAAAAGTAGCGTGAGCACTGGATTTTGTTTCATAGAACAGAGCCACGGAAACAAACTTGTCTGGAGGTGTTCTGTCCTTGGACCACCTCAGGTCTGTCCCACCGAGGTCTGTAACATCTGCTACAAATGCAAATTCTGCCTTCCCGTCCTCTTCCTCAAACTTCTTGCTATTTTTTTGTTATCCCACAAGGATATCCCACTTTTGCAGTCCCTCAGAAGGGACCACAGTGGTGAATTCTAGCATTATTTTTAGCCACACTTTTCCAGACCTTTTAAAAGAGTTGGTGCACATTGATCCTGCCTCTCCCTTTGTCTGCTGCGGGAGGATGTCCTGTGTTCATGGGAGGAGCTTGGGAAACTCTGTGTATGCCACTGCACACTAAGGACATGGACAGTACAGATTAGGCTGGTGCTTTACCACCTCTGTATCCTCTCCCAGCTGGGCTTGTGCTTCGTCCCCAAGTGTCCTTGCTCTGAAGAGCTTCATTTGCACTTGTTCACGGTGGAATCCCAACCACAGGAAGGGCAGGTCACCCAGGACCAAGGCTGGGGCTGGGGGCCCCAAAGCTGTCCTTGGCCCCTCTGTGCCACCTGAGATCTTGCTTTGCCCCTGAGCTTGCACTCTGAGATGATGGATGCAAAGGGCTGATGCCATCCTTCGAAGCAAGACCCCTGACAGCGTTCTTGCAGTCATTGGGGAGGAGGGCTGGTGCAGGCACTGAGAGGTGCCTGGGATCTTCCTGTGTTGATGCCTTGAGAGGCCACCTGAAAACAGAGCCCAGACAGGAGTCAGGGAATAAAGGTGGGTGTTTATTTGAAGGGCCTTCAAGGTACCCCTGGGGAGCCAGAGGCTGCTGCCCAGATGGACCCCAGGATGGACGACAGGTCACGAGTTCTTCACACCTTTATAGGTTTGGTCCATTTGCATACCAGGGTTAATTCTCCAATTAAAGCTTCAGTTAATCATGCAATTCCCCTCAGCTTGCCCCTCTTTCAGAGGCTTTTGGTTTACATTTTTTGGGCCTAGGATGGTCTGGGTGTCCTTGGAGAGCAGGCCTGGAGAGGCTTTGTTGTGTCTGACCAGCACAGAGAGCAGAAATGAACAGGCTACAGGAAACTTCAGAGTTACACACCAGGCAGTACAGGATTTGAAAAATATAAAAGTTAAAATCTAAGGCATCATTTCCCCCCTTTAGAGGCTCTTTCCAGCAGAGCAGCGTTGCCGGGTTGCCCGTGCAGCCCCGGGAGCGTGTCACTGTCCGTGCGGGTGGGTGTGCAGAAGCTGTTAGCGGGAAGTTGCAGAGGAGGCGGAATCAGCGGTGAGGGGAGCAGCGGGCTCAGCGCTGAGGGGAGCCGAGGGCTCAGCGGTGAGGGGAGCCGGGGGCTCAGCGGTGAGGGGAGCCGCGGGCTCAGCGGTGAGGGGAGCAGCGGGCTCAGGCCCGCCTGCCCAACACGAGCGCCGCCTCTGCTCCGCTCCGCTCCGCACGGGGATCAGCTGGGCTGGCAGGAACAGCCCCGCTGCTCCCGTCACTCTTGCAGTTTTTTCTGCTCTTCACAGCAATTATTTGGCTCAAAAAAACAGGTCAGTTGTAGGGTTACGCCATGGGTGTTAGAGAAGAGCAGGCCCGGAAGGCCTAGAACAGGCCCGGAGGTAACCATGGAAACACATCAGGTCACCTGAGATGGGCTGGAAAAGGGAATTATGGGTTTGTGGCCTTCTTGACCAATTGTGTGGGAAGATTGTGGTTTGTGACCTTACAGGGTATTGTTTACCCACTACCATAATAGGTAACATCTAGGCAATACTCCAGGTGAATGGGGGACACTCTGAGAGGCATCTTTCCTGTTTATATGAGGTGATACCCTGTTTGTGGGCTGGTATTTAGGGAATGGTCACTGCGCAATAAAGGTCTTTGCACTTCTCCATCTTGTGTGAAGCCCTTGCCCCTGTGTGAATACTGCTGTCAATTAATCAGGATCCAGGCAAGGTCAGGATAGCACACTTGCCACTGGCTCCCAATGCTGCTGAGAAAGGCTCCCGTGCTGGAATTCTCATGGATTTGGGAAGGTTGCTGTAGAGCAGGGGAGAAATCAGAGCTGACCAAGTTCTCAATGCTTTTCTGAATCAAAGCCCTCTTGCCAGCCCACTCTTGTGTTATGGAGACTTTCATGTTCTGTTGAATTTGCCAAGAGGAGGTTTTTGAGTAAAACATACAAATGACAATAAATTTCAAATTCCAGAGAAGTTAAAGGCCACTGAAGATTGCTGTTTGAGTTCTCCAACTATTTATTCTTGACTCTTCACTGCAGCAGAACCTCTTACCTTTCTATCATCCCTTTTCCCCTTCTCAGTGCTCTTTGGCATGTTGCCTAATACTGAGCTGGAAAGGAAGTTTAACTCTGCAGTCCTGGCCAAGAGGAGAGGCAGCACAGAGAAGAGATGAAGCATCACATGCAGCCCACTCTGGAGTCCCACACAGAACTTTAGTGCACACCACTGGCAATCTGTCCTGCTGCCCAGGGCTGCCAAAATCACCAACACTTGTGGCTGTTCCCCACCACCACCTCCTAGAGATGTCAGGAGGCCTTCTGGCTTCAAAACCTCCCGTTTCCTGGAACTCCACTCCCTCCTCATCATCCCAGATGTCTCTGGACATTTGAAGGCCCTCTTCCTGGCTGGTGCTTGCCTGTGGGACAGATTTGCTAACACTCCCTGAAAGGGTATCATCAAGTGGATACTTTTCTTCACCCCCCAGCATGCAGACACCACAGGGCATGTCTTAACATCTGTCTCAGCAGCAGGTTTTAAATGTCACAGAGACTTCTAGTGAGGGAGTCAGGCACAGAGCCCTGCAGTACCACTGCCATCAGGAGTGGCGGAGCTGTGCCCTGGGAGAGTGATCTTCTGTCTCTGCACGTTTTACTTATGATGCTGCTGTTGGCACGAGGAACCACAAGGTCACTCCAAATGAGCAGGAATAACTCTACCTACACAACAAGGAAATATCTCCTCCAGCAGCAGACAGCTTTTCTGTAGAGGGAGAGAGAAATATACACACAAGTGCAGTTTAGCTTTACCTTAGAGTGTTTTTTGGGGTTGGCATCCTTGCCACTGTGAGAACCTCCTCTCTGACCTGAAAGGCAACAGAGGGCCTCAGAGCACACTGTAATAACATTTTCATCCTGTCCCAAAAAGTGTTGGGGCCTTCTGCAATTTTCCAGTGGAAGAGAGAAGTGGGGACAGTTAACTTTGTGTCACAGGGATGCTCTTGATAACATCTGTATCTCTTTTACTGCCACCAGCACTTGCCCAGGAAAAGGGTCCCTATTTCCCTAGGAAAATCTCTATGAATCAAAGACCTTGGAAATATTAAGAAAAATGCTTGAGCCCCTTCCTGAGGACTTACAGTTTAAAATAAGTGAGAGAGAGAGAGGGAGAAGAAGGCGACAATGGGAAAGCGCTGGTCACCAAGGCAGACAGTTGTTTTAGGCCTCTGGCAGAGTAGCTGCCATAAAGTCATTAAGCTCTGAGCAAATAATTAAAACTGTTATTCATGAATATTTCAGTGGAATATTTTTGGAGGGGATGTGTTTCACTCATGAAACATGTATTAGCCCAGTGAGGCAGAGACATGACAGGGAAAGACAGACGGCGAAGGAGCAGTGAACAAGCAAACTCTGAAATAATTAATTACCAAATCCTTTTCCACTTGCTTGACTTCCTGCCGAAATCTTCTGATGGAGGAATGCAACAGTTGCATCACATCAAGATAGGTTTTGGGCCTCACTGAGTAACTCTCATTTTGTAGCTCCATTGTGGAAGATACTTAAGCATCCACACTGTTTATACCTTTGCATCCGGACTCTCACCTTGCTCGACTTGCTGCCGCCTGTGGATGCGGCCCAACCATATTCCATAGCCTTTTGTGCAAAACTGCAAGTGAGTGAATCAGATGGATCTGTTTATCTCCACAAGAGGTTAGAAACACTCTGAACAACTTCTGAGAAATTGGTCCACAGAGGCAGACCAGATACTTCCTTCACTACTCTGTTCTTACTTAGGAACCCACACAGCAGGCAGATTTTAAAAAAGCTTGGCACTGACTGCCCCTTCCGTCTGTTCCCAGCTGGCTGAGGTCTTGGGAAAAGCCTGGCACAAGCAGATCCAAGATAAGTATCCTGTGAGCTGTCAGATCCCAAGGCACACTGGTGCCTAACCTTCCCCAGGCTGAGGTGAAGCCAATGACTTGTGTACTTCCAGCGTCTCGGCTGATAGACAGAAGTTTCTGCTGTGGTGGTGTGGTGGCATGGGATCCCTGTCAGGGAAAGTGATGTCCTGTATTTGTCAGGGAAGGAGGAGTCTTCATCTGGGTTTTGCAGGAAAAGCAAAAGCAAATGTGCAGCTCTCCCCTTCCTGCCTGGATGTGATGGAGTGGTCTTGGACATGAGACAGCCCAGATGAAGGGACTCACTCACGTGTGGCAGATTTCCATCCTGCCAGATGCTCAGGGGAGTAACACCCTGCTCCCCATACCTTAAAAGAGAGGGACTGGATAGCAAGAAGCAGAGTCCTTTCAGTATGAGGAGGGGGGCCTGCCCCGATTCCTGAGGTTTGCATTGACAGGATGAGTCCCTCTGTTCAACCAGGCCATCCTGCTGAGGCTTTTATCCCTCTTCACACAGAGCACCATATGGATTGGCTGCTCCCGCAGGGAATGTGCTCGTGCATTCCTGCCTCTCCCCAGCCATCCCCTCCGTGCAGGATGTGCAGACAGGGACACAGACAAACAGCCCTGCACACAGGGAGCTGCAGCAGCTGCTGCTCAGCCTTGACCCACCTGCTGCTAGACAAGCCAACAGGCTGGAGAGCAGAGCTTTTGATTCCTGTGATGATTCACTTCTTCTGGCATAAACAGCCAGGCCATTTAAACCACAGATGAGGAGACACTTCCTATACGTATGCAAAAGAATGAGAGGGAAAGAAGAAAGAAACAGACTTCATGTTTTTGTTTGTATACACTGGAAAAATTTTGTATTAAAAAACTTGAGCAGGTTGTTGATGACTACTGAGAGGCACGAAGAAAGATCCTCGTTAGCAATCTCTGCTCTCCCTGTTGGGCAATGAGGACTTATGTTTGTGTGCTAATGGGTTTCCACCAAGGAAAAACCCTGCTTCTGTGGAGCATTTTGTTAAACTGAGAAGAGGCCCCTGGGGTGGCCTCTTTCTTCCACCAGCTATGATCAAAGCAGCAAATATTCTGACTTGGGGCCCTAGGAAGCAAAAATAAAGTAGTCCCAGAATGCCAACATAAGAAGTGCTGCAGCACTACTTCATCCTACTCCTTTCTCTTAGTGCAGCAGTTGGAGATTCAGGAGCAAGGCTGCGTTGAGGAAACAGTATCATGAGGTGGTTATTGCTGAGATGATGGACAAAAAGAGCACCAGAGTTAGAGAATCCTTGGAGATCCATGCCTCAAGGCAAAGTTTACTTTCTTCCTGAGGTCAAGAATGGAAGCTGACTCAGGCACCATGGAGGCACATTAGCAGGATGTTCTTGAAATCCTGGAACTTAAATGGGCAGCTCTGTGCTACAAGACCTGCAGGACTCCTTCATTTACTCTTTTTCTTACTGCCCTGAGGTTGTGGGGTCTTGCTGGTCTCCCTGAGGTGCTGGCAGGCAGACAGACTGTTGGGAGAAGCTATTCTTTGTAGTCAGGCAGGTGACTCACTCTTCAGCAGCAACATTTCTGGAGGACTCCCCTGATTTATCACCAGCTTTCTGCCCTGCTCACTGTGCAATGGAAGGGTGGGCAAAGCCTTTCTGGCTGCCTCTTGGTGCTGCTGGACTCCTAGAAGCTGAACCCCTGTTTTCTGCACACCTACAACTCAGCTCATCCATGGGGAAAGAGATAAATCTTTTCCCTGAATGACACCCACACACATGCAAACGCTGCCTGCTGAAATCCAGCAGCAGCAGCCTCTGAGGACTGCAGTTGTAGGAGGGAGGCCTTTTGTTTACAAGAGATCAGGGGCTGGTATCTGCTGGCACGACAGCACTGGGATGCGTTTCTGCTGGAGAACATGGAGTTCTCATCTTGCAGTTGCTGAGTCACAGAAAAGGCAGAGCAGTTAATTTCAGGGTGCTGACAGCTTAACACAAGGTTAGGCCTCCCATTTCCATGCCAAAGGCGGTGGTGATGCATAGCAATTAATTGTTCCAGGTCAGCTGGTGAACTTCTCCCCTTGTGAAAAATGGGATCTTGTCGAGGCTTCCCATATTGAGCACAGAGTTGAATCCAGAGATTCCAGAACACGTGCTCCAGTTCCTTCAGCTGGTTCTAGTGGCACTGGTAGATGCTAATAGGTGTCTGGGTGTGATGCCTGTCTCAAAGAGCGTTTTTTCCTCCCAGTTCTTTCTTTCCTTATCCAAGGATGGTTTTGGAGACTAGGCAGGAAGGATGCCAGTTATTTACTTTGTGCTGCAGTGATCACACTAAGTAATGCAATTACCAAGTCTCCCCCACAGAACGAGCATCCTGGCCAGGAATAATTTCCTTAGTGTCTCCCTTCTCAGCTCTGTGTTTTCCAAAGTACATCCTCAAGTCTGCAGTCAGCAGCAGAGACAAAATACCCCCTAGGCCCAGAACATCTCTTCCCTGGAGTTTATTCACTTAAACCTCCCAGCCTCAACAAGAGGAGTTGATTCCTCAGTAGGATCACATTTATGTAGAAGAAACATGTGTTGACTACTGAAAGCAATTAAAAATTGAATGCTTAATGACCCAAATAGGAGTTTATGCACAAAACTTTTGTTGATTTGTTAAGATTTTGTGTGCATATATATATATATTAATCATTTCAGAAAAGAGTTTATTTGAGAAATATATTGTATCAGAAGGTGGTCAAAAGTGTTTTGGAAATATTCGATGATCCCATATCAATACATTTTCAACTAGAACAAAAAGAAATGCCTTTTTTCAACCGGAAAGAAACTTTTCATCTGCAAGGTTGAGTTATTGTGTATATATATATATAAAAGCACACAGAAAAGCTCAAAAGCAGTAAGAAATAGTTCAAAATTATGTATAAAAACTGCTAAAATTAATTTCCATAATTAAAAAATAATTCTGATGGCATACATTTGTATTCAACATTTTTTTTACAGTGTTTTCTGCTCTTGGTCAGAAAGAAATGAAAATTTTTATCTCAGTCCCTTGCCTTTATCTTAATCTTCAGTAGAGTTAGATTTTAAAAAAATTATTAAAAGACCTCCTCCTTCTTCTTTTCTTCTCCTGTAGAACTTTTAAAACTTCTGTGTTTTTTACCTTCTGGAATGTCACAGTCGTATTTTTAATGCAATTAAATTAATTGGCAAAATCCAGACATTTTGTTTTATATGGGAAGGAGGTGTTAATCATTTTAATCAGAAGAGAAAGGGAACACATTAAATTTTTGAAATTAAAAAAACCCAAACACCTCAGCATCTGCAAGAAAGAGCTAATTTTGTCCAGGGTTGTTTTCTGTCACTGCTCAGAGGGAATCCCAGAGCTTTGAGACACCTGAAACACGGATTTCCTGACACTCAGCTGGGTTTGCTGCTGTTGTCTGGCTGGGAGCCAAAATCAGGAGGCAGGAAAATGCTGACTCTGAGACCAGGCAGGTGCTGCTCCTGTCGTGGGATGGCTGTGGGTAAGAAGAGAATTGACTGAAGCTCCTGATGTTCCACTTGTTTTTGTGGACTGGGCTTTGTGGTGCCAAGCTTGGCCCTTCCTGCTTGCCCTGGGGACTTCAGAACACCAGGAGTTTTCTGGAGCTGAATTTAGGGCTTCCTGCTATTTATCTGTCTCCACTATACCATCATCTATCTTCAGTGTTTACTACTATGTCAAGTGTATCCTTCTAACATCAGATCCAGATTAACTGAGACACTTTCTTCTTGACACACATTAGCAAAGCTCCTTGCACCTTTTCAAAACCAAAGTCTTTCCTTGCAGGGGAGAAGATCCTTGTTCATACCTTGCAAGGTGATGTATCGCAGAGCTGACTTACTCAAAAAGCTCAGTGCAAACTGATTTGCATCTTAAAGTAAGGCAATTAAACAAGCAAATATTCTGTGTGGACACTTTCTGTATCCTAGTGACCCTGTGATTTAATTAGCTTTCCTTCTGATTGATGTTAAAATAAAAGTTTAGTGGAATCCAAATAGTTTGCAGAAGCCTGAGTTTGCTGAAGCCTCTGCCTTTCCCTGCAGGATTTTTCTGGTGAGAAGTGTGTAAGAGACACAGATCCTCTCTAGAGGAACTTGCAAGCTCAGAAACAATGTGATTTTGAGCCCCATACTGTATCCACTTTGAAAAAAACATTAATTCTTCCATTGTATTCAAAGGAAAATTTGGTCTCAGACCTTTGGAGAAAGTTTCCAGCTTTTCCTGGTGTTGTGATCCAATGGGTGAGAGATGCCCCTGATCAAGTTAATGTGCCAATAAGACCATATGCCAAAGTCAGTAATACAGATTTTAATTAATATTAAGTGTGAGGTAGAGAGATAGAAAGAAATAGGGAAGATGAGGGGGGTGAGAGAGATCAAGCAGAAGATAATCACCAATGCAGATCCAGAAGCATCTTGTTGATCCTTCCTTCACCCTGTTTGGTGGTGGGGGGTCCCAGAGAGTTTTTTTTTGGGGGTTCCACCTTTATAGAATCCAAGTTTTGTGTATCCACGGAGCACAGGGGCCATTCATACAATTAAAGGTGGTAAGTGTATCAGCAGTTGCTTCTTTTCCAACATCATGCCACAGTGGGAGCTTCTTTACTAATCAGATGCATCCTCAGGCGTGGAATTAGCACCTTTCTGTGACAACTTTCTGCCACCTGTGCTTATTTCAGGTTGCCACTGTGGTGACTTACCTTATGGCAAGTTCCTTCTGTGGCCTTGACAGTGTTTGGGGACAGGGAACTGTATTATGTCCTTACACCTGGCCACAGGGAAATTGAAGGCAGCCTGCTGATGTTAATTTAGACAGGCCTCTTTAAGTGGGATGTATCCCTGCTTAAGCTGTTTGCCTGGGAAGAGTGCTGCAGGATCATCAGGCTCTTAATTACCTGGTGTTCTCTCCAGTTATAAAGCAAATTGACTAAACGTTCTGGCCTAGTGAAGAGATGGTTAAAACACTCACAGCCTGTGGCTCTCCTTGCCCTTAGCATTTTTTTTTCTTTTTTCTGCTGGATTAAATGTGCTGGGAACCCAGGAACAACTTTTTCTCAGTATTTGTTTGTCAGGCATTTTTCTCATATCCCAGTCAACACAATCCATGGAGAATGGTTATTGTTCCCTGTTAATCCCCCCTCTGGTCATGAAGCTCCTTGTGCCTGCCTGCTAAAGCCAGTGGCATCAGTTATGCTGTGTCTCCAGCAGAGAGGGAGAAAAAAGGATTAAGTTTTAAAGAAAACAAAAATGTAATGCAAGGAAAAAAATAAAGATTTGGGATTTTTTTCTCCCCCCCCACTTTTTTTTTTTGTGGGCTTTGAGAAAGTAGAGGAATGGAAAGGGGAAAAAGGCTTTCCTATGGGAGAGATAATCTTCATCGTTCGATCTTTGGTGACTGTTTTGAAAAGCTGAGTTCATTCAAGGTAAACAGAAAGGAAGATGACTAAGTTACCTCAGATGCTGCAGAGTCCGCAGTGCCTGGTAACTTCTCACCCTGCTAGTTAACATATCAAATTACAAAACGTTTCTCAGGACATAGCTCAGGCTGTGTCTCCTTCCTAGAAAAATGAAACCACACTGGTGGGGACCAGAGGAATTTTAGACTTTGCAGGCTGGTCTGTCAAATGGTACTCCCAGAAACTGTCCTCCAGGGACAGTTCCGTATAACTGGTGTGGTACTCACCCCTTGTGCTGGGAAAATATCAAACTCTCCTAAGGAAACTAGGTTCTGCCAATCACAGTTCAGAAAGTGCTGTTCTGGAAGTCCTCTACACATGAAATTGGGAGTAGATAAGCAGTGTGACACAGATTACACATAGGGAAATCATGGGTGGTTGCAACACCAAAAAAAGCTACTAGGAAAGCCACTGTGATCAACAAAGGAGAGACTCTTACCTCAAGAGTTCTTAGTCTTGTCTCCAAAATTGTTAATATGGTAGGCGACTCTGTAATACCCCGGGATTTAGCTTCAGCTCAGGAGGGACACCTGTGGTTGGGAAAATTGATGAACTAATTCTCTGATCAAATCTCTTCCTGTGAGGAGGAGAAACCACCCCAGAGATGCTTTTAAAACTGTGCCTGTTGCCTTTACCTTGTTCTTCCCCAAAATGTGGCTCAGAAGGCAGAAACCCCCATCATTCTTGTCTGTTCCAAGGGTGGGAGGTGAGGATCGTGGACTGAAATCTTCTCTGGCAGCACTGAGCAGCATACTCCACCCTTTCCCTGTGCTATGTGACTCATGCTGGAGGGAAGAGACATTGTTATGAATGTAAAGTACACACTGACATGGCCTTCCTCCCATCACAAATGAGGAAGAAGACCAGACACAGATAGAAGGAACCACAGCAAAAAAAAACCCCAAACAGACAGGGCTGGTTGCCCCTCATTTGGTACTGTGGACAGTGTGCAGGGAGGAGCAGTAGGTTTGGACTGGGACAAAGAATCTGCTCTCCACACCATCCTTATATACAAGAAGTTAGAGGTAGAAAGGGATGAATGCAGCTTTTCCCAGAGCCTTCCTCGAGCAGAGCCTTGAGAAGAGCCTTAACAAAGTCATCATAGGGTTCTAAAAGCCCTGCTTTTCCTTGTGAAATGTAGAGGAGAATTTCTCCAGAAATCTACAGAGAATTTCTACAGAATCTGTATAAGCAGATTGTGAATAACACCTTTAACAACTTGATACAGCAGTAAGGACTTGTAAGTCTCTGAATTTGTGTGTGTAAACTGGGCTTCCCCACCTGTCATCTTTCCCAAATTTTCTTCTCTTTCATCACAAAACATCTGTTTGAGGGCTAGAAGCAAAGTGGAAGGGCAAAATCATCTTCTTCACCATAAACATCCAAATTCCTGTATATACCAGGAAAAAAGAATTGCCTTTATATCTCAGACTGAGGTCTCATTCTCTCCAATGCAATCAAATGAACAGCTGTTGCTGTGGAGCTTGTCTAAAAACATCTCTCTGCATTCTGCTCATTCAGGTCTTTTATGCCTGCTGCTCCCAGTACTGTGCTCTTTTCCCACGTGTTGAATTTTCACTCAGACATTTATAGTTTTGTCTCTACTCAAAGACACAATCGAACACCACAGGCAACACCAGCCAGGGGCCGAATCATGTCCTTTGCCTATGCCATATTTTCAAATTCCAGCAGAATACTTTGATACCAGAATGATCCAATGGCTGAAACCCAGATTTTATGAAAGCTGAATGTGCTAAAGAGAGAGACTCCTGCTGGTCTTCATTTACACCCTCATCTCCCCATTCACACTGTTCTCTTGAACCTTTCATGGATTTCCACGGATTAATATTGTTCCCAGTATATCTCCTTCTACCAACACAGCATCATTTAATTTGGTGTCAGGAGAAGTACCATTCCTCAGACCACTGCTTTTCACCTGTCACACCACTGCTCAGGAGCTTGGCAGGAAATTGTAAAGGCTGGAAGTTAACATGATATTGCAGGGAAAAGAAGGGGATGCTCACAATGCAGGAAATACCACTTGAAAGGCTGGGTGAAGAAAGGTCAGATTAAACTAGAGGGACTTAAACTGTTTGGACTTGTTTGGAAGCACCTGCATTTCAGGTGACACCTGCTCCCCATTGTTTCCTCAGTAAGCTCCAGACAAAGAATGTCTGTTTGAGACTCATGTCCATTCCCTGGGCCATCCTTCCAGCAGAAAATGCAGAAACCTCTGGAAGAGTTCTTTGCCACCACATTATGCCCACTTTCTATTTTACTGTGGGCACAATGGGATTTTCAAATGTCTGGCAGAGCAAAGAACATTTTGCCCTTTATTTAGTTCATCATTTCTGCCTATGGAGCTGTTTGGTTGGACTGCATAGACCCTTTGATGCTCTCCTGATGACTGTAAACTGTTCTGCCATGTCCCAGTCCCTATGCTGGGTGTCTGTCAGTCCCATGCTTTCTCCAGCTGACTGGCATCTCCCTGCTGTCATTGTCAAGGTCCAGATCCAGATCCTGACTTCACCCTTTACCCATCCATGTCTTTAGCAAAGAGTCTTTTTCTCACCATCAGTGGAAATAAGTGGTGTAATCCTGAAGGTGGAATTATTGCCCAAAAACTGGAGATCAGCAGAAGTACAAGTTAGGCAAGCTAAAAAGAGGAGACAGAGCATTTGACTAGAGGAAAGATAGCAGATACAGGAGCAGAAGCATCATCTGTAGGAGCTACTCCTCATTCTGTGGCATTTTTTTTTTTGCATGTCACTCGAAGAAGTAAAACTCAGGGTCTGGCCAGTGGCTGCAAGGAACCTGTGCATCCTGGCCTTTCTGGCTGCTCCCACAAAGTGAAAAGAAATCCTTTCATCACCTGACCAAAGGGGTCAGGATAATCTCTTCTCCTCCTGCCCGGAGCCAATCCTGCTCCCCAGCCTCAGGGAGATGAGGCAGGATTAATAATTGTGAACAATGTGTTTCTTGTTTCCAGATACTGCGTACCAGAAGGTATTTTGAGAGTATGATATATGAGTCACTGTGGGATGCAGCATAATGTTTTAGCCTTGCAGCTTGGAGGTACATTATTCATCTTCTCTCAGCCTATAAAACATGCAGCCCAGAGACACCCTTCTGAATAATGGTCTGCAGAAGCTCAACTTGAACCTCCAGGGAAGTTCCTTGAAAGTGTTTCTAGTAAAGACATTAATTTTTTTTAGTTAAACAAAAGGAGATAATCCTTCCAGATCTCCTTACTCTTTCTTCCCCTACCTCTCCTCCCTTTTCTGGCTTACTTCCAAAGCCTCTAAAAAGAAGATTGATTGGCGGCTGGTATTTGCTAAAATCCCTATTTTCAGCCTCGTAGCACCCAGCCTTCATCACAGCCTGTGCCCCCTGCTCCCATCCAAAGGCTGCATTAAATTGTTACATCCATCATCTGGCTGCCAGCCACAGCCTTGCCAGGGAAGGGAAGAAGTGAGTGAGCAGAAGTACTGTAAAACTCCACAGATAACACAGCTTTGATCAGGAAGAACACTTAACTTCTGCAGCAACTTTCAAGCACATTAGAAAAGGTTGAGACACTTGTTATGGAGACAAGTAGCTTGAAGAGGCTGTAGTGAATGAAGCTCTTCTTAGTAGGGCATTTGGATCTTCATTCTTGCACCAGTCCTGGCTGCACTGGCCTCTGAAACAGATGGTGCTGAAAAATCTGTGGTACATTTTTCCAAAAAGCTGGTGTATCTGGGTGTGATTTGCCTCTCTGATCTACACAAGACATTTCTTGGCCTCGTGGATTTTGCCAGAGCACAGATATCTCATGGAAAACTCATCAGGATGTCATTTCTTCATGTCAGGTATGAACTGGTCAAGTAGTTGGATTGGTCCCAAAACCAAGGGACTTTCTCAAAGTGATCAAAACCACCAAAGAGATGAGCCCTGTTAAAAGAAAATCCAGAAGAACTGTTTATTATTTGTCAGATGCTAAACTATTACATTTGGCCTCAACTGCATTTTGTTTAGTAAGTGTTTTCAGATCCTTTTAGCTTAAACCTGCAGAAATGCTGTAATTTTCATATGATGTTGAGCAATAATGTGAGGGTTTTGCTAATCAGGAAATAGCATCAAAGAATTTTCTTATTACTAAGCAAATTCTTTCAGATTACTCTTTCAGGGATGAAAGCTGGTTTCTGTGTGGATGGTTTCTCCATCTCAGTGGAAATCCTTCTGCCTGAAATAAAGGAGAACTCTAAGATTGTAATGCAGTCTACAGTTAAAATTCCATATAGGAGGGATTTAATTTTCCTAAATCACAAAATATGCATTAAGTTAGGAAGTAAAAAATGCACTCAGATTGGGTAATTTGTTGGAAAGTCGAATTTCTGTGAAGGCGCGGGTGTGTTCCCCAGTCACTCTGTATCATAATGTCTGGAGCTGCATAATTCAAAAACTTCATGGCAGCACATGACTAATACAAGACATCTGGTTTTGGCTGGGTGAACATTTTAACAAGAAGCTGGATTTTCACCATAGGTCCAATCCTTTCACAAAGGTCAGGGCTGTCCTGAAAGAGTTCGTCAAGGAAAAAAATCCTGTTCTTTTTGAGCAGGTTTGTTGCTGCACTGAAGTTCCTATCAGGAAAAAGGCTACTTGTATTTGAAAAATCAGCCTTCTGAATCCTTTTGGGTCTTTCAGCTCATTATTTTTGGTAAATCCAACCTCTTCTGTTGAAGAAATCAAGATATATTGTCAAGTTTTCAGATTATTTGACATTTTGACTAATGGTTTCTTTTCCCTTTTGACTTCCCATCTATTTTTAGGTGAAGAAATGCTGGTTTAAAACTTTACAAAGTTTCGCTTAAAAGAGGTCAACCCAAATGTTGCAGATTTTTCCGTTACATAAAGTGACATTTCAGAAATGCCAATTTGAAAATGTTCTACCATTTTTAAACTTTCCCTCTGTTTGGGGGTTGAACCTGTCTGCCTAGGTTTATCCAAAAGCTCTGTTTTCTTCATTGCTGTGCATTTACCTGAGTCCAATTTCAGTAAACAGGAACCTTCCAGATCAAGGCTGCTTCTGTGGTGGGCAGCAGGTTCATGAGGGGAGTTTTGAGGGGAGCTGGAGCAACAGCTCTTTCTAAAGCTTCCTCTGCTTTCCTTGCCAACACTTTAAGAGGCCCTAACATGATCCCCAAAGGCCCAGGCATTTTTTTTTTGAAAAGGGATCTTCTTGAGTCTTTGGAGGTTCCAGACAAGAAGATCATGAAATTTTTGGTTACCCTGCTGAGAGGCTTTGCAAAGTGAGTAGGATGCCTTGCTCACCTAAACCAAAGGATGTGACAGCAGGTGTGTAAGCCTGTGTTGTTTCTGTCTTGCTGTTTTGAAACAGTTCCCTCCAGCCTGCAGCCTCACCTGTATTGTTTGGTATTGTTTCTGCCTGAAATATTCATAAAGTATTATGCTTAAAAAAAATTAGGTTGATGAATGAGAAGAGACAGTTCTCCTAATAAAGTCATTGACAGAAAGGCCAAAGCTTTTTTTTTTAATCTGTGGAAGCTTGTCATCTGGCTGCTGCAAATTTGCATGAGTTAAAAAAAAAAAAAAAAAAAAAAAGACAAAAATAGAGTAGTAGATGGCACTGAAGAAGAAAGTGTCCCAGCAAATTGATCATTTGTGGAGACATACAATTAAAGTGTTGAGGATTCCTCACTCATTGTAATGAGGGAGCAAAGACTGTCTCAAAGCTTATGGAGCTCATTTGCTTATACAAGACCTGTCCTGTGGGTGACAGATCTCTGGCTGCCTGCAGGGTGTCCCTGCTTGATACCACAGCATGGTCTATAAAAATGACACCCTCCTTTGAGAAATGCTGCTGGTTCCATCACCACCTCAATTGTGCAAATGACCTCGTTTGACTGAAAAAGTGTCTGATTGCCAACCAATTTAACCTGTCGTGTCCCAGGACCCTGTTTCAGCCAAGAAGTTAGCGACACATCTTTATTTCCAGGTTACACCAATGAATATATGGCATTGTTTTTGTTGTTGTATCTCTTGCAGACAAACAAAGCAGTAGCCAAGGGGGATTTCCACCACGCAAGCTCCAGCTCCCGGCGAGCTCTCTTCCTGGCTGTCCTGTCCATCACAATCGGAACTGGCATCTACGTCGGGGTAGCCGTGGCTCTTATTGCCTACCTGTCAAAAAACAACCATCTATGAGCCTCAGGAAAGGGGGGAAGAACCAGCCAACCTGGCTCCTGCACTGCAGAAGTCCCCAGCACATCAGACTGCGTGGTTTTCCAAAAAGAGACAAACACTTTGTGGGGGCAGGTGCAGGATGAAGTGGGCTTGTGCATTGTTGTAGGGTGGGAAGTTGGTGGGGTGGGGGGAAGTTCCACCATTTGTGATGCACAAGTCTTGCTTATCTTCATCAACCCCTGTAGAAAAAAGGGAAAGAAAGAGCAAAAGAGAGACAAAGAATGAAAAAAAAGAATAAATAAAAGGAAGGAAGACAGGGGATGTGTGGAGGAGGGTGTTTTGCCTTTGCCTTCTTTTCAATATGGTGTTTACAAGCATCTGGCAAACTGAGCTGTTCTCTTAATATCTTCTTGGTCACCTGAACTTTGCAGCCAGCATGAGCTTGTGCTTAATTTGCTTGTTAAGCACGGCACTGAGACCTGGGGAAGCATGGACAGTGACTGGTTCTCTGAAAGAGCAATATAAAAACAAGAGGAAGAACATGGCTTTTTTTGTCTTTGGAACGCAGGACTCATTTGCCTAAGAGTGAATCAGACACCTCAGCACAGAGTGGTATTGCCTCCTTTTCTTGTTGGGGGTAGGTTTCCATGGAAGGAGAAAAGGAAATTAAAAACATTTTTCCTTCTTTTCCTTGTTTTTGGATTAAGGTGTGCCCCCCAGGCCCACTCAGTGAAGAACTGCTGAGGTTACAACTGCATGACTCTGCTCCACAGACAGAGTGCAATTTTGAAGTAACATGAGACCCGTTGTAAAATTAAATCCTCCATCCAGTCACATTGTGATAAACAGCACTTTACTGTGGCATTATTGCTCATCTGGGCTGCTCCACCTTGCCGTGGAGACCTGCACAGCAGTCAGTACAAGAAACCTGGGGAAAAATGCAAACTGAAATACTAATAAGTTTTTAATTAAAAAAATCATGGTAAAGCATGGGAATTAACCAGAGAAAGGAATGCTTCATACATTTCTGGGGTCCTGTTCATACACAGACCAGTGAAGACCACTCAGATCAGAAGCTCACAGCTCAGCTGTGCATCAGGGACACGGCATAGCCATGGAGAGACAAGTCTGTTCCCCAGTAAGCAGAGCAGTGGTGAATTGTAGGGGAATTGAGCCTTGTCCTTACTTCACTGACTGAAATGATACAATTATTTTCTTCTTTACTTGCTCCCCACACTCAACTCCTTTTTTGTCCATCAGATTCCCCTGCACCCAACTATTTTTTTGTCTTACCATTTTGTCCTGCCCCAGGGTGTATCAACATGGACATATATATGTAGATACATATATATCTATATACACACACACACACACAGAGGGGAAAACCAATCAAATCAATGACCACTTTATTATTCAGCTGTCTCATGTTTTACAATCATGGTTTCTTTAAACAAGGATGTCATCAAAGACCTTTATTCCCAACTCTGTATTGTGTGTCATCTTTGCTCTGGGACAGTTTCTTCTCTTGTTTTGGATTTCCATTACTTTGGTTTGAATTTGACTTCATTTGTTTTAGGGGGTGGGGAGAGCAAACACATGCAATCCTATTTTTCTGGTAGCCATATCGTTTATTAAAACACATGGTATACAGCTACTGGTGCTTTGTGTGACACTTTTTTGGGGCTGGGTGTGAAGCATTAGACTGAGTGATAAACTTACCCCAGTGCACCCAGTCCAGCTACCTTGAGAGGTGCTGGTATGGACCATCTCATGCTGTCCCTGGACCCAAAAGTCACTGGTTTTTTGGCATTGGATTAATTGAGCCAGAGAATTATTTCAGGGGGAAGGGAGCTTAAAAGTAATTTAGATCTAACTCCCCTGCCACAGACAGGGATTCCATCCACACTGGCTAATTGTTGGGCTTCAAGCAAAGCCTGCAGACTGGCAATGTACTCCTAGTCCCTTCTGCATATTTATTATGTATGATTTGTGGGAAACGGTCTTTCTCATAAAGCCTGAGCTTTGGAGTGCATGGTATTGAATAAAAAAACCCCTCTAAATATTCATTTAAAGGGAAAGAAAGTAGTATTTCCTAGCCTTGATTTGAAGTTAACCTGGAGTTCCAAAAAATTAGAAAGCAAATACAGGTACTCTAAGGTCATTAAGCAAGCCTAATAACAACAATAGTAGTGTAATTTTAAAACCATTTTTATGGTTGAGGGCCCTGCCTTATGAACTTTGGCAATTGTGCTGGCTGAATATTGACCTGAGAGACAAAAGCCAGCTCTGGAGATAGAAGAAACTTTCCTACAAGGACAGCCTTAAAAATACCATTGAGGCCCTTGCACCCAGCTTTAAAAATAGTATCCCAAACCTGGGGAGGGCAGCTTTCCATGTCCCCAGGGGCTCTCAGTGAACAGCAAGGAGCAGCAGCACTGTGTGAAAGACCTGCAGAGCAGGAGCACTCCTGGAAACATCACCTGGCTGAAGGTTGATGCTCTTGTGCTTCATGTCCTGAAGCAACCCACGGTGTGACACGGAGCTGGCACTTGGAACAGCAGTCCAGGGTGAAGAGCAAGGAGGCTAAAGGGGGCTTGCATGCTGGGGAGGTGGACCTGGGCCTCACTGCAGGTGAGAGTGGGGATAAAGCTCCCAGTGATTGTTTTTGTGCCTTAGTAGGGGTCCAGTTTGCTGATTGTCTGAGCTGTGGGTCACTGAGCAGCTGAACAGGGAGCTGTCTTCCTAAGAAAAGTGATGTTGTCATGGCCTGCTGCAACATCTCTGGTTGGCAGAGCAGATACAATCATCTAAACATCTCAAATCCTCTTAAGTCTGTGGCATGAAGACTGGAAACTGCCACCTGCCCTCTCTGAGACAGCACCAGTTTATCCCACATGGTCCTTCTCATCTTTGGGGAGGAGCAAGAAGGTCCACACGCAGTGAGCTCATGTGTTTGGATACAGGGACATCTTTAGTTTACAGTTGATCTTTGCCATCCCAGAGAGAGAGGAGAGAAGCCTTTCTGAGGTGAGACCTTTTTGCCATATTGGCTCAGTGAGGAGGTGTTGAAGAAATGGTGCTGGTATCTTTAACCAGATGACAAGCTGCTGTGATACCCAAGATCAGCTGCAAGGAGAAATCCCAAACTGTAAAGTCCAGGGTCAGAAAGCTCAAACTTAATTGTATAATGTTGGATGTCATTGTGGATCAACCTCAAAAGACACATGGGGAGTGCTGGAGACTCACTGAGAGAGAAGAAAAAATCCTCCTTTGTGAAAGTCTCACAGTTCAAGGGAACAGAGACACTCAGCAAATAATGTGCTGGGTCAGAGACTAATATTGCATCTGTCATCTGACAGGATTTCATAACTCCCTGCTACCTCCATTGATTTTTTGTGCCTTCATTTGGGAATCTCCTAGCCCTGAGCATTTTTATAGCTCAGTCTGAAATTAATTTCTCCCATCATCCAGGCAATTCCCACCACACAGCCCGCTTGCAAGAGCTCCCTGCTGAGGAAACAAGAGGGTGTAGCTCCTGAGCATCACAGCAGTGGCAGTGACAACCACCTTCTCTGGGCTGGCTGCCACACATCTCTCACATTTTGGGAAATGCCACCTGCTGACTTGCAAAGGAAATTTAAAGGCAGCCAAAAATGTAATGCAATTAAGTGCCTATGAACTTAACTGTAAGGAAGATATGAGAAAGGGCACAGAGAGAGAGTTTTAGATGTCAAAGAACACACACTCAGGCTGCTGAAAGCCCCAGCCAGTGGTGGAACCTCAGTCAGGGGCATGATAAGCCACGTCTGTGGAGAAACAGGCTTCATCAATCTCAGAGATCATTACACTTGTCTGAGCAAGGCAAGACCACAGGATGAGAATCTGCAGAAGGGCTGCACCTGAGAGATTCTTTCAGGTCAAGATGCAATCCTAATACTGTCCTTGGCTTAGACAGCTTCAAATACAAGATAGGGGGCAGAGGTGGAGATGGGCAACAAGAACAGTGCTGATTTTCTCCATTAAACCAACACAACCCTCTTCAGCACCCTGCACTAATATCTCTCAATATCAGCCAGCACAAAGGATGCTCTTTGCTGGCTGCATGGCTTTGCTCACAGGTGCTGCTGTAGTGAAACACTCAGCAAAGTATGGTCAGGCAATCGGGTCACCTGGAGCACGTGGTCCTGCTTCCCTTGTGCACAAAAAACTAACACTAGGTTTTGCTCCAGACATCGTGGCATGACTCAGTGCTGCAGACATCAGCATCAAAGCAGTGCCAAAGGAATGAGAGCAGGAGCTGCCAGCACTGTTACAAGCTTGAAGTTGTGTGGTGAGCACAACATATGTCTGCTATTTGCTAATCATGAGGCAGCTCTGGAGAGCCTGTTCCCAGCAATGCTCAGAAGGTGGGTGGTGCTCCTTCGTGCCATCACATTTCTCTCCTTGGACATGTCCAAGTGTACTTACAGCCAGGTGATCTACATTTCAGGCTCTGCAGGAGGAAGCAGAGGGGAGGGAAAGGCTCTGTGAGAGAGATGTTGTGAGGTGGGAGGTAGGAGAGAATCTGTAATTTGCTACATCCAATCTATGACTGCACACAGCCAGAGTGCCATGTGGCTGGGAAGAAAGCCACCTTCTCTTGGCTGATAACTCAGTGTTGCTTTGGTCAAAACCCTCCCTCTGAAGAATTTCCTTGCAAGTAACAGACTGAGCTTGAGCAGAGGAAAAGCATCTGAAGTGATGCACCAGATGGGTTACAGTGGCCCTCTGTTCCCAAAACAAGGTCAGGTGTTTGCATACAAATCCAATTTGTCCTTCCAGAACACTCAGTGGTGTTTCAAACTCCTCTTTCAGACTGCTGCTTTCTTAGTGCTCTGTAGGTACAGATACACATCCATATGTACATGCAGGTACCTGTACACACACATAACCATACTCACATACAGCCATATGTGAAATGCTGAAAGAGAAAGAGAAATCAGCTTTGTTCTCAGTCAAGGAGAAGGCTGCAATTTTGGCAGTAAAAATAACAACAATGATGCTCAATAATCACCTGCAGAGAGGACAGCAGGCTGTGAGAGCTGGGCTTTGCTGCTTCCCTGCTATATTTTTGGGCCACCTGCTTGCTTCTTTTCTCCCTTCTACCTTTCCCCAGTTCTTTTGCTGGCACTGAGTGGGGTCGAACTGGTGGCTGTGCATGGAAGTGGTAGTGGCACATCCTCAGCAGCATCTCCTCACTGTCTTACAATGGAAGGGACACAGCCCTAGGAAGGAAGGCCTTGATTCATCTTGGCCATGGATTTAATCTCTGTCTTTTGACAGAGCTCAAGTAAGTTGTCTACCACCTCCTGGAGTCATCCTGCCATCTGGAATCTCTGCGATTAAAGATGCTGCTCCTTGTATAGGACCTTACAGTCTCTGGGGCTACATCTCTTTGTTCCGTCCTAGAACTGGTTTATCCACCAAGTTTTTAGAAGACCTGCCATTGTCCTGGTGTTATTCATGATTTCTACTCATTTGAGACATATTCAAGAGGCAAGACTGATTACAACAAATAAATAAATGCTCAAACAAGCATGGTCTAACTAGTATAGATTTTCTTTCAAAAACAGCTGAATGGAGCAACAGCTTGTATTACTACTAAATTGTTGGCAGTGGCAACTCACAAAATGGAATCACCAATAAGTAACCCAAAACATCTCATTGAAAGCTGAACATGCTTGCATACAAGAGGAAGACTTCTAAGATAACACCTAGCAGTGGCACTTCTGAAAACAGTCTGCAGTCTGAAAGGTGAGTTCTCATCAGTAACTTTCAAGCAGCCAGTGGCTTGTTGAAGCACCAAACAAAAAAAAAAAAAAAAAAAAAACGCCCAGAAAACCCGTTTGGCTTCAAGNAAAAAAAAAAAAAGCCCAAGCAACCACTTGTTGAGTCAAGCACACAGAAACTTGGGAAAAAATAAACCTTCTCAGTGGCACTCAGAGCTCTGAAGGGCTGGGTGCAGCTGGACCTTATTTCCATTTATTATCAATCAGCACTACGAGTCTGGTCATGTTCAACAAGAACTATCATGATGACAGATTCATGAATAATGTGATTTATTGATGCCATAGGTCTGGCTGAATTCAGTAAGAACATCCAGAATCCAGATTCACAAATAGTGTGGTTTATTGAAGCAAAGGGAAAGCAGCCCAAGGTTGCTGGTGATAAATA
Organism: Rhipidura dahli; assembly: GCA_013399225.1. NCBI lineage: Eukaryota > Metazoa > Chordata > Aves > Passeriformes > Rhipiduridae > Rhipidura > Rhipidura dahli. The sequence continues at coordinate 76,854 of VXAC01005623.1, read as the reverse complement.
CACTAACTACAGAGTGTGTCTGGACAGAAGGTATAGTAACAGAGATTTATTAGCTATGTACATTAAAATATTTCTGGGTCTGTTCCAATGAAGTTGGAGACAAATATCTCACCTAAAAGCATCCCTCTGTAAGAGGAAGAGAGAAAAAGTCCATTGACCAATCCTGAACTAGCAGAAGTGCTTTTCTCCTGTTCCAGTCTTCCTTCCTTTCTCTTCTCTTTGTCTTTGCTGTGAAACCCTCTCTTTTTTATACATTAATTTTTAGTCCTTCCCAAAGAGAACGACAGTTGTTTGTCATATGTTGGGTGTTGGTGACTGAGATCATACTGTAAGGCATTTCCTCTTTTCTCTTCATTTGCATTCTATGGGGTGTGAGAGTTAATGTGCAAATAGCACTTAATGAGGGTCTTGGTTACTTTTGGTCAGCGTTTATGGTTGATACAAAAGGTAAAACGACCACTTTGGTTCACCCCAGACATCATTTTGTTGTTAACCTTTGCTCAGGACAGGTGCAGGATCAGTGGGAAGCCCTATTTAGGTTTTTCTTGATCATCAATTCCTCACTGACTTCAACCAACTGCAGCAAGTGTGACCATTTACCACACCTCTCTTTTCCTGCTGCTCTTGAAGAAAGGAACCTGTTGGCATTGACTTGGCTCAGAGCAGCAATTGTTTTATGTTTTATGTTTGCTAAGAATATTTTTCATCACAAAATAACATTTAAACACAGAAGTTTGGCTGCAGGAAAATGTTTGTTTCAAGGATGTTTTATAATTGAGAAAATAAAAAGTGAAACCCTTTCCCAATCACAGAATATTTCACACTGACCTTTTGGAGATGCAACATCGGGTACTTACATTTGAAATTATTTGTCTCTGAAATATTTGATACTGATCCAAGTGCAGTTTGGCTGGCAAGAGCACATCTTGAATTTCCTAACTGACTTTGTTTGACAGATCCAAACTGAAATCACTAAAAATGTTTTGTTTGTTTATTTTTTTGAGAGAACAGGCAAAGCACAATATTTTACTGGTTTGAGCCAGGAAGAACTGTTCAGATTGCAGTATTAACCTCTCAGATAGGAAGTCCCTTTCAAGGATTTTTATCTTTCATTTTTCTGTAGATTAATTAATTCTCCATGGCCCTGTGGTAGTTGTCCTAAGCCCCCTTGCAGTTGCCTGGAGCAACTCGCTAGGAACCCATTCCTAAATTCCCCAGCCAAGGTACCACTGGCATTTTGAGGAAGATGCTGGTGTGCTATCATCATTTGTCACCTCCAAGGAATTGTCAGCTGGGGGGCAGCTGAGGAATGTTCTGTTGGCTGAAGGTGCCCTGTGTCTGCTTCTGGACTGGCCCTTCTCTTAGCCCAGCCCTAAAACATCGTAAGAGGCGTTTGGGAGGCACTCAGGGCCAGGTGTGGGAGGTCAGAGTGGAATGCCTTCTAACAGCTGAGCTGCAGGCTCAAGGCCATGGCCCAGAGCATTTTTTAAGGTTGCATTCTTGGGGTTTTTTGCAGGGGATTTATCTTGAAAATGGATTTCTTGTTATTTCCACTTCCTGCCTTATCTGTCAACACAAATTATCTTTTCTTCCTTCTTTCTTGGCTTTCCTCACCACAGACACTTTTGGTCAGCTTATTCATCTGGAATCTGGCATTTGCTAACTGATCTGATTAGAGTTAATTACTAATTATTTGTATTACTACAACCCTGATGTTATATGCACCATGGGAATATAATTTAATTATGGAATAATATCAATCAGATGCATAAATGAAAATGTTCACATATTAATATGAACCAATCTTCTACTTTCAGCTGTATGATCTTCCCATCTTGCAGGAGAAAAAAAGCTCTTTCTCCAGCTTTTGGAGAATGTGGAATTCTCCAAATTCAGGTGGAGGGGTGCACAGTTGAATGAATGGGACTCACAATTCCCAGGTGTCTCAGAAGAATTCTTTCTGGAAGGATTTTTAACAAGAAAAGCTGTGACTAAACACCATTTTAAGCTCTACAGCTCTGTCCAGGAGGATAATTCTGGGCAGGACTAGGTGCAGGATTTACTTCCACTTCCCAATCTTGCACAGATAGCTGGCACAAGGTTGCCTGTCCCCTCAGTGATATTTGGGGCAGATGTGGGCCAGGGTGCTGGGTCAGGGGTGAGATGAACATAAGGACATGTTTCTCCTGGCAAAACATCCTGCAGAAATTCAGAGCAGGTGCTCCCAGGCTCTCTTGGCTCACAGGTTACTCCTGCTGCTCTGGACTTGAGAAAAGCCTCACCCCTACCACCAGTCCACCAGAAGTTACCTTACATGACCTTCTGCCCTGCAGCCAAAGTGGAGCTGTGGCCACACATCACCCTTGGAACACCTCAAAACAGCCACCCCACAAATCATGCACACACCTTCCAACCAAAACTGGCCAGGGGCAGAAGTCTTCTCCCAGAGTTCCTCACATGTGGCTCCCCAGCTCACTGCTTTGGTGCTCCTGCAGAAGCTGTCTCTTGGCAAACGTTTTCGATTATCAAACTCAAGGCAGGCACTGTTCCCTATAAGCTCTGAATGTCCTCTGGCAATCCTTTTTCTCTGAGGTCCCAGACTTGAGTTCTCCCAAGGTTTAGGTGTTCTTTCCCATCGTAACACAGCTGTGGGGGGCAAGCTGGCCCAGCAGCCATCACCCACAGGTGAATGGGACAGTTCAGTGCTTCCTTTTCTAACCATCATTTTTTGGCCAAAGCAACAGCTAAAGCACATTTCCAGCTCTTCCTGGGAGTGGAACAGCCCTTGCCACACTCTGCCCCCCCCCAGTCTGCTGAGAAATGGTGAAACTCACCCTTTCCAAAGGACTTCCAGCAAATGCTGAGGGACTTACCAACTCTGCATAACCCTATGGATGCCAATTTACTGCTGTTGTGCACTGTCCATTGATGAAAGCAGCTGGGGAACAATACCAGGTAATGAATATATTGGAGGGAGCAGAAGATATATCTCGAATGTGTAACTAGATCCTGCTATGACTTCAATTTTTCTGCTCACTCGTGGGTGTGCTGTATGCATTCACCACGTACAATGGAACTAAAGCCAAGAACTGTCTGTTTGCAACACTTGCTACCTCTGGAGAATTCAAAAATGGAGTGAAAGGAAATGTACTTCTGTTTGTAGAATGTCAGCTGAGTGCTTATGAATTTCAAACGCTTAGCTACAGGCAGGAACTGAAATACCAGCATCTCCTGCCTTTTTCTATACCTTACTCCTTGCTTCAGGATTCATTTTTTTCTTTCTCCCTTTGTTCCTTTGATTTTTCTCCACTGCTGCTGATGTGGCTTGCATCAACAAAAAAGCCTTGAATGCCATCAGCATAAGAAAGCTTTGAATACACCAACATGGAGCTTGCATAGCCAAACCAGGATACAAGTGCCTGATGAGGAAAAGGTTTTAACCATGATACCTTTTGTCCTTTGGTTTTCACTTCTGGGTGTTGTTTGGGTTTTGGGGTTTTTTAAAAGAAGGCTTTAGTCCTTTGGAAAAAAACCTGGTCCCACTGTTGTGATAACAGAATAGTCCAGGAGCAGTTCCCACTGAGCTGGAAAGGCATTTACCACTGAGCAGTGTCTGTCCTGCTCATGCAGAGAGCTCATGGCTTAGGTTTCTCCTGCTGCCCCTGGGTTCCCTGAGCCACTCAACCACAGCAGAACAGAACAGGATCCATTGCCAGCAGCTCTCACTGACCCCCTGGGCAGAGGACAAGCAGGGTGTGTTTGCTGAGCCTTCCCTCCTGTGACAAAGAGGTGAGGAGAAGCTGATTTGTGTGAGCAACATGTGGCAGTATAATAGAAACAAGAAACAGCAGTTTGCCTGTGGGCTTGGATCTCTTCAACCACCAGTTCTGTGTGGAAAACTGCAGGGAGCTTCTGAGCATCCTTTTATGCTGCAAATTCCAAAATTAAAACATCTCACACTTGCAGACAGCTTTGAGATATTTATTTCCATTCACTCGTGTTAACTGTTTTTTAAGACAGTGGCTACTCATCCCAACATTATTTTGTAAAAATCCATTCACAGGACTCAATCTTCTTATCTCCTAGGATACATAAGTTGTAGTGGAATATAAGGCTGCAGAGAAATTAACTTATTTTCTTGAAATAGTCACACTTTCTATGTGTCTATATACATATATATGTATGTATTTTTAGCAAAGGAAGCAATAAATATAGTTTAAAACTTCAGCTAACAGAATTATATGGTTTTATAGAGAAACAGAGTTTGACAGCTCCTGCTAATTAGCACATGACTCTGACAGAGCAGCTGAAAAGCTACCCCCAAAAAAGTTGCTTTTAATTTTTTTAACAATTTCAAACTACAATTGGAACTCCTTTTGTTAGTTTTTGATTTTATGTTTCAATATTAAGGGAATATTAAGGGCTCATGTTTTCCAAAATTTGTGGCTGCAAAGCTACTGAGACAAGGAGGTTTGGTTTCATCTTGATTGTGTCATGCTTTGCTTCTTAAAGGTAAGAGAAAGAAAAAAAAAGACACAGGGAAATGAAGTTACTGAGGATAAAGCTTGAAGTGAAGAAGAATGGACAGCAGACACCAAATAAAATAAGCAGAGAATGACAAAGGAATGGTCAAGTTACCTTCTACAGATGGTTTAAATTTTATAAAAAAGAGAAGCTTTTTCATCCTTATCTATTTCTTCTCACACCACACACAATTGCACCTCTGTCACAATTCCTGTGAGGAAGAACAACCAGCTCTGATTGCTGTGGGCATTTCCTGTTGCAGTTCCCTTCTGAGCAGGTTTTTTTTAGCACTGAGAGTCATAGGACGTTCTTCAAGAGCCTACCTGGATGAGGTGCTTAGTTGGCCTGCAATCCTTCTTGCAGACACTTCCAGAAGTTTGTAATGACCCCTTTTGACACTTAGACACGCTGAGGTTCCACTCTTCAGTGTCAGAAACCTGGAAAATGCAGACTCCAGAGCCACTCAGACTGTGCTGTGAAACCTCTCAGTGTTTCCCTCCTCTGCTTTGCTGCTCCTGTGCAACACGAAAGCAAACACGTCATGAAAATTCCCAGTTGAACCCATTCTGCTGTAAAAAAACCCACAATACAATAAACTCTTTAATGCCCTCATGTTCTCCAACCTTCCTTTGACTTTGAGGACACCTGTAGGAGGCAGAGCCTCTCCTCCTTGTGCGTGTTCCCACCTCTGCAACTTGGTTGGACCTCAGCACTGAGGTCTGACCCAGCCCACCTGATCCAGCCACAGGGGAACAGCAAAAGTGTTTGAGCCCAGCACCAGCAGCAGCCCCAGCCTCCAGCACAGCACTGCTGCAAGAGGCTGCCCTCCAGTGTCCCCTCTGCTCTGAGCCCTTCTCCCTCCCTAGCCTGTGTACATGGAAATTCTGGTAGCCCAACAGCAATGACAAAGGGTTACAGCATACAAGACCATTCTGTTAATTAAGCTGGGTATAAACTGACTTTCTGCTGAAAAAAAAAGTCAAACTGAAGTGACACAGAGTATGAAGTTGTACTTAGAGCCTTTATTCCCATCAAAGTGAGTGCCTTCATCTGGATTTTTCTGGTTTGCCCAGTCCAGGAGACTAAGGAAAGCTGTAAACTGTCCCTCTTTGAGAGACAAAGAGAACAAGTATTTCCTGAGCTGCTTCCTGATTCCCAGTGGTTGGAGGTGGCCTGTGGGTTATCAACATCAGAATGGCTCATTCTTGCAGCTGGAGGATGCTGTCCTTCAGGACCCATCACCTTTACCTAAGCCACTTTGCCCTCCAGACTGCTTCCCATGGGATCCCTTGCTCCCCTGCTCTGAGGCACAGCTGGCTCTCTGGTTTCTGAGAAATTCCTGCTTTTGTCTTCCCAGAGCAGCAGAGCCCAGCACAACATAGTACAGTACAGGCTAGTAACAATTTGGCCAAACTGTAAAACCACAAGCAGAGTGAAAAGGATAAATAACATCAATCCAGGACAGTGCTGTAGAAATCTCCATACAGGATCTGTTCTCTGAGGAATTAAAGGGACTACCAAGCAAATCAATCGGTTTTCATGGAAAATAGGCCTTGTCAAACAAACCTGATTTCACTCTGTGATGAGATTACAAATTTTGTTGATAAAGGGAACTGTCCAGATGTAATAGGCTTAGATCGTCAGGGCGCTTTTGACTTAGTATGAAATGATACTTGGGTTTAAAATGTTGTAATATGTAGCATCAATAAAGCATGAAATAAACAGGTTAAGAACTGCCTACCTGACAAATATCAAGAAGAAACCAACCAGGGGAAACCAGCACAGCCCTGGTGAGGTGGCATGAGGAGCAGGACTATGCCCAGAACTCTTTGCTGCTTTCAGCCGTGCTCGGGGAGTCGATGCAGATAAAACTGGCAAATGAAGCAAATACCAGCAGCTCAGCAGAGACTGATAAGATGAGGCTGTGATACCAAGATATCTGGGTCACTGAGGATGGGGGGGGGGTCAGAACTGGCTTGAATATACAGAGTTATGTATTGAGAAAGGAGAAAGTCCACGAACAGGGACTGCAACCCAAAGTGGGAGTTGCAATGGCTGTAGGGCTGAATGTGGCCTCACTGAACGAGGACTGGCAGAAGGACAAAGATCCATGTCTACCCATCAGCTGCATGTGGCTGACTTTTCTTTCATGCTGTGGAGAGTCCTGGGATAAAATGCAGTCTTCTGGCATCTGGAGATCAAGAAAGCATGGAAATGTCAGAGAGGGAAAATGCTAAGTGAACTACCCAGACCACTCCCAGCCTCTCACACACAGCTCCTTGCTGCAGGAGGGGGAAATTGGAAAGGATATTCAAGCCTTAGCAGGGCACCCTGACACACAGATAGGCCTGGGAATAATGGGCTGTGCTGCTTCTAATTTACAGCTTCCTAGTCACTGTAATTTGCAGTTTTTCCCAAATGGCACATTTGCATGTCAATTGTCTGCTGCCAGTTGCAAGGTGGGCAGTACATGTCCTGAAAAACAGCCCCTTTTGGGAACATTAAAAGACAGCATTGCAGTCTCACCTGGGCACTTTAGGGCTTAACCAACCAAAAATGGCAGTTTTGTTGGTTTCTTTTGAAGAAAAGCAGCAAGAAGCTGCCAAATGTGTCTTTTAACCATGTGTAGCTTGCCAAGGTGAGTTCAGCAGTGCTGTCTTGAGACAGCTGGACAGCACTATTTTGACATTTTTGTTGTTTGCTTTTGTGGTTTGGTTTTGTTTTTTTTTTTTTTT
>VXAC01005623.1:0-69565 GCA_013399225.1 Rhipidura dahli | reverse complement strand
GGTTTTTTTTTTTTTTTTTTTTCTTTTTTTAAGGAAAAAGAGGGGGGGGAAGGAAAAAAAGAAGAAATACAGGAAGGGAAGAGAAGGAAAATAGCAACCTACAGCCCTTCACTAAGATGGATCTCCATGATAAAAATGCAGGCAGGAGCTTCCTGGAGGACACAAGACAGCTCATCTCCTACAAGTCCTAGAATCTGTCATTCCTCTGGGGCAGCTGGTCCCCCAAGGACCTGCAGGTCACCATGGCAATAACACTGCAGCTCTTCCTTCAGCAACAAATGCAACACAGGTGCAGCAAAGAGAGCTGCATGAGCTCTCCAGCAGCACCAGCAACTACTGCTGCCAACTGCCCCCAGCTCCCAAAATGGCTTGGAGCAGCCCCAAGGAGGCTGGAATAAAAGCAGTGCACTTGCAAGGAAAAACAGGCACTGTTTGGGCAAGCAGCTTCTTGAAATATTTGAGAATTAACCTTCTTGTCCTACAGCTGGACAAGAGAAGTGGTGAAAGAGCAGGAGGGAATTTAGTACTGAGAGACCAGTTTATGTCAGCTCTTTTAACATCACAACCAGGGCCAAGGGAGATTTCTTGTTTGGGCTTTTCTCATGAGCTGCCTGCTTGGCATCAAGCTGTGTCCCACCCATACCTTTGTCTCATTTCCCTCTCCAGCACCCACGCTGCAGTCAGCATGGCTTTATGCAGGCTGTGTTTTCCAGCAGACACCAACAAGGGTTTCCATCTCAGGGAAGGCTGCATTGCAGTGGGATGTGCACAAACAAACATGTTCCCTGTGCCACAGTCAGGATCAGGCATCACCTCTTCATTACAGTCATTTCTGGTGAACAACAACAGCTCACCACACTGGGGATGTGTGTAGGAATTCTCTCTCCATTACGTGGGAGATGAACTAAGAGAGGTTTTATTAAAAAGTGTTAGAAAGGGCCCTAAAGGTCTTATGCCAGTCCACGTCTCACAGACTGGCATGCAACTGGCTCTTCTTTTACTTGCCCAAGTACAGCAAAACCTGTCCCAGAACCTAAGGGATGGAAGATTTGGGAAAGAATTTCATCAGAACTGGGAAGGTAACAGGGCTGCTCACCAGGGAGATGCCAGGAAATGGATTCTAAATCACATGGTAGGGAAAAGCTGTCCAGGATGTTTTTCCTGCATCCAGGCTAGCAGGGTTGAAATGGCAGCTGAACAGTGGGATATCACAAGCTAAACCTGCATGCTTTTAACCTGAAGCATCCTTGGGCTGAAAGCTTATTTTTCATTTCCCACACTTGCCATGAGAACAAACAGTTGCCCTACAGCCAACCCCTGGCAGTTTTAAAACACAGGGCACAGATCTTCCCTCAGAAACCTGAAATGTGCTGCTCACAACACTAAAGCTAGATGTGCTCCTCTGCTTTCAAAATGATGATTAAAAATTCATCACAATGTTTACAGTAGGAATTTTGAACATAATTATTACTGAAACCCCGGTCTCTTCTTATTTTAATCATTTCTTGCTCAGTTTAAATACCTAAAAGGTTTGCTATACTTAAAAGGCAGCAACAGTAGACTCTCATGCAGGCTGGAATCGCCTTTTCAGCTTTCAAAAAAGAAAAAACAAACCTGAAAACATAATAAATGCCTCCCAATTCCAACAGCTTTTTATGTACACTTCTCTTGCAAGCAGATTGCATCCATGAAATGGGAAAAAATGCACACATCAAAAAAAAAAATGCACACTTCAGTTGTAGAGATTGAGCTTGAAGACTTGTGAAAAGACCCCTCAAGTCTTCCCTGGGTTTTTGTCAGTCTGCTGGCCTGTGAGTCAGCACCAAGTTTGAGATTGGTTTATAGGGTTCTCATAGAAACTAAAGAATGTAGAGAGCTAATTAAGTGTTTTTATCCCACTGAACATCAGGTACAACTCAAAGCAGCTGCACTGCAGAGTTTTCCCTGCAATGGCCCACTTACACCTCCTGAAGGCTCCAGATTGATCCAGGCTGGAAAATATATTTCTGCCTTTTGTGTTTTTAGCTGGCTGAGGTGGCAGGGGCCGTGCAGAACTGTGGAGTGCATAAAACTGACTGATGCTCACCTGCAAGCACAAAGAGCTGCAATTGCTCCTGAGCCATCGCAGACAGATTTCCTCTGCCAGAAAAAAGCAGGATCCCCATAGGTCAGAACTGTTATTAATAATGTGGAGATGTCTCATTGCACACCCTAAGTGCCCATTTGACCATGATAAAGACAGTGATGAGAGGAAGCACGGAGACTTCTCAGCTCAGTGTGAATGCTGCACCTTAAATCACAGAACAAATTAAATTTGAAGAGAAAAATGCTATAAGGCACTTGGCCAGGGTGCCCAAGCTGGAGAGTTATTTACAGTTTCTTTCTTTCCACAGTGAGTTTTCTGAGTGAAGCTAAAGCAAATATTCATTGGGGAATCTAATTTGTAATAGACATTGAATGCTAAAAAGAAATGGAAGGCAGAGGAGAGGAGATCAGACACGCTAGAAGGAGATAGCTTCATCCACATTTAAATTATTGACCCACAGACTTCTAAATAAGCTCTCAAGAAAAATGTATAACAGTTCAAAGTAAGAAATTTGGACATGCAGGATGCATTCTCCCTTGTAGTAGTCTATCCCCAGCCAACACACTGCATTAGTGGAGCTGAAGATTAATTCCTTCAAAACTGTTATCTCCCTGGTAAAACTCGGGATAAGTCCAGATGAATTTGAATTTTATCATCAAAGCAAAATTGAGTCGAAATGCCATTTAAAAATGGCATAAATTACTCTCCACAAACAGGACTGCCATCTCATGACCAAATCTGTATTTCCCAGGCTTTTTTTGAGTCCCATGTTTTGAAGTTCACTAACTCCAAGATAACAATTTTCTGTTCTCCTAGGTAAGCACCATTTGGAACATGAAATATGAAAGATTTGGCCTGGACGACTCAAAATAAAAAAAAAGGAAGAAATATTAGAAATGTGAACTTTTATGTAGGGAAACTGTTTAAGCTGAGGGGAAATGTGGGCCTGCTGCTGAATGGGGTGGGGGGCCTGGCAACACAGGGCATGCAAAAAAGTGAGATATTGAACAAATGCCTTCTTAACTTCAGTCTTTATTAGTCAGATCAGTTTCAAAAATAACAGACCCTGGAGACCAAGAGGAAAGTCTGGAGCAAGGTGGAAGAGGGTCAGGTCAGAAAATGCTTAAACAAACTGGACACACATAAGGCCATGTGCCCTGGTGGGCTGCACTCATTAGTGCAGAGAGCTGGCTGATACATCCCAATCTACATCCTAAAGGTTCCCTCTGTTCCAGTGCTTGAGACAGCTTTGGTTCAGGGCACAGAGCCTTGAGCATCCTGGTAGCTTTGGTTCAGGGCACAGAGCCTTGAGCATCCTGGTAGTTTTATCAGCTGGCAGCAAGGTCCCACTATGTATTTCACCTGGGTTTTTTTTTTTTTTGTTAAATTGATCTTCACTGGTTTGCTTTGGCACGTGGACAGAAAAGAAGTTAAAACTCTTAAAAATATGGAGCCAACTGCTTCAGTGAATCGAGCGAGCACCGGTGCCAGTCTCAGAATGAAAACACACAAGCATGTTAAAATAGCAGCACAGCCTCAGATGACTCATACTCATTGAATTTGGGAACAATTTACATTGGGGTGGACCTCCAGAGGTCAGGTAGCCCATCCATCTGCTCCAAACATGTCTAATCAGATCAAGGGATGCTTGTCAACTCCTCGAGCATTACAGCCTATGTTTTCTAAAGCCTCTTCCCAGCCCCTCAGTACCTCACCAAGGAGAAGACAGACACTACTCCACTCTCTACAAGAGGGAATTGGAACAAACAGTTTGTCTGCTCAGAGCTGTAAGTGAAACACGAGCTCTCCCCGTGGGTTTTGGAATCATTTCAAAGCCAGGCTGTTCTGGATCAGCCTTCCAGCATGAACACAAGATGGAGCTCAGCAGGGAGCAGATACAGGGGCACTGGAGATGCTCTCCAGCCCTACATCCACTTGCTCGCCATCCGGCCACAACACGGCCCCCAGCACAAGGCCAAACACTCCTGGTGGGCAGGGAAGACAATCTCTGCATGGAAACCCAGTCATAAGAGCTTTATCTGATCAGAGCACCTTTCTTAGGTGCTGTTCTCCACTAAGTGGGATTCCAGGGCATGAAGGAATGAAGAACAAGCAGCACCATGATCACACGCAGCAATGCAAACTCCATCTGCTCCTGAAGAACCCAGGGCCATTATCCCGTGTTGTCAAAGCTGTTAATGAGATATTTGGCTTCATTGATAACGTGCCAGCCTGCCTCAAAGACAGATAGCAAAATGAATGGATTAGGACAGGGAAAACAACGACCCAGATGTCTAACAGACAGTGTCTTGCAAACCGTGACAAAAAGAAAATAGAGAAAAGCAAAGAGCTCATAAAGAATATTTCTGATTCACAGAACTCAGCAAAAGATTTGGCCACCCTCAGTTAAATTTTTGACTACAGAAGGGAAGAAATAAATTGAAATTTAAAAAAGTAAATAATGAAAAAAGAAATCCTGTTCTAGTCCTGGCATAAGGAACACCAGAAAGGAGCAAAGCAGTGGTTTTGGACTGTGTCTATGTTTCAAGAGGTTAGAGTAGGTTCTGGAAAGAGGAAGAAAGCCCTTCAGAGTTCTGGAACAGATGCTTTATAGAGAAAAACATAGCCCAGAGCTCTTTATTAAATTATATCAATTTATAATCAGTTGTCAAAGTCACTGAAAAGTGTGAATTCTTCCATCTCACAAAAAAATCTCCAAACCAAAACAAAATTAAATACAGTTCAACACTGAAAGCTGAACGTATCTAAAAGGGACACAAATCAATGACTGTGGAACCTCCCTCAGCACACAGCACAATCACTGTCACTGTAAGTCTACAGCCAGCCAGGTAGAGGATGCCTCCTAACTAAATCAGGAGCTGGGGGCCAGAGAGAGAAATCTCTGGGTAAAGTTTCAAGGCTTGAATTTGTTGTACAGGGGGATGATACAGAGCCACAAGGAGCTGATCCAGCTTTGAGATCTACAAATGATGGAGTTCTGCTTTTGTTTTGGCAGCGGACAATGTCTTGGATGCAAGTCCTCAGAACTCCACTGCACACACTAGGTCTGAGCTAAGTAAGTGGGAACTCCAGCTGAGGATTCAGCTTATGGGATGGAAATTTACAGAAATGAAAGCAATTAGCAGCTTCCCAAGCTCAGCAGTATTCCTCTGACTCTGCTGCACTGAGTATGCTGAGAACACTCTGGCTGTAATTATGCAGCCCTGTTCACTGCTCCACTGCCCAGACCAAGGTTTATAGGGAGACAGGAGGGTTTTGGTTGTTAACCCTGGCTCTTAGTTACTGCTTGTACTTCATCTTACCCCAGTCACAACTGATGTTTATGTTTCCTACATGCTTTATGAGGTTTCCATCTGGCAGCATTGCAAGAGAGCCATTGTCCTTCTTGCTTGGTAGGATTCTTCATCTCAAAGACAGATTCAGAACTGCAGGCTGGGGATGTCAGCTCACATTCCCCATCCCTCACACCAGCCTTGCTGGGCAAGCCAAGGCAGCTCAGTTTCTTTCACAAATTCCAGTGTAAATGACACTTCCTTTGGATCCAGCACAGACACCTTTTCCTTTCATCCAGTAGTTTCACAAGGTGATCTTCTAGGCATCCAGAACTGCTTCATCATTGCTTTGTAAAAGGACACTTATCTTTTATTATCATGTGCTGATTGTATTGCAAACAGGCATTACCCTCACATTATCAGCTGCCTCTGATTTATCACCAGATTTATTATAGGCCCATAATGGGGTCAGATTTATGCTTTCATTTACTTTTATGTCTTAAAGAGACCAGCACAGGTTACATTTATCATCTTTCCTGATATTTAACTGAAAGGCACTTCTTTGCTGCTTTCTACCCAGAGCTCTCTTTCAAACAACCAAAATCTCCTTTGCTACACAGACACAAACACTGCAACTAATGCTTTCAAACACAATTTTGACTTTACTCATTGCAGTATATGCCACAGAAATGGTGCTTTTCTATGCTGAGCAAGTACTTTTGACAGGAGACAAAAAGAGGAAAAAGAATCAGGAAAGGAAATCTCCCAGTCACTACCACCCTACAGCCTTCTTAATTAAACAGAGTCTTAATAACATTAATGCCTCTAAGTCAGCAGCTGCTTTTTCACACAGAAATCCTTACATCTCTAACTGTGACAAGTGAAACCCAGCATTGAGCCAGGTAGGGTTTTCACAGCACATCTTAATTTATCATCTCATGTAGCTCCTGGTCATGAACTGCACCAGGAACCTCTGTGTGCTCTGTTATCCCCAGAGTATCACCTTTTTCCAGCTAGGAATGAAAAAGGAAGCACGAAGCAGCAGAGACACAAGCCCTTTCCTGGATGAAGCAGAGCTCTGTCAGGAAAAGAATATCTGAGTGCTGCAGCTAAGAACTCTGTGCAGCAGCAGTTCAGGCATAGGAAGCAAAGTTATCCATCTCACACCACTGCAGAAAAACTCACTGCCCTTGGTAACACAGGCCATGGGTAATAGACTCCCCTTCATTAAAGTATTGGAAATTTGGCCACGTTGCACTTCCAAAACAGAGAATGCCTTTTCTCTGGCTGCAAACACTCCAGCACATATTTTCATGTAGTTTTCTCCCCATTTCCCTAGAGACTTCTCACTTGAGAAATGTTAAATGCCTCCTCATTCTGCTTCCTATTTCATCTGAATCTTTTTTATATTACCATGGTTTCAAACTAAGAGCATCGAATTAGAGTAGATACAGGAAGGTTTTATACAATGATAGCAGTGAAACTCTGGAACACCAAAGAAGTGTAAATGCCCAGACATCACTGGAAATATTCATGGTCATGCTGGACAAGGCCCTGAGCAACCAGGTCTAGTTGGAGATGTGCTTGCTCATTGCTAAGCAGTTGGAATGATGGCATTTAAAAGGTCCAGTCTACCTCAAACTGGTCTGTGATTCTGTGATTCAACATTTCTTCCATTTGCTAGATGAGTTCAAAGTCAAAAGGAATCAAAAGTCTCACACAGCCTGCTAGAGAATGGAGCACATTTGGGGTTTTTTGAGAAGCACCAGGGCAGCAGCACAGGGGCCCTGATTTAGCCCAGGATCCTGCTTGGCCAAGGTGCTGTACACACTGCCCACCTGCATGGTGTGGTACAGGGATAGGAGATGCCTCTGCCCAAATTAAGGTGCAAAAGAGACCTCATGCCAAAGTCAATAGTATGGATTTTATTTAACAGTAAATGTGAGGTGGAGAGATAGACAGATATAGGAGGAAGGGGGTGGGGAGGGAAGAGAGAGGGAGAGAGAGAAAGATTAAGAAGAGAGATATCACCACCACATGGGTCCCTGCAGAGTCCTGCTGGTCCTTCTTACCCTGGCCTTTGGTGCTGGGGGTCCTTGAGTTGTTCCTTTGGGGGTATCACTTTTATACAGTCCAAGTCCTGGGTATCCACAGGTCACAGATGCTGTTCCCACACCTTGGGCTGGCACGTGTGAATGTCAGGCCTGGAATTAATGCTGTTCTCTTTTGCCATCTGGGCTCACCTCAGGTTCCTGGGGTGGTGGCTTATCTGATGGGAGTTTCCTTCCTTGGCAGCATTCTGAGACTAAAATCCCTTAAATCCTCCCAGTGAGATGGGGGCACTGCACACCTGCCCTGAGCTCCCCATGCCAGGCAGATTTGTGTGCACCCACTGCTGCTGAGCAGGGACAGAAGGCAGCAACAGGTTTGGCTCCTTCCTGGGCACCAGAAGAATACAGCAACAGGAGAGCTTTTGATTTATGCCAGGCATTGCCTGACCACAAAAAAATTGCTTTTAACACAGAAAGCACCTTAAAGTTCAATGCTGGTTCTGCCTGGCAGTGCTCCAGGACCCACGAGCACTGTGGTGAAAGCCAGCATCCTCTAGCACAACATGGCTCACCTCTGCTGCAGGCTCACTGCTGATACCCAGGCCTGAAAGGGAGTTTGGAAAACCCATTTACAGAGGCCCCAGACTGGCCACCTCTGTGGCAGGGCAGGTTTTTAGCAGGACAGACACGTTTTGAGCACACGGAACCTCCTTGCCACTGCAAGGGAGTGCTAGAGCACTGTCACAGCGTGGTTCACACCACCCAGTACCACACAACCTCACACCATCAACCCCAGGTGGACAATCAGGACAGCCCTTCTGGTTCAGCTGGCAGTGGCCCTGGCCATTTACAACACCATGGCAAAACTCCTCTACGTTCCACATTTCAGTCCGTGTCGAGATGCTTCAGATATTTTTGGAAAAAACCTTTTCTCACCTTGTTTTATTTCTTCCTCCTTAAAATCAATATCACAAAAAAAAATATTAAATGTTACACCTTTCATCAGCTGGACTGTGCAATCCTTTGCCTTATTTCAAGGTGACAGGGAATCCCAAATTTGCCTCTCTGAAGTGCTCATGCAGGCACCCAACAGTGTTACCTAACTTGTTTTTTTATAAACTTTTGCATGGAATACTGCAACAGACATGGACAAGCTGTGCTGTAGCAGGAAAGGAGGTTGAAGCACACTCTTTCAAGTCTCTTTTTAAGCTCTCTGCTGCACAAAACACAGTGTGGAGGCATAGCACCTGTGCAGGGCTCACTATCTTCACTCAAAGCAGCTCAGGATTTGATCCACTGATCTTTTCCAGTGTCAATTTATGGTGTAATGGCAGTCCCTGTGCAATATCCTGCTCTACAGCCTAGGAAATTCAACCTGTCTCTCAACACTCCTGCATTTTCAATCTTCTCTGTCCCACAGAGATGTGCACTTCCACATCTGAGTATACAAACTGTCACCTCTAACTTGCCTTTCTTCTTGAGAAACCACCAGCACAGTTCTTCCTCATTTCTGTTTTGGGCTTGCTGGCAGGAAATTTTTGCTCCATTTTTTTTCTTCCTTCCTTTCTGTGTTTCATTTGTTTGTCTGTTGCAATGTGCCTTGCACGAGCAAGCCCAGGTTAGGCATTGTGAGAAGCCATGGCACAGCTGCAAAAGAACTGCCTATGGGAGAGGGACACTCTCAGAAATGCATATTTTACAGTGGCTGCTGCTGTTGATAAGCACAGTTATCTCCTGGGAAGGCAGAATGATTCCCTGGCTTCTTCAGAAAAATTGGAGGTGCTGAGTTTACTAACAAAATAATAGGAAGGTGGATTTTGGTGAGACAACGTCCCTCCCTGAAATTAAAAAGGGGTGGTACAACACAAGCCTGTTTGCAGAAACCAAGCAAAACCCAGATCAAGTCAGAAGCAGAGAGACATTGCTGGCAAGAATGAAACCCAGTCCTTCACTCTTCAGTGTGCAGCAGCTTGCTGGTTTTGGTGGTCCAGAAATGGGAAGGGACCAGGACATGGCACCCCCATCAAGGGAGGCTGTTCCTCAGAGCCTGCCAGCTGCAGGAGTGAGCACAAATGAGCAAGGCAGACACAGGATTGTGTGGGGTTGTGTGCAGTTCTTTTGCTTTTCACTTACAGTTCTATAGCCTGTGTCTCTCCCAGACCTGCAACCTCTCACCAGAAATCCCACAGCAGGGTTGTCCAGACCATTGGGGGCAGGATTTTCCACCTCAGTTTTCTATGCTGGTGTTCCTGTGGCTTTGAATATTCTCATGTTATGGGAAGTTCCAGGACTACCCTGTCTGCCTTCCTTTTATTGACCCCTTCTCTTGTAGCTCTTGGTTCACATTGATACAAAAATAAGTCTTTGTCAATAATAGTCGCAGTAAATATAAAACATTTATTTCTGTTAGCATTTCCCACAGGGTCAGCCATGCCTGCCCCAGTCTCCTGCTGCACACAGCACAGCCAACAGAGTCAGCACCCAAAGGCAGAGGAAGGACACCAAGACAGCTTTGGCCCCAGAGCTGGGCAAAAGAGATGGAGCACGATAAGATTTGGGTGCATGGCTGGACAGCTGTTGCTAAAACCCTCAGTTCAGCACTTGGGCAGCAGGAAAGTGTCAGTGCCAGTGACTGTCACTGGCTAATTCCCTGTCACCAGCCAACAAGAGAATTAAAATGCAACAGCAGATCTCAGCTCTGCCTTTCTTTGCTGACTTTGTTCACTGTTTAGCAGCTGGTGACAGAGGCTGAGAAAGCCTTGGTGTGGTCCAAGGGGCAGCATGGAGGCAGCAGGGGGAAATCAGAGGAAGGAAAAAAAAAAACAAAAAGGCAAGTAATGATCAAGGAGAGCAGGAGCTGGAGAGGAACTGATTGTGCTCCTGGGCATTATGGTGCCTTACATCCAGACTGTGCTGTGTCAAACCCAGAGGGGTGAGACTCGATGAGGAAAGGGAGTCTGAAGCCCAGCCTGACAGACAGACAGACAGATGCAGAACACTGATCCCCAGCTCACCCCAGGCCTGAAGAGCTCCCTGCTTTCCTGAGACCACTCCTGTGAGGAGCCCTCATCTCCAAATGCCTCAGAAACAGCAGGAACTCCCAACAGGGAGGAGAATGGTACAAAACCCAAGGCACTGCAAGATTATTAGTGAAGCACAGCTGATGGGAAAGGGCAGGAGAGCCCCCCAGGCCAAAGGGAAACACTGCTGGGCTGTGGAGAGGGCTGGAAGTGTATCTGCCCCCACTTGCTGGGACCCACTGCTGGGAGAGGGTGAAGAACTTCCATCTTCTCCTCCCTTTCCTACTTGCAAAATCTTGCCCCAGGTAATGGCTGATTAAACACTGCAAACTGCATTATTTAAGACACTGTTGCTGTGATACAAAGCTAACTTCTTTCAGAGCCAATACTTGACAAAAACAAGCATACAGAGATACCTAGAGCTCCTGGAGAGGGAATTTAAATTAGTTGGGAAGAGCCTCTGAAAAACAAAAAAATCAATGACCGAGTCCATTTCAAAAAGCATCCCCACAGAGAACTGTGCTTGTCCTCACATGGCCAGCTCCATTGACCTAAAACACACTGAAATAAGTTTTGTTGTTGGCAAGAAGAGCTAACTCAGCAAAGCCCCTTTGCTTATTATCTGTTTTCTATAACTATCTTGAAATATTGGAGGACACCCAAAAAGGGGAGATATAGATACACACACACACACACATATATATAATTTGTTGTTTACTATGTCTGCTTCAGACAGTACTTTGCCAGTACTTTGTGAAAAAAATGACATCATAATCTTTTATGTACCAGATGCTTCAAGGAGAACCAGCTAAAGAAGCTGCAAAGATTGCTTCAAGATTTATGATCCAGAATCCTTGTGGCCATTGCCAGGTCTGAAGGACGAATTCTTCCTTGATATTAGGACAGGTCTATTTACTCCTGTGTGACCAGCTGTCCTTTCCTTTACCACAAGTTAAGAAAACACACTGGGCTATTTAAATCATAAGTTTTCTTTGGGTAAAAAAAAAGAAAATCCCCTTATGACCCAGCTGCTAATTGCTACTTTTGATTTGGGTCCAATAGAGAGGGTTTGGGGAAAAAAGAGGTATTAAGGGCACAGTCCCAATAAATGACCTAGGGCAGACTCTGAGAAGAGCTTGTAGCTCTCTCTGCATGGGTAATCTTACTAACCTGAGCCCTCTCCCCTCTCTCTTCTCTCTTTAACAGGTTTATTTTCTGGAGCTACAAGATTTTTTTCCCCCTGCTGAGTGCTGGGTTAAAAAATGCAGGAAGCATATATTAGTAGTATTCTTTGGAGACCACCTACAGCAGTGAGATGAACAATGGGCCCCAAACCATGACTAATTTGTAGCCCAGAAATACGGTGTATTTTTTTAAATGTAAAAAAACGTTACTCACACTTAATAGTTTATTTGAACTAAAACCATATTATTATCCCCTCATTATTTTACCTGGTGTATTTTAGACAATTTATCTCAGGGTTGCCATAGCTACCTGCTGAGTGCCTTTGACTGGAGTGTTTGCAGTAATCAAAATTAAAGGCTTCTTTTAAAAAGAAGTATGCTCTGACTAAAGAGGAACCTGGGCAAAATTGCCCATAATTGTATTCTTTTGCTCAGTGCTGCTTCTGTTGGGTGAGCTTGTGTGGTGGTTTGAAGCACAGCTGGAAAATTAAACCCACTCAAGCTACTCCCTTTTCCCTGCCTCTTCCAATAACGGGGAGAACTAGAAGATTGAGAGTTGGAATAACAATTTACTGAAAACAGCAACAGCCACAATAATATTAATAACAAAGAGTGCACAAAAGAGAGAAAGAGTTTTACCCACAGAAGGGTACTCACCACCAAACAAGCAAAACCAAAAACTCTTCAGTGTTAACGACAATCCTTAGTCTCCCCCATAAAAATCACATGAAAATAAAAGTTTGGAAAGGACTCTGGAAGTCTGTAGTCTAACCTGCAGCTCAGGGTGGGTCCAGCCAGGATTAGGAACTTGTCCAGACAGGTGTTGGAGATATCCAAGGACAGATGGGGTGTGAAGAAGCCAGTGCCAGACACTTCTCAGTGGCATCCAGTGTAAGGGCACAAACTGAAACACAGGAAATGATGTGAGCAAGCCCTGGCAGAGGTTGTGGAGTCTCCAGCCTTGGGGATATTCAAAAGGCAGCTGTGCAACCAGGTCTAGATGACCCTACATGAGCAAGGGGTTGCATGGCTCCAGTGGTCCCATCTAACCCCAACCACTGTGAAATTCACCATCGAGGATGCAATCCCACAAACCCTTGAAAGGCAGGCAGGACAGAGCCAGTGAAACCTTCAGTTTAAAGGACAAATGCAATCAAAGGCATGGGGAGTCCCTGCTGAGCTTCTTACCAGCACCTCCTCCAACAGCTGTCTCCAAAACTGAATGCCTCCACCGTACCTAGGCTGGCCTAAGCCGTGATGCCAAACCCTCAGGAAGAGGGGGATGCATTCAAGCTCTGCCACTGCACCTCTGGGTGATACAAGTGTCTTGGGCTGAGACAAGTTTAGGGGGAAATGCCCTGGAAGGGACACCTCCTCCACAGAAGACACGTTTCAGCATTCCCTCCCCCACCAGTTTGAATAGGAATTTCTTGGATGAAGGTGGAAAAAAAAAAAAGTTTATTTAACAAGCAGAGTGCCAGCAGCAGGGCACAGGAAAAATGAGTAATGTTAGGTAACAAACCTCCTCTCTGCAGAGAGAGCTGGTGGATTCAGAGTTCCCTCTGTAGCTGGCTCAGCCCCTCCCGAGGTCTGAGGCCGGGATGTGGCATCTCTGCAGCCTCCCTGCCGGTCCACGGGGTCTGATGAGCTGGTTCTCAAATCACAGCTGGGCTCAACAGCTCCAGAAGAGGAAGAAGAAGTAGTTCTGGTATGCTGGTATAGGAAAATTCCTTGCCTCAGCTCACAGGCTGGCTAAAAGCAGGCAGGTGCTCCCTGAGCTCTGCAGCACTGAGATCACAGCGGGGTCTGTGCGAGTCCTTGAACTGAAGAATTTGCCTGGCTTCTCTCCCTTGTCTCCTGGACCCAGCTTACAGCTGTGGGACCCATTTCTGGGCAATGAGCAGACGATAGGGCAACACAGCATTATCATAAAATCACCCCAAGACAACAAGGTAGGTCCTGGCCCTTCCCTGTTCCTCTATTCCCCCTCTGGGCAGTGGACAAGACACGTCCCTGAGCTCTGATCTGGTGGCAAGGACTTGTGGGCACAGGGACCAACTGCCCCAAGTCCCCCAGGGCAGTGACACATGAAGCAGCTCAGCTCTCCACAGCAGTGTTTCAGGATACCTCAGAATGCATCTGAATACTTACTTTACTTTTGAAAAGAAGTGAGAACAAGTAACTTATTACCTTTGGAATAGAAACCATTTTTAATTAAAGCTAGCAGGCCCTACTGGAATCATCCAAATGAACTGCAGGCAGTTAGACAATTAAAATGAAGGTCACTAGAAGTACATTCTGAACAGCCATCCTGACAGAGTATTTAAGCACAGGAGAGCTGGATAGTGCAATTAAAACAGTTTGCACAAACACAGCTCTGCTGGATTGGGGACAGACTTCTCTAAACCCTACAGGAACAAATCAACAAGGCAACTGCTTGCATTCAGGAGACAGACTGCTTTCCCACTGGGGCTAAAAGCAGCTCTAGGATTGAGTGGATCCACGTGTCAGCAGCTTGTCCCCCTTTCTGCACCACACGGTGAGAAGCATCTCCGTATTGGGCTCACCTTAGGGAGTTGTGGCCTCTACAGAGCAGACAGCAGGCTCCAGAAACCTACCCTAACCCAGAGCAGGAGGCACAAAAACTTTCCTTTATTTTACCAGATAAAACATTCCTGCAAACCACAACAGCAGCTGGCTGGCAATGTAGGCAGGCAGGAAAAAGTGAGTGGGGAGCTTGAAATGCTCCACAGGTCCCTTGGCAGAGAACTGGGCTCAGGACTAGACAGCCTCCCTCTGCCTCTTTCTGGAAAGTGTGTAGAAAGGAGCCATTTGTCCTTTACCTCCATTCATTCAGCTTTCTGAAAACAAGAAACAAACAGTCAAAAAACACAAACCAAAACCTCGGCAGATTGTGCTGTTATGGGGCCTGACACATTAATAAGGCAGGAAAATAATTTCTTCTCTGAAAAAAATTGAGTTTGTTTGCCTCACACCCACATATCAACCCATACACCTGAAGCAAACCAGCTCCAGAAAGTCATTCCCTCTGTGCAGAGTTTAGCAACCCCAACCACCTCTCCAGAGCTGCAATCCCCTGCTGTCCTGGTCTCCAGACTTCCTGAATTTCCATTCTCCTCAGGCTTCTTCGATTACTCGCTCTAAAATTAATCTGAAGTGAATTACTCCTTGAAATGAACTTTTTTGGGAAAGTCAAATGTCAGCCTTTTCTAGTGCCCACTTCAGCACAGATTTTAGAAGGAATTATTGGCTCCCAGTGCTGATGTAAAAAGCTAATAATGTTCATTAGGTTATCCACTGCCACTTTTGAGGGATTGTCCCAGTGAGGAAACCCTGGCACACTGCCCAGGTGTTCTAGAGATCCATGTCCAAGGTACATTTCGATCCTGAGGGCTGGACACAAGCCACCCCCTGGCTGCCATACAAGCAGAAACTAAGTGTGAAACCCAAGGAAGGCTTTTCAGTGCCCTCTCACTCTCCTTGAGCTGGGTGACCAATGCACAAGAAGACTTAACCCTGCACACTCACAGCTTTACTAAGGGGACACACAGAACCTGTTTCAATATTTTGCAGCTTTTTTGCAAAAAGATGGTTTACCTCTTGCACAGAGGAGAGGAGGAATCATTCATGGATCTTTCTGCTCCCTACCTGCTCAAAAATCCCAGAGCCAGTCAGTCACGAATTTGTGCTCTGCAAAAATGTCTAGAATTACAAACCAGCCCTACTTTATCTGTGACACATGAAATTCAGTGGTGCCCAGCTTGACAGAAAGCTCAGCTTGTGCCCTTCAAGACATGGGAAGTTGTACTTTTACCCTCTGATTGATCCCACTGGATGGGGGACAGATAGAAACTCCCACTGAGCCTCCCAACACTGCTGCCATAAACCATCCCTCTCTGTACCACAACAGTGATTCCATGCTTAGCAAAGGAACCTGGGATGTATTCTGACTCAGGACATTTCAACAACAGAAGTAAGGGCACAGGAATCACAGCCAGCTGCTGCTCATTTGTGATCCCTGAACATCCCAGAGCCCTTTTTGCATTCCTGTGCTAAACCATGTGCTGCTGCAAAACACAAGGAGTCAGAAAACCTTTCTCACTGAGCTGCCTGCTCTTCCCAAATGATACCAAGAGTAAGCCTTCAAACACTGCCTGCCAATCCAGCCCAGGATACAGCAGTGCTGGAGGTGTCTTCCTAACTCACTCCTCCATGAAAGCAAGGTGCTGTCCCAAGTATGAGGCTAAGGCAGAAAGGTCTCTCTTCTCATCTTGCCCAAAATTGTGTTGCTTTGCTTCCTCACTGGGAAGAGCACAGCCCACTTGTCTGACGTCATGAGATTATGTCCAAAGGCCACCAAAGCTGCAGGAGATGGGCTTTCAGCACAAGCTCAGAGACTCAGCTGTCCCATAATGATCAGAAGGTGCACTGCCACAGCTCTCACCCCCACCACTGACACCATGCAAAATCCAATCAGCCTTGGCAGGAAGTCAACTCCAACAGGTGCTTGAAAGGATTCATCCTCAAAAGGGGGACGAGTGGAGAAGTCTTGAGAACCCATTTGGCAGCTGAAAGATACCTACTGAGTGTCAGGTGCCACCAGGAGGAAGGGAGGTTGGACTGCCTTGTGCAGCCTTGTGTGCCAGGTTCGTGGCTCACTCAGCTGGTGGACCAAGGTTCACTCCATGTGGAACCTGCAGTGGCTCCCAGCAGTTGTGGGGCACAGGATAGAAAGGGTAGATGGGTAGAAAACAATCCTATTTCTATCCCATGCCCATACTGGAGCCACTGCTAAGGGACCAGGAAAGCAACATCTCAAAGAAACTCCTGTCTGTCACTGTGGGATGGTAGGAAGAACGTAATTCCACAGCTCCCACCAACTCCTACGCCCTGTGCTGTCCTCCTGAGCTGGACTTGCCCAAAGGGATGGAAAAAATTAAGCTGTTCATCTTCTCCACCACTTGAACAAGACAAGGAGGTAGCTCTGAGAGCCAAAAGCAATAGAGGTGACCAGTGCAACAAGTCCTGTGGGAGAAGAGAGAGCAACACCAGATGATTGCTGAAGGAGCAGAACTAGCCAACTACTGAAGGGCTTAAAGCAAGAGGCTTGGAAGGGAGAACAGCTTAGCACCACCTCTGTGAGCCACACTTGGCAGCCACAGACTGGTGGGGAGTAATTTTGGGAGGCTTTGCCCATGGCTTTTCTGGAACCAATCTTGCTCATGCCAACATCTTTGCTTTGAGGGCTGCAGTGCTGCCCTTTCCCTCTTGTGTCTACCCCACTCCCAGCTAAACCTCTAGGAGATGGGCTGCTTGGCTTTGCTGGAGGTATACCTCATATTTACAGCCACTGTTCTTTTCAGCATCTCTTCCTGCACCAAACCTTCCCCTTCTGCTCTAGACCCATAAATGTGTCTCAACAGGCAAATTCAGCACTGGCAGCCTGTTCTCCAGCACCCCTATGCTGCTCTGCACCTCTCTTTAAAAAGCTTTTTGTACTGTACAAGTGAAGTTTGAAAAAAGGAGCTTTCCCAACATATCCTTTTCATCCAAGCTTTCTTGGCGAAACACAAAGCACAGCTCATGTTCCTGTGTGTGAGCATGAAAATTCCTGCACTAGGCTTTAAGTCTTCAGGAGAGTTGGTTTTCCAGCATGGACTGTATAATGAACATCAGTAGAAAAGCATGTCTACTAAAAAGTTGTCTTCCATGTCTTTATGTCCAAAAAAAAATCTGCAATTATTCCACCTTTCCAACCCCAAGGTTCATTTCAGACATCTTCTAAATTTGCTTTTTGTGGTGTAGTCTTCTTTGCAGGCCTGTGTTCACTGGAAGAAAGCGCAGTGTAAGGTAATTTTCTTATAGCTTTGATAGCACACTATGCAGCCAAATACTGAGCTGCAGAACAGAATAACAGAACAAAAACCAAAGCATTAATTGAACCTCACGTAAAATTCAGTTATTGAGTGTTTTGTACAGGAGTACTTCATAAAAGTAAATGAAACAAGGCTCAGTGGGAAAAATAGATCTGTTCCTCTCACAAAAATATATAGCTTAGATTCACAAAGAAAAGTTCTCTTCACAGTTCAGAGATCACCAAGGTTAGCCCTAAGCACTGAGAACACAACTCGAGTTTTCTCTGCTCCCAGGGCCCACACTCTGGGAACAGCTCTGTCTGCTGGTTAACACGCAAAGCAACCTTGCACATTTTTCGCAGGGCACCACCACAAGTACAGAAAAAATGCTTTGGAGTGAAAGACTGCAAGAAAAATAAGGAAAAAAACTGACTTTGGTGAGCTGCCAAGTGGCATCACCGTCACACTGACCTACAGAACATTTGTTTCCAGCTGTACCACAACTGTAACCCCATCACCTCTCATTCCAGCTCTTCGCTTTCAAGGACAGCCACCCACCAAAGTAACCAACAGACATGGTGATGGAGGAAGGAAGATTAAGCTACAAAGAGACTCTAGACAAGCATATTTTCCTGGGGTATTTTTCTGGGAGCTGAGGATGCTCAGCTCAATACAATTTGACCCAGTAAGACCACGATCTGCAGTCCATAAACCATGCAAATGAGTTTCACAGCCTTGCTCATCCTTTCCAAATGTGCCTCTCATGCCACACTGGCTCCCAATCTCTCCTTGTCCCTTTGACCTCACACAAACAGAGCTTTGTGTCAGGCACCACAGAAATGGGCCCCTTTTTACCCCCAACACAGCAAAGCAGCCCCTCCCTGGGCTCCATGGGTGGCCATCTCTTCAAACTTTTTATTGTAAATAAACTATTCTGTACCTGTCACAGGTGAAAAGGAGAACAGAGGTTCAGAGGGGAAAAAAAAAATTAGTCTTTAGCGAGCAACAATTTGAATTAGCTAAATATTGTGACAGACAATCTGCATATACACAAAGTGTTTTGTGTGTATTCAAGCATCAGCTGTTGAAAAACAGCAAAGTTTTATTTTCTACACAGGAGGAAGAATAGATAAACTTCTGCAGTCTGTTAAGTACCTCCATTATAGCATGAAAACAGCACAGCAAGTGTGAGTGTTTGTTTAACACAGCTTAACTGCAACAGAACACCCAAATCTTCTTAGTTGATGATGGAAATGGTTTGGGTATGATTATCCATTTTAAACAAATTTATGTCATACTTCAGAGAAAAGCAAAGCTAATGCTAGACCAAAAGAGTATTTCAATGCACAATTATCTTGACTCTTGGAGCAAAGAACTTTCCTATTAAGTTTACCACCCGGGGTTTAAATTTCACATTTTCTTTATGATTTTATTTTTTAAACAAGGTACCTCACAGGTATTGGGGGCTGCACCAAAGAGATCTTACAGCTCCTAGCTGTAATGCTCAGTAGCTGTTTTTCTTGCAGTAACCCACCAAGCCTGATTCCCTGGGGGTTCACAAGTGGTGTATCCAAGAACCATAAGGGAGTTTTGGGGGGTTTTTGGTCTGATTAGCCTGCCAGTCCCATTGCCATATTTCTCTCAGTTTAACTCACATCTCTCCTCTTTCAAACATTTCCCAATGGCCAGTGGGAAGGGGGTAGAATTTAAAAAATGACTGACCAATCTCAAGACAGCAACAGCCACACAGAAAAGCATAATTTTCCTTCACTCTGGAGCCTGCTATTTCCCCTCCTCATTTTCAAAAGCTTCCCAAGCCTTTGCTTCCCAAGCCTTCCCAAGCCTTGCACTGATCCAATGCTCTCTGTGAGCAGATGGCACCAAGCTGGGAAATCTTACATGTGCACTGTTACCACCAAGCCCTGTCTGACCTGAAGCTATTCCCAGTGATATCACTGGCTTTCCTGGAATAAGCAGCAAACCCATCTTCAGGGATTTTAGGCTTTTGTACAGCCTGTAGTGTTGTGTAGGCAAGAACAAGGCAATGCATAAGCCAGATTTTCTTGGATGTTGTTGGCAGGGTGTATCTCAATATCTTATTTATTCAAAGTTTCTGAGAGAAAACAGTTTATCTGCTAATTCCAAGCCTACTGTTCAATTCCTCTGCCCTGAGAGTACAAGTTGCCTTTCTCCTCTCATTACTGCCAGAAGAATATATTTTTCCTGTCCTCTGCTTCCATCCCGAGCTCTGTTCTCTCTCCCTCCTCTCTCCAAAACACAGAGAGCATCCTGATCTGCTCTGTCCATAGGTCCCACATTTTCTTCCAGCCTGGCCCCTGGATAGCAGCCTTCACACAATCAGCCACCACTGTGCAGGAAAGAATTTCATGGCTCCTTCAGCTGCTGTGTGTGAAAGGCACCCACAGGACACGTCAGCAGCAGCAAGGTTCGTGTTTGCACACAGAGGAAAACTCTTCTGGTCATGAGCAGAGACATCTCTAAAACAAGCTCAGCTGGAAGCTGAATTACTTCAGCACACCCCAGCCAGGAATGAGCCTGTGGAGATATCAGGGAAGTTGCTCCTTTGTTACCACAGCTTTGCATGGGACTGCAACTTTCCCCATCAAACACCAGCACAGGGTGTGCATTTGCCCACATTTTGCACAGAAGTCATCAAATATTATGACTTTCAGTCCAGGCAGAAGAAAACTACTGCAGTCCTCTGCCCTACTGCAGTTAATGCCTTACCAGTGAAGCAGCTACAACCACATTTTGTTTGACCTGATGAGCCCTGACTGAAGTTTTGCATGCCAGATAAATGCCTAGGCCTGGGCTTTTATTGCCTGCACTGAAATGGAATAGATAAGGCAGTGGTGAAGCTCCACACAGAGGGGCCTACACAGACAGGAGGTTAGAGGAGGAAGAACCTCAGGGGTTCCTGGCACCTCAGGGGTGCCATTTCAGTCTTCCTTCTGCTCCATGGTTCCTGTGCCCCTGAACTCCTGAATAAGGAAAGCTTTTTGTCTCTGCCACCTAAGTTTGCACCTTGTGACACAGGATGAAAAACTGAGCTGTGCCACTAGAGCAGAGAGTGCAAACTGATGCAGCATTTTGCAAAGAAGAGCAGATAGAAGGAATCCAGAAATTCTGCTGTGGACAGTGTGTGTGTGCTTGTCAGAGTCCAGCAGCAACTGCCCCAACACAGGCTGAACTCCTCTGGGAGGTCAGAGCAGGGGAAGGGGTCTTCCTGCCTGAAGGAAGTTGTTGGAGAAGTGCAGGAGGAGATGAGAAGTCTGCACAGCACCAGATGTTACAAAAAAGAGAACAGGATCTTCTCCAGGACTCTGAACACTCAATGGCACAGCAGGAAGAAAATTCAGAGCCTGTACTCAGTGGGTTGGGGAAAAAAGACTCCTGTGATGGAGAAGGCTGCACGTGGATGACTTCAGGCACCAGGAGGAAGGCTGCTGCTCCCCTTTCAGATCAGCAGCTACAAAACAGATTTAGTGCCATGATGTCACATGAGGGGCTTGGAGCTGTGTTCTGAGCAGTGTTGGAGGCAACTGAGCCTAAATCATGTGGTGGCACCAGAAGAGAGAGTGAAGCCAGTGCTGAGGAACAGCAATGGGCGTCTCCCTGCTGGGGAGAAACATCTCACATGTTCTTCTTTTAAATGGATGTGTCTCTGAAGTGCTTGAGCACTAATCCATGCAGCATGGGGAGCAAACAGGAGGAGTTAGGAGTCTGTGTGCATCCCAGGGTTATGAACTCATTTGGGTTATTGTCACATGGTGCCTACAGGCTCATGTGCCTGCAGGGCTTTGATGGACGGATACAGTTCTTCAGGCAGAGCTGGCCACAAGAGCAAGGATGCTTAACAGGTGGATACAGTGATCTTAGAGGTCTTTTCCAAACTAAACAGTTCTAAAATTCCACAATAGGGAGATTTCTTTAGTGTGTGAGAGAAGGGGAATGTATGAAGCTTTATTTTCAGGTGGATGATGAGTCAGCTGAGAGCTAAGGGGTCATGCCCTGAGCACCCCGTTCTGGTTTACACTGCTCTGGGACTTGGGACAGTCTTCAGAGATGTATATTTGTCTAGGAAAAAGGCCCCAAGCAGAAAACAAAGCTTCCCCCCAAACACAGCAAATGTGAGTTTTAACCTCCTTTTGTCCCCTTGTTCATAGGATTTTTCACTTATTTGACTCCTCTCTGCTCAGAAAGGGAGAAAATTAAACCTGAAAGCGAGGACTCCAGGGGACTCATTAGCTATCCAAGCCTGGGCACAGAGTTCTGCAAATGATGGACAGTAGATGTTAAATTAATCTCAGCATGTTCCTCCACAATACGAAGGTGAGGCAGAGCATGTCATCCTTAACAACCATGCCATGTTCAAACAATACTGTCCATTAATTACACAAATCACTCACAGGCATGCAGTTTTACAAAGGCTTTCAGAAGTCATTTTTTGGTGGGATTTTCTGAGCTCTCTCTGAGTGTCGCTTTTACCTACCAGGTGTCATAGTGAGGCTAATGGGCCATAGGAGTTATCTGAAGGTTGTTCTTTGCTGCTTTAGGCTTCCCTTTCACGTGTAGAGTGTGTACATTGTGCAGGAAGCACATTACAGTAAAGCTAACTCTCCTGTCTAGAATGAAGCAGAGGAGTCAGCTAACAAATCCAGAGATGTTCAAGTAAATATCTTCCAACTAATGTCCTTTGGACAAAATAGGCCAAATAGCCCAAAGCAGACAAATGGTAGAAATTTCACATACTTTGGCAGGGAATCTGCCCTTGATAAAATGAACCAAGATGGACAGATGGCCTTTGAATCCATGAGAGGCAGGGAAGGGGAGCTAATCGGAGTTATTTGGCACAAAAATGTCTCCAACACTCACTACCCTGAGAAAAGACAGGCTTGTACATCAGTACTGTCAGGTTCAACAGGTCCTGCCTCAAAGTGCCAGAGGCTGGGAAGGACTTTCAGAGAGGAATAACTCTGTGCACCTTATTTCTTCTGGGCACTTTCTTGTCAGAAAGATAAGACCTGGTGCCCAAGAACTCCCTTTATCCCTTTTTAACAAAGACAGCCCGACAGAACCTGAATGAGAAGGGCAGAGCACATCCAGTGAGAGCAACCACAGACAGCAGTCATCACTGAACACTTCTGTGCCGATGAGAAAGGCTCAAGGTCAAGCAGGGAAATGAGGTCAGTATCAGCAGGTATGGGACCAGGTATCAGCCAACCTAAAGCACAGCTCAAGAAAAGACCAAGAGAAAGAGTCTGAGCTTAAGGCACCTTTAAGACAAAGTTTTTTCCCAATACCACAATCCCAGGTTACACCTGCACCATGGGAGCCACTCCTGAGAACAGCCAGGGTCCCAGGAGGGGGGGCAGAGTGTGCAGAGCCCATTTGGTTTGCTCAGGTCCTGGCAGCACCAGAAAAAAAATGAATTACTGATACAGATGGTGTTATCTATTAAGCAGGTAGGAATCAGAACTACTTAGCAGAGCTTAAGAGTGAACCCAGATCTCCTGAATCCTTATGCTGTGTCTGGCCCAGGAACTCTGCCGTGACACTCAGTCACTTTATACACANAAAAAAAAAAAAAAAGTGGTTCTTAAGAGAAGTTCAGAGAAAAGATTCATTTGTCTTGTCCCACCTCTTCCCAGATGGATGAAGTTATCCTTCTTCAAATAGGGAAAATGATACTTTGAGAGCACTTTGATGTTCCTTTTATTAAAAATGGAGTGGAAAAAAAAGATGTGTGAGAACTGCAGAGAGAGAAGTCTGCAGGGCTGAAAGGACTAATTGGAGACAGATGGTCAGATACAGGATCTTAGAAGCATGAAGATCAGCTCAGAACATCTGAAAATCACTTGAAATTCTGAGAGAGGAAAATCACAACTTTTAGCTCTGTGAATCCAGCTGCAGTGTTCAGTGATAAAACCCAACACAGTAATCATGAACGTGGTCACAGCTGACACAAGAGCACAGACTTTATGCTGACCTACCTGGAGAGGTTCTCAGCCAGAAGCCTGTGAGAGATTCAGCTCCTGCTGCCATTCACTGCTTCACCCCACCACTGCCATCTTTGACTGTCTGATTATAATATCTGCCTTAATCTTCCTTCACTTTTTCTGTTCCAGCAGGCAATGTGGGAGGCGTGGGGATGCCCATGGCCCCAGTGTGATGCCCAGGTACAGGTGAGCAGCCTCTCCACCTGCTCTGCCTCCCTGGCAATTGCCTGGCATGCCCCTGCCAGCAGGAACCCCAGGGAGCTCAGACTTTCACTGCTGCAAACAGCACAGATCTTTCATGCTGCAAATGGGGCCATCAATCTCCGGCTAATGCAGCTTGTTAAAACAGCAGCCATCACTTTGATGAAGCAGCACAGCAAGGATGTCGTTTCCTGGCTGCCACTTTTAGGGAGATAAGCCCAGAGATCTCAGATAACTAAGATGTTACAGGAAACTTAAAATGCAGGGGACAAACCTCACCTCACTATCTCTGTCCACTCCCCAGGGTTTTTCTCCTCTTCCTTGTATTCCTTTGGATGTTCTCTACACGTGCTATAGTCACTCCTCCTTTCTCCCATGTTTAGTACAGGGGACTTTAACTCCATCTACTCAGAAACAGCATCTGTTCTGTTCCTAAGTGAAAGTCATCCCAGTGGAATTGTAAGTCTGTGGTACATAAAACACACTGAGTGAAGTCCCAAATATGAGATAGACTGCTTCAGGGAAATAGCACCACAGCACAGGCAGGGGAAAGGCAGAGCAAAAGGGATTTGGACACAGAGATGGAGCTGCTCTTTCTTTATAGGAGCATTGTGCCTGCCTGTTCGATGCTAATGCCTCTCCCATCCAACATTTCTCTCCCCTATCTCTCCATCTTCAATGCTTCCCTTTTGTTTGAGACTCCCTGCCATCAGGTTTCCAATACTGTGAATTTCTTCCCAAACACTGGTTCTTTTTGAAGCTGCTGACTGTGACACAGCTCTAAACTTTTTCCTTTTGGGGTGGGGGTTAATCATTGAAATTCAGATCTTTGCTATTAAAATCCATCAGACAACAAATGAATCAAGCTAATGAGACAAGACTGTCACTTTGTGGGGAATCAATGTCATGGTGTTTTAGAAGCAAATTCCACTTTACAGTCACATTACAGGAATGAATCTATCCAGGCCACTCATTTTGCTGTTGATTCTGAGACATGCACCATCAAACACCAGCTCTGCAGCTTGTGCAGAACAGGAATATGAGCACACACCTTGTATTTGGAATACATGGTGCTAGACTGCACCCCCAAGACTTTTGGATGAAGTCTTCCTATTTTTTGTAGCTTACCAGTCTCATTCAAGGTTTTCAGTAGAAATAAGTGGTCAGTGTTTAATGTGGTTATGATGCCTTAAGAGGCATCAGTTACACAGGTCAGCACTGTTGTCTTGTCCCATAACTACAGCAAGATGCTGAATCCCTCCTGGAAATGCCTGTCCTGCAGAAACCTGCAGTTCTTGTAAGAAATTCCCCAGGAAAGTCACGATGGTGCCCCAAAACAGTCCCCTGGTGAGGAACACTGTTTTCTAAAGCTCATTCCAGGAAGCATCCTGTGAGCAGAAGTGCAATCCCGTGGGCTTGAAGACCCGAGGAGTTTTTCTCACCAGCCTCTTTGCCAGGTTTCCAGCTCCTGGGTGTCTCCACACAGCAAAGCCTGTATCTCAGAGGTACAGATGCACACAAAGCACAGAACAACACACAGAACCTTTGAAAAGTGCCTTTAATGGCCCCCACACAACCAGCAGCACTCCCATGACCAGAATCAGCAGCCCCACCTAATTGAAGTCCACCTTGGTAGCACAGAGTTCCTTCCTCCTTTGCTACAGAAGCAAGCACAAAGATCCTGTAGAAGTCCAGAGCAGAGGGACAGGTCTTCTTTTTGGTTTATTGTTGTTGCTGTAGTTGCTTTGCTTGTTTCATTTTTCCAAGCCAAATATTCACTAAGAGATCTCCTTTGTCTCAGGGTGTGTTTTTTCCAAGTCACCTTTAAAGTGAAGACTTTAGAGGTGGGTGTCTGCTCTCTACCCACCTGGAAACCAGCAGCCAGGCTCATCAGATGGGTTGCAGAAAACCCCACAAAAGCTGTGCTGATGATTAGCCATGGGGACTCCTGTTACGGGGGTCTAGCAGCTTGGGTCAGGAATGGCAGCAACACCAAGCATGAGGCTGCCCATTCCCTGCAGGAAAACTGCAACAAGGGACTTTTTGGGCCTTCAGGCTCTGACACAGACAAAATACCTGGATCTTCCTATTAAAGAAGATTTGCTTTAGCAGCTGATTTGTTGGCTGTGAACTGCAGTCATCATCCCAAAGATGATAGAACATTCAGAAGGGCTGGAGGGCAGTTCTTTCTTGTGTGACATCAGCTGATTGATTTAGTGTAAGCACTGAGAAATACAGCTACCCCTTTGCAGTGAGATTTTTGGATCCATGCTTTGAATCCATCTCTTTGGAGAATGCACAGAATCATTTAAAAACTCAGACTCAAACCCCATAACTAGAGTTCAGTATCATTTCAGGATGAGGAGCTCTCTGTGCAGCAAGATGAACTATTTCAGGGAGTAGACCCAGAGCAGAGCAGTGACCATCTGTGTCACAGTTTGAGGCCCCAGAGACAGAACATCCTCTCTGCTCCTGCAAATTGCTCTCAATGCCAACAGCCTGAAGTCCAGCCCAACCCCCTGCACCTTCTTAGCTCTGAATGGTTCAGGTTATCTTCCCAGCACACATTCACAGGCTTCACACTTCCAAAGCACGAGGGGCTTTGCACCACAGATGCATTTGAATCAGCCTGCCATGGCCAGTGAGTCACATTGAACACTGCTATCCCCCTGGATTTCCCTGCTGTCAGCCTACCGTGGCAGCCTCTTTGGGCCAGGTGCTGATGTTTTTATTCACAGCCATTTCCTCACCCCACGGCTTGCTACAGGCACAGTGGGCTCCCTCCTTCTGCAGCCGCACTTGCCATGGCATCTGGGCCGCCTGCGGACTCAGAATTGAAACCCTGGTGCAGGAAAAGTCCCCAGAAATGTGGGTAAAACCCCACGGGGGGCTCATTGTGCACAAAGCAGCGTTCTCCTGCCAGGTGCCCGGAGCAGGATTGGCCCCGCTGGGTGACACCGCGTGTCCCCGGGCTGGGGCTGCCCGTGCCTCGCTTCCCGGCGCTGGCTCGGCGTGCCCTCTGTCGTCAGAAGCTGTCACTTTGTCACCTACCCACGCCGAGCCGCCGAGCTGCTAATGGCAGCAATCGCTGCTCTCCTGATGCTGCCGGCAAAGCAGCGCTGCTCCTCCTCTCCTGGCTGCCCAAACAGAGCAGCGGCCACTGCTGAACCCCCAGGAGCTTCCCTCAATTTGCTTAGTGGGGAGCAGTGAGCCGGAGCTGCTTGCTGAGCTGAGGGTCCGCATCGCTGTCCCCCACAGGCTTTGCAGTGTCCCCACGCTCATGTCTGGAAAAGTTCTGTCGCTCCTCTTCCACGCTCCTCCGAGGTGCGGTCTGCACGCAGCCCAGCGTGGGCCTCACCTCAGGAATGTTCAAATTGTCACTCGCACCTCACCAGCCTGACTTCCAAAGTCGAAGTGAAAGCGGGAGGTGCTTAAGACGTGAGTCAGGAGGCTGTTTCCCTCTTCCATGCTCTTTGCAGGGAGAGAAGGGCAGGCGCCTTTCAAGAACAAGCCACAGGGAAGGGATAACTAAGGAGGCACCTCCTCTCTCCCTCCTGTCGGGCTGCTCAGGGCAAGGCTTTACAAACAGCACCAGAACAAGTGTGGGTTTAGCATTTTAGCACCAGGAACATCCCTGGGAACATCCCTGGTGGCCCCATTCTGTAGTGATCTTTAAGTGTCTTTTCAGACCTACTGTACTAATGAGATAGAGTTGTGTAAGAGCCATCATTACACCCATTTTCTCAGTCAGTGGAAATGGCACTTTACCCTTGTTATAGAAGCTCATTCATGGCCCAAGTGAGCTGGAATAGAGTTTATATTCTCCTCCCCTTGACTGAAGCACTCTTCTTGAAAAGCTGCGTTCCATGCCTATGAGCAGCATAGGACTTAAATAGGACTCCCTCACGTTTCACACTTTCTGGCTTCCTGCACCCTACAGGAACCTTTGTCTGCAGCAGACACCATACCCAGAACACTGGGCACGGACAGACACACAGGTAGTGCTGTCCCCGAGCTTTGGCATGGCACAAGTGACAGTCCCAGACAGCCCAGCATGTGGGACTTGCAAGACCCTGCGTGGGGGCTGGTGGGGACATGATTTGCTAATAAACACCTCCCCGAATATCAGTGACCCCAGTGTGTACCTAACCACTGGCATTTTAACAGGCACTGTATAATTAGTGAGTGAGAATAACTTCAAGTCTATTACCATGAAAATGGGAAGGGACTTTACTGTCTGGTAATTAAAATCTTATCCCTTTTGGTAGCATACGGAATCAAGGAACAGGCTTTTTTGCTTAGGGTATAGAACCAAATTGCACTAGCAGTAACTGTGTTTTATCTCTTGGTAATGCACAATAAAAGATTCAGATCTAACTTTATAAAAGGCAGCAGTAATCAAAAGCCAGCACAGACTCTTATCAAATATTTCAAAGATGCTAATATTTACTGACCTTCTTTTGTGTCTCTTATATTTTTTTTCTAAGATGTTTTACTTATTTTAATGATCTGATGGTAAAATGGAGATGAAAATGTAGACAAAAATTACCCGGGGTTTCTCTTAAAGTTTGCTCAGTGTGGCTACCAAAAAGACCTGTGTGTACCATGTGCATGTGGGTCAGAGTGAGTTTGGGGGCTTCATTATTCCCAACGTGGACAGACTGAAATATGAAACAGAAAACTGCAGAAGGGAATGGAAAATTACAACAACAGTGTTCCCAGAGCTGTGCTCAGCTTGAATCAGGAAACTACACCAGCAATATTCCATTCCAAAGGCCCCAGTGCCATGCAACAACTTCTGCAGGCAGTGTTGGATGAGAAGGGGCAGATCTGGCCGGGTTGGACCCACGGCTTGGCCACAAGGCTGAAACAGCCCCTGCTCTTGGCCTTTCAGGATCCAAGTGTCATTCCATCTGTGCTTTTCAAGGCATGGAGTGCTGCCATTTAGTTCTGAGACCACCAACATAACGAGGACATGGAACTGTCAGAGCCAGTCTGGAGGAGGCCCAGAGATGTCCAGAGGACTGGAGCACCTCTCCTGTGCTGAGAGAACTGGCATTGCTCCTCCTGGAGAAGAGAAGGCTCCAGCAGGACCTTCCAGCCGCCTTCCAGTACTGAACAGAAGCCTGCAAGAGATCTGAAGGACTTTTGACAAGGGGCATATAGTGACAGGACCTGGAGGGATAGCTTTAAATGAGAATAAAGTAGATTTAGAGAAGATGTTGGGGAGAAATGCTTTACAGTGAAGGTGGTGAGGCACTGGCACAGGTTGCCCAGAGCAGCTGGGATGTACCGTCCCTGGGAGTGTCAAGGCTGGATGGGGCTTTGAGCAACCTGGACTACTGGATGTGTCCTGCCCATGCCAGAGGGGTTAGAACCAGTTGATGTTTAATGTCCTTTCCAACCCATTACAGGTTTCCACGATTCCATGATAACAACAGTTCTTTGCAACCACCTAATTTAAACCTCCTCAAATGCATTTTTACTTTTATTAAGCAAAGCTTTGCACACTGATGGAAGGAGTCCAGAGCTTGCATTCATAAAGCTAAGTTATTGCTACCAATAAAAATAAATAGATGGCAATTACTGAGGAATTACATTTAGACCAAGAGCGACTGAATTTATTACCCCTCTGAATATGTGCAGCATAATATGCAGCAAAACAGAACTTTAAGGAGAAGGGGTGGGCAAAGAAACTTCTCTTTCTCTTCAATGATGCAGCCAATAGGCAGCCAAGCTCATTATCTGGAATCTGAAGCTGTAAGTGAAGAGGGCCTCTAGGTACAGCACTTGTGCAGATAACAGCAAGTGGTTCAGCAAGAGGTGTAATGTAAAAAGAGCAAAGACAGCTCTGCACTAGATGACAGCACCAGGATGGGAGAAATCCTATTAGAGAGATTTCTTCTTTATCCTCTACAACCAAAAGGTTTTAGTCCAAATCCACTGATGCTCTTTCCACTGATGCACCCAAGCTCTGGCTACCAAGCCTTGCTGCAGGTCAGAGCCCTTTGCTTTGCCTGTGGAGTGTAATTCATGTGAAACACACCTGAGAAGTGGACAAGGTTATCAAGCCCAAAAGTACCTCCAAGGTTATTTATGTGCCTCCACTTCAGGAGGCAAAAATCAAGTTCTTGGTGTAAAGGCATGACTGCAGCTTTTATCAGCTTTTCTGCCTGTGGGCACTGTGCTGTAATGGGAATGTGAGGCTGATGCCAGGATGATTTTTGTGTTTTCTTTTATACCTCTCTTATACCTTTTTACAATTTCTGTATTCTTGGGTCTTTTTGCCTGCATTCTTGGTCTTGTTTGTCAAGCTGGGAGACTGAACATTTTAGAAGCTTTGCAGTGAGGGATCAGTGTGCCCAGAGCCCAAGGTCCTCTCCAGAACCCATTTTGTAACCTGAGATAGAACCATCCAGGGGAAGGTTCCTTGGGGAGGGGGGGCTCACTCGAGCCTCTCACTGGGGAATCTTTGAGAGATGTGCTAATTAGTAACACCTACAATGTTATACCAGATCCATTGTGGGTGCCCATTGCAGTGTGCAATTCAGTACATTCCACCTGGCCGTGGTGCACTTGAAGGCCTTAAAATAAATACCAAGGCAATTTCCCTTTTTCCCTTGCTTGACTCTTGATTTTAAGACATCAAGGCATCAAGGAAGCAGAGGTTGATCCCACACAGTACAGCCCAGACCATTTCCAGATTAATAATGCCAATTTCCAACACCCATTCTTTTAATACAATATTGCTAAGGTAGAACCTTTTTTTAAAAGAACATCTAAAAGCTGGGAAATTTTAAATGATAGTTCCCACAAGTTATGTCTGTACTCTCAGAAAACTGCATCTAACTGCTGTGGAAATAGGAGGTACATTTTTCTCTAAAATGATAATAGTTTCCTGGTTAGGAATCAGTAGTGCAATAGATTACAAAAGATGTTCTGAAACAGCTTCCAGTTGATGTCCTTGAAAAATGAAGAACTGCCCAAAACCAAAATTTGCACAGATTATCTCACGTACTCTGACAGCCTCAAGAGTAGAGACCCTTGCTCCCACCCAACTCACCCAGGGACACAGCTCTGGGGGAGACTGGTGTGCAGGGCTTTGGTTTATTTGTGAAATGCCTGGTGCTCAGCTTTCTCACCTCCTTAGTCCTGTTCATCCTTTCTCTTCCAGATATATTCAGCCAGAGATGGGCTCTGTCCTAGAAGCATCACTGAGGAGGTGCAGCACTTGCCACACACACAGAGACTGATTGCTTGGTCTCCCCTGTATCTAAAACCCCTGCATGAAGTCCCAGAATTCTTTTGCCATTGTGCTGGCAGGCTGTTAAAGACATTTCCCTTTAATTTAAAGGCTCACATTGATGGAGAACTCAGTCCATTGGCAATCAGGCTGATTGCTCTCGCTCTTGAAAATCTACATTGTATTTCTACATTGATTCTCACTGACTTCAATTTCCAGTCACTGGGTATTACATCCTTTCCTATTAAGGAGCCCTCTGAGAACACCTCTTCTCCCTGGGCAGTCATTTCACCAGGTTCTTTGTGGCACATTAAATAGGCTGGCAGCCTTATTTAGGCACCACAATACAGTGGGTCCCAGCCCTGACCCTGCTCCTCCTGCTCTGGAGTTCTTTAATTTCAGGATAATATCTGGCTCCCATTTGTCAAAGACTAGAGCAAAAAGGGACGTCACCACTGTTGCAATGGGAACAGAGTGGGATGGCCAGGAAGTCCCCCACTTGCCTTCTTGTGAAGATTCCAGGCTTTTCTGGGTTTGTTTGTTTGTTTGTTTGGGCTGTTTTTTTTTAAGAGGGAGAGAGACTCAGGTGTGTTGTGAACACAAATCTATTTAGCTGATACACAGGCAGGTGAGAACTCTGGTTTCCACAAGGGCAACCTGTGAATGCTGCTGTAGCCC
The DNA here is from genome assembly GCA_013399225.1 of Rhipidura dahli. Classification (NCBI taxonomy): domain Eukaryota; kingdom Metazoa; phylum Chordata; class Aves; order Passeriformes; family Rhipiduridae; genus Rhipidura; species Rhipidura dahli. The sequence goes on along the minus strand of VXAC01005623.1, from coordinate 37,913 downwards.
AGAACTTTCCCTTCCAATCCCCAGGGAAGAACTACACTCCTCACCTTTCCACAGACATGATGTGAAGAGTGCATTTGGGACCATTACTATTCTGAGCACAATAACACTGATATCCTGGGACCTTTTTCTGATGTCATGTATGAAGCCAAAGTCTGGAAGAAAGGCTTCCTTCAGGAACTGTGAAGCTGTGGAACTGTAAAGGTAGGACAGCTTCTTCATATACCTAATGGAAAGACTAACACTGCCTAAATTTGGCTCACACTGCCTAAATGCCAGCTTAACCTGCTCTCACCAAAAGTGCCTCAAGACACCTCCATTTGTTCCTGAGCTCATCAGCTTGAGGCTCTGTTCCCAGCACTCCCCATCATGCTGTGTTGGAGCAGGGTTTGGGGCCAGGGTCTGCAGCTGCAGGATCAGGATGTTCTTACCAGCATGGACCAGCTTGCTGAGAATGCTGTGTCCCCTTGTTGCAACCTCCAGTGGTACAGCAGACTCCAGATTGCTTTCCCTGTGGGCTTATCTGCACTCACTTTACCCACATTCAACCTCCCTGACTTCCCAAAAACTGTCAGAATGACCTGCTGACCGAGGTATGCTCCAATTCTTCCTCTAGCAGTGACATCCTCTCTGCCCCCTGGAACCAACCTCTGACTTCTCTAAACCAGCACATTCCCTCATTCCTACTCACAGCTCCATTCAGATTCTCTCAGGGTTATTTCACAGCTGGGCTTTGTGCAGTCTGACCCTCTGTGTGCAGAACTCCCTGAATGCCAAACCATCCCTGCTCACTGAAGGGCCAAAACGCTTCGAAAGAGGGTGAGCTGGAGAGAGTCCCTGACTGACTTCATATGGGGACACAGAGCAGGCAGGAGGCATGGGCATGGGAAACACTCATCCTTCCTGCTCAGAGCCCTGGTGCAGGCATTCTCCCAGCCACAGCTGCTCCTGGCTTGGCTTCCCAGCTGAGTGTGGAGAAAGGCCTTTCCTCCTTGTTTTTCCAATGGTCAGACCACACAGACAGCACCTGCTGTTTGTCACAGCATGGATTGCCTGACTCCAGGGTCTGGCTGATCCCAGAGCCCACTCAGTTCCCCTTTTCCAGGGACAGTCTACGCCCATCAGGTTTATAATTCTTCCTAACTGGAGCCAGTGTTTGCCCAGTCTCTGTCTTTCTTTGTGTCCCTTTTTTCCTTCCTTGGCCTTTGCTGGTGGCAGTGACAGCAGCACTGCCTTCCCTGACTCAAGAGGCTCCCTGTCAGTATTCCCAGCTGAAGTGGGGAAGGCTTGGCTTCCCTGGCTCTGGATGAGCTGAGTCAGGGGTCGGTGTTGCTGCCATCCCCCAGCACACATTTTCTCCAGCCCCTGACACAGTCACACCAACAGGTACAGATGGCCTGGATGCTGCCTGGGGAAAGGTTTTCATGTCTAACCCAATGTCAGTACAACTAGCAGTGGCTGCTGATGTGTTCATACTTTCTTCAACTGCTAATAACAGATCCCAGGCCTTTGGACAGATCTGCTTGTGACAGGACTGCCACACGAGGCATCCCAGCAGTTGGACAGCTGGCTACTCACTTCCTAAAAGCTCCTCATTAGTAGAAGGTGTTTATGCCCAACAAAATGAAACAAGTCCAAATCAAAGGAAAAGATGTTTTTTCATACATATTTGCAAGAGCATTCCATGAACTCACCTTCAGAATTCTGTTGCTTATCCCACTTAAACTGATCTACAGATGACGGAAGATGAAAAAGAATCAAATAGGAGCTGAGTTATGAGTCACAAGCCCTGTAAATCAAGAGAAAACCCTCTTTTTTACTGACTCTGGCTTTCCTGCAGGTCTGCAGAGTTTAGCAGTGTGGTCCCAGAGCTGAGGCTGGGCAGGCACATCAAGCTATTGGATATGATTTACCATTTGACATCAATTTCATCTAAGGGAAGCACTAGGATGGAAACTGCATTTACATCAACTGGAGTTCATGTTCAGCTCAGCTACAAGTGCATTTCTGAAAGATACAGTTCCCATTCCACACCTAGGAGGCCAGAGGAGGAAAATTAACTCCTTTTCTTCTGAATGAATCCCAAAAATATCACACCTGTGCCAAGCTGTGCCTGCTCCAAGGTCCTGTCCAAGGTCACCTGGCCATTTTCATCAACCTCAAGAGGAATGCCTTTCCACAGTGCACAGGACACACAGTGCCCTGGAATCTCAGCCCAGCTCAGAGCAGAGGTGTAGCTTATAAGTTATAAGCTTATAAGCTTATCTGAGTTCATCTAAACTCCAGCTTTTACTTAGTACCCTGCTGGTTTACAAAGAAATGCATATTCCCACGGGAAAGAAAAGATAAATGTTCCCAGCTGTTCAGTGATCCAGCTGCTTCCCTAAGTTTTCATACAAATCTCTGGGTTCCTTGGCTTTCTGGATGATGCCTTCATACAATTGAGCAGGCCTAGACAAGAGGGTGTGTGTCCCAAGTTATTTGGTGGGAGTGGAAGTGTCCCAAGGCTGCCATTCCCCCTCTCCTGGCTCATTGGTGTGTTTGCATGATGATGCTGGGCTACCCAGCAAGAAGCAGGAGAGGAGCAACCTCCCTGAGTGTCCAGGGAATTTTTCTCACACCTCAGTGTTCATTTTAAATTCTCCCAGCTCCTTCAGTCTCACACAGAAAATCTGCAGGGCCTCAGTGTCCTTTTACCCCGTTGCATTACTCATCCTGGTGATGGGTCTTCCCAGGCAGCTTGTGACAAAGCAATTTTATTCTGTGGGGGAAAGCTCTTTCTGACTGAGAGAGCTGCTCACTGATCTCTGCTCAAACTCTAAACCTGACATCCCACTGCCTCAGAGTGGTCAACAGTCTGAAGAATCAGAAATAAATAGGAAGACCTGATCACTGTGGCTGCTTGGGAGGTTGGACAGGGTCAGCTTCAAAGTCTGTTCCCCTCCTGCTTCTCTGCTCCCATTGCCAGTGATAACTCCTTACTTTTCAGCTTTCACCCTCAGGCACAGCCCAGAAAAGCCAATTTGAAGGACTGCAGGGCAACACCACTGACACACAGCCTCCCACTCCACCAGCCTTACACAAAAGTTACATCTTTGAGCCAGAGCAAGAACTCTGGTCATCGGCCCAGGGGGCAGTGATGGAACTTGGCTGCACCTAGGGCACATACTGCAAAATGAGGAACCACTAAATGTGCTGGAAAACCCAGACAGCCCTGGAGGGAGATCCAAGTTAACACACAGCTTGACCCTCTTCCATACCTTGCGCACAGCATGTGTTAGAACAGCTCCCCTGACGCACTGCAGCAGCCCTGTTTAATGGCAGCACAATCCAAAGCTCTCTGACTTGCTCTGGCTGTGTATTTCTCATGGAAAACAGAAGAAAATAATAACTCTAAGGTACCTGAAAGAGCTCATTTCACAGCAATATATTTTGACATAGCAGAAAAACATCTTCTGCAGAAAATTCCCGAGCAGTGTCTGTAGCACAGCTAAATGAATTCTGCCAGTCTACAACAGCCAGCTGCACTTGCTCCTTCCAAGAAAAGTGCAGAAATCTCACAGGACCTCGTGACAATGTAAAAAAGGCATCCCATTGTTCCCTGACCACCACTGCACAGCTCACACAGTGCTCTGAAGCAGAGAGGCTGAGTGGCATTTCTGGATCCTTTTATAAAACTTAAGCACGGCTCTTCCATCCTTGTTAACTACCCGGATTTCTTCACAGGCACTGAGAAAGCAGGGGCTGTTCACAACTGCCCTCTCAGGTGGAGCTGTTTTTGAGAAGTGCCTTTTGTCTGCAGACAAGGGCTTTGAAGCCTTCACTTTGTGCCTATGATCAAAAACTTCCTCGGCCTTACAGCAGGGGTGGAAGGACAGGGATTCCACTTGCTGAGAAACAGCCATTGTTGCAGTCACGGAAAAATCATTAAGCCCTGATTGATTCTTCACGTTTTTCTCTATAGAATCACATTCTTCAGCAATGGATTTCAGCTGATAACAATTGTGTGGCTGTTCAGCCTCTGCCCAAACGACAGGAAGAAGAAGGGGAATGAAGGAGGGATTTCATTTGCTGCCCTCAGCCTGAGCACCACATGTGCCTAAAGTAACCAGGTCAAGCACACAGTTCTGCTTGATTTAAATTTTATTTAGGACCTGATTTTCTGCTCTCTATGGGACACCATTCTCCAACACCATCCTCATAGCCCAGGGAGCATTTTGCACATGCTGGTGTTGCCACCTGTGTATGCAAGCACATCTCAGCCCTCCTTCAGCTGGTGGTTGTTCCTCCTGGATGTGAAGAACCAGGGAAGAGCTGGCAGTGCTGGTGGAAGGGAGCAGAGTACAACAGAAGCAGACTGGGGCTGTCAGATCCAAGCCTCACCAGCACTGAGTAGCTGGGTACCTGCCAGGCAGAGAAGCTCCATCGAGTTGTGGAAGGGATTTTCAAACACAGCTGAAGAGCACAGATTTGTCTCCCCTTACACTGGGAGACCTGCAGCATGCACTGCATTGCAGACACAGGCCTGCACTGCTGTGCCAGTGTCTCACTGTGTCTTGCACTTGCTTCTTCATGGCTTGTGTTAGGACTGATCCTGAGTACTGAGAACACATCATTCATCTGATCCTTGACAGCTGCCAGCCTGAGGCAACCTCTCACTGCTACCCCTGCTTGGGCCACCTGGATGGGTTTTTAGCAGCTCTAACCCTCTGCAGCTTCCCTAAGGGTCACTTTCCAATGTGATAAGACCCATTTAACTAGGTTGGTTTCCAAAGAGGACCCCAGCCAGCTGACTAAGCCAATGCTTCCAGGAGCCTGGGCTTTTCAGTTGGAGAGGAAAAGGTTGGGAGGTTTGTCCATGTCAAAGTTAATAAAACAGCCACAAGATAAAACATGGAGGGGTCTTCACATATATCACAGCACCCTGCAGTGCAATCCATAATCCATCTCTGCACTGCAGCTGACAGGGCTGCTGGCAGATAAACCAAATAATGACACTGTTGTGCCCCCTACCCCTGCCTCAGACAAGTTATTTCTTCTTCATGTCTCTCCTCTAGAAATGTATGGTAACCAGATTATTCTCAGGTCTTCCAGACTGCTTTCATACTGGATGGAAATTCAGAAGTTATTGCAGGGAGGATTAAAAAATAAAAAAAGCAGATGCAACTACATGAGCCTCAATCCCCTTGAAAAGTCACAGTTCCTTATGCAGTGGAGGCACAGAGGAGTGTGGGTGAGCTACAGAGCACCTGGCAGGAAAGGCAAGGAAATTCTCTGGCTGAAGGTCAACCCACCCACTTCTCCCATGCATCCCATTGTTTCTGAGTTCATAGACACAAATTCCCAAATGTGGCCACCACTGCTGACTGAATGCTCCTTCCCCTTCAGCCACACCCCTGCTCAGAAGGGCAGCAAGTACCCTGTGGCTTGTCCAGGTGGTTTGCCACTTACAGAAGCTGGGCTGGTGAGGTGTTCCTGCTGTAGGAAGGTAGAGGAGCAGCTGAGTCCTCAACTGAACTCTTTATCCTGGTTCTTCTTCTCTGAACTATCCTTTCTCTGCACCTCAATGTATTTTGCCCTTGCAAAGTGCAGATCTCCAGTACAGAAGAAGACATCAAATCCAGCTCTTCCACCTTTAAGGCTGTTGCCACTCTACCAAAATAACACATTTTCTCATGTACTTGTCTACCAAAAGCTGAAATGTGGTGATTTCCTTATTCCAGCTGAGTGCCAGAAAAGAATCCTCTTGCTCAGAACCTTCATTAAAGCTACACCAACTAAATTAGCTGCCCTGGAGATCTGATGGAAGCCCAGAAAATGTTAAAAAGATTTAAAGGGGAAAAACCCCAACTATTGACAGTGGTAAATGTGTCTTAATTAAAACCTTGGAATGTACAATTCAAACACACTCCAGTCATCCTCCAGTTCCTTTCAAAAGTTAATGAGATTAGTTTTTCTTACAGTCCCCCACGGATCTGTGAATTACAAGAAGGGAGTCAGAACCGAAAATTAAATGTTGTGGGTGCAGGGCTAGATGCTGATTGCATTTACAGGAGTATAATTCCAGCAGGATCCCTTGCAGTTCCTGGTGGCATTGTTCCAGAGAGCATGGTAGCAACTGTTTGATTGTGCTGCAGGGACAAAGGTCTGGCCCTAAATAACTGAAGCAAAAAGTGAGGATGAAGAAATCCACCTCATGTTCCAAATGAGAATCAAACATCAGGTACGGTGGCTTTACTGCTTCTTCAGTCCAAAGGAGGATATAATTACATCCTTGAATTATGAATAACAGAAGTTTGGTTCTAAAGAGTCCCCAGAGTTGCACTGTTGCCAAAGCCTCTTGTAACTCAGGCCAACAGTGAGAGAGGAAACGTAACAACCCTGCAAATTCCCTTGCAGGAAATGGAGCAGACTTGCTATCCCAAGACTTGCAACAAACATCCCCTACTCACACCAAAACACCCCAAACTCAAGGGTTCCTCATGTGTGCAAGACTTTCAGTATCTATATAATCCATCTTAATGCAGAAAGATCACAAGTTTGGTTTAGAGTGGGTCAGGGCCAGCTGTTTGCTTAAAGCAACTGCTCTGTTTACCCTGGGATAATCTGTGAGTCTTTCCATGCCCACTTACTCTCATCCTCTCCCTGTTCAGGATGCCTGCTCACACACTGGGAAATTCAGTGAGTGAAATCTACTGCACAGTGTTCCCCACATGCCCTGTGCTGGTGTGGAGGAGATCTACACACGCTTTCCAGGGAAAGGGGATGAAATTCCTATCACTGACCCTCAGGCAGCCTCAGTGACAAGAGTACCTGACTCATTTTCTGGGGTTGGATGTCACACAAGACATCATGCTGCTCCACTTCTGAAGATGAATTTTGGGCACAGAGCAGTATCCCAGGATGTGACACCTGCTTGGAATGAGACCTTGCAAAGAGACAACACTCACAGCCTCCAGCCATGGGTTTTTACCCCAGCAAAAAATTTCCCAAGGAGAAATAACAGGTAGGTGGGCTTAGAGGAGTTTGGTACTGTTTGTCTGTTATTGGGGGGAAGGGGTTGAAGGTTTTTTGGGGGGATTTTTGGTGTCATGTTCTTTGTGGATTTTACATAATACCACTTAGCCCTATTAACACTAGTGCTCATTAGCGAGCACTCTGTTAATTCCTAGGAGAAAAGAACTGGAGAAACTTCCTCAACAAATTCACAAAAGGAGCACTAGAAAAAGGAAAAGTTGATACGGAAGAACTGTAAATGATCAGTTTTTATGGAAAGAAGGGGCAAGGGAGGAAGGCAGGAAAACTATGTCCTCTGAAGACACATGCTGGTTTTTTGAAATTGCTGTTTGGCTTTATTGTAGAATCCCAGAATGGTTTGGGATAAAAGAGAATTTAAAGGTCACCCAGTTCTGACCCCCCTGCCATGGGCAGGGACACGTTCTACCAGAACAGGTTGCTGAAAGCCCCATCCAACCAGGCCTTGAACACATCCAGGGATGGTGCATTCACAGTGTCCCTGGGCAATCTGTGCCAGGGCCTCATCACCCCCACAGTAAAAATTTCTACCTAATAGCTAAGCTAAACCTGCCTTCTGTCAGCTTAAAGCCATTTCCTGTGGTTCTGGCACTACATGTCCCTTGTCAAAAATCCCTCTCCCAGCTCTCTTTTAGCCCCCCTTTATATACTTGAAGGCTGCTATAGGGTGCTTTAAACAATTTGCCAAAATTCTCTGACTTTCTAAAGATGTCATTAAAGGGGTTTTTTTGTTATTTTGACCTCCTGATAATATCTTGTTGGTAGTTCTCCCCTGTGTCTAACTCAGTACAAGAACAACCCTAAGCCCTTTTAAGTAGCTCATCAAGTGAGTTTTGGGGCCTTACAGGGTTCCCACCACCTCTGTCTTGCACATTAAAGGACTACAGGCTCAGAAAGACACTCCCCAGACCCTGTCAGCGAGGTAGAAACTGTAGAGAACAGCTCTTCAGGAGAAAGGGGGGAGCTGAAGATACCTGACTGAGTTCCTACCTGTGTCCCAGCCAAGGGACAGGCTACCATGTGAGCCCAAAAAAGAAATAAAGGGAGGGAGAGTAAGTGAAACCACATCAATATAGTTCTCCTCATTCTGCCCCAGTGCTTTCCACAGGCTTAGGAGTCTGATTCAGCAGCCTATGCAAGGACTGATGATAAATGTGACACACTATAGTTGCCCCATTCTTTCTCTGTGGGACATTTCAAAAGAGGGTTCATCTAATCCTTCCTACAAAAACTATTATTTTCTTCCAGCCCTTTACACACCACCCACAGTGCCCTGCATTAGGACTTTACCTGAGGCAGTAAGATGTCTTTGCTCAAAAAGGAGCACGACTCGTTGCTGGGGCAAGTGAAAGGCAGCCATCACCTTCCTGCTCCCCTGAAACACACACACACACAAACAGTGAGGTCCACCCCTCTCAGCCCTTCAGTGAGACAGTGCTTCATCTCCCAGTCTCCTGAATCTGTCAGCTGGTTATTTCAGCTACACCACAAGGTCTGGCAACTAAGCCCTTTCCCTGGTCTTTCAAGGTTCTCAGCATGGGCCAGCACTGCCTAGAGAGGATCTCTCTGGAAACCAAGGACTGACATTGGGAAAGCCAACCACAGAGCAGAAAAACTCTGCAAGCCACAGAGAGACAAAATACCCCTCTCCCCCTGTTTCTCTTCTTTCTAGATAGCACCTAGAAAAAAACCCCCATTTTCTCTAATGCAGCCCTTTCCTGTTGTCATAACACCTTTTACAAATGTATGGTGCAATGTTCTCCTCTAGCACCAAACCCAAAATGTTCTCCCTACTGTCTTTGTTCCACACAGCCCCCTTGGGCAGGTACCCCTAAAACTTCCCTGTCTGCCTCACCCAAGCCCCACATCTCCACATGAGGGGAAGCAAGACACTGGACCCATCATCTCTGTCAGGTCTTCCCACACAGTAGCACACATGCAAGTCACGAGCCACATCCCCAGGGCTCATTGCCTCTTTCTTAGGTATGAAGTTTCCCCATGATCCTTAAAGCACATGACTGTTACTCTCCTCACCCCCACGTCCCTTTCCAGTGTTGCATCACACATATATGTCCCTGCTTCTGCACAATCCTTGAAGGTCAAAGCAAGAGTCCCTGTCTCATGCAAGGCTGGTGCTGCTATCACCAAGCCACAGCTTTGTGGCCGGGCTTTGAGGTATGTGGTTGTCAGCAGGAGACAAACTGACATCACTGCATCAGAGCTGTGATGATTCAGGGGGTTTTAGGGTGGTTTTTTTCTTCCCCACCAGCCAATAAGAGCTCTCACAGAGGCACTTCTTCTCCAGCAGGAAGCAGGGCAGTTGCTCCTCTGGCTGTCGGGCTCCTCTTCTGACGTGGTGGAGATGGCAGTGAACTTTGCCTGCAGCTGTGCTGCACTTTGCTGTTTGGCACTCTGGACCTTCACCAGGACTTCAGGTGGTAAGGATGGAAAATAATTGCTGTTTTCCTTGTGTTTTAGGTTCTGTGAGTGCTACTAAGTAATGCTCTGGTAAATAACAGCCCTTCTCTGACTGCTGCCCATGCTGGCTCAGCACCGCAGGGTTCCGCCTGCAGCTGAAAACATGACTGCTCTAAAGACTTTCTCCTCGTGTAGTGAACCATGCTATCCAGAGATATCATTCAGGGGTTTTAAAGTAAATTTATGGTTTTAACTCATTTGTCAGTGTTTAAACTCTGCATGACCTTGATTATTAAATCTAAAGACTGCAGGTAACAATCAGACTGCTAAGTGCAGATGGACACTTGAGTGCCGATTAGCTGACTTTTAATGAAGCATTACCCTGTTTCATTTCTTCCTTTGCTGAGCAAGGGAACTCTCTTGATTGCAGCTGCCCTTAAATCTTTAGAATGGGAGCTGCAGACAGGAGTGTTTTTCTCTGAAGGTTTTGGTTCTATTTGAGTATTACTTTGGTTCCCATACACAGAAAGCACTCAGGGATGGTGTTTGGTTAGCCAGTAGCTTTTTGTTTCTGCTGTGGTTTCCTTTGGGGACTGCAGAGGCATGCAGGAACTCTGCCACATCTTAAACATAAAGATAAAGCCTAGCCTTGCTAGGGGAAGGAAGTTTTGAAAGGAGGGAGTAATGGGGAGGAGGTTTTCGAAGCATCTGGTGAGAAAAAAAAAATCAACCTGTTAGAATCTGGTAATTTGTTTCACTGCAGCCTGGGAGGGAGCATCCACAGGATTGTTCTCTCATACTGCAGGAGCAAAGTAATTCTCAAGGAGAAAAGCACAAGAGAGAGCCTCTTAATACAACATTCAGCTCATCTCTGCAAGAACAACCCTTGTTTGCTTAAAAACAGTGGTGGCCTGGTAACTTTGAGCATGAAAAGAGTCTAACCCTACTAATTGTCCAACAGAAGGAGCAGAAGGAGGGCTGGCTTTTCCATCTATCTCTTCACATTTCCAAATGAAGGAGCAAGGATGGGCTCTGAATATGAATGCTCTGGTCCTAAGCATCTCTCACTAGAGCAGCAAGAGTTGTCTACTCAGATCATGAGATCACACACTCAGGGCCTCTGAGTACTGTAGGTGCCTGGCCAAGTCATGCTGTGCCTCTGCTCCTGCCCAGGCTTGGATGTTTCAGGAATGGTGGTTTGCCTAGAGCCCTGCACTGCTATTTGACCCTTTGAGCCAAGTTTGACTTGTGTCTGGAACGGGACCATTACCTTACACAAATGCAAATTTTTAGGTGATGGTAGTCAAGCCAAGTGAGAGATGAAAGAGTCAGAAAAGGCTGCAGAGAGAAAATCAGAATTACAGGTACCTCACACCAGAGAGCCTCTGGGGTTTGGAAATACAGTACTGCAAACTATTGCAAACAGTAGAAGTGATTTCAGACCAGTGTGTGTGCCATGCAGTGACCACCTTGAATGAGAATGGAAGCACAGCAAAGAAAACCAAATCCTAGCCTGAAGGAGTCTGAGTGCCCAGAGGAAAATGGTGGGGTAAAGCTCTCCCACAAGGGCTCAGTAGATTTTATACCCACTTTGCTCTGGTATGAGTCATTTTCAATACCAAGTTGCAATAGGTGAGAGAGGTAAAATGCCCAGTACCCCTTGGTAATAACTGGGGGAAAAATATAACCTATAACCTATCACCTGCTTACAGCTCATGGTGTATCAAGTCCAGCTGTCTACAACACACATCCAGCTTGCTCACCTCTCCAGGTGATGCATTTTGGAGGCCTGGCCATGTGTGACACTGCTGGATCTGCCAGGCACTGGAGTCAGGAACAGGGGCTCTTGGACTCTGACTCTTGGTTTGAATAATACACATAATAGTTTTTTTCCCATAAACACAGAGTGATTTCAGCCAGTCTCATTCACCCCGTGCTTATAAAAGACATCACCATGACTCAAGAGGTGCTGAGGGCTCTCAAAAGCCACAAAAGGACATTGTGTTAAGATTGAAAGAGTCTGTGGTTATCACCCCTTCTACAAAGAACAGTGTTTGATATCAGCACCACTGCCACACCTGCCTTTCCAACACACATGAGAGCAGATATTCAAGCGAGGTGCTGGGGAGCAGCAAGAAGAGCCCAGGGCAGTGACCTGCTCTCAGCCTGGCAGAATGTCTCAGCTGCTGGGTGAGCTCAGGAAAAAGCTGGGCCCTATAGCTGTCGGGCTGGTATTGATGGCACAGGGAAAAGCATGGCATTTCTGAGGAAGAGTACAGCAAACCAAGGCCCTGCTCTGCCTCGAGCTTCCTTTCTGCCTGCAGACAGGTCCTGCACAGCCCTCCTGAATCACCTGTGCATCCCAGGGCCTTAACCCCTGTGGAAAGTTTTACCCATGAGTTGAGCACTGTGTGAGATGTGCTTGCCTGAGAAACACCTTCAGTCCAAGGCTGAATGGTCACAAACTCCTGTGACCCTTGAATCCCACCCTTGCTGCAATGGGAAAACACCATCCCACAGAGAACAGTCTGGGGACCTACAAGTGGATTCTGGACTGCTGGGTGAAAAAACACCACCAGACTGCCCAGCACTGGCTGCACCCCCAGTGGCAACACAGATCAGAGGCATGGGACAAGAAAGCTCATCACCTCCCCACCAGACACAAAGCCACCTGCAGAACATCTGCTCCTCTCCAACACATGGTCTGTGTCTCTCAGCTCCCACCTGCAAGAACATGTGGGGGTCATTAAGGTAGCTGAGGTATCAGCCTGGAAGAGAGATGGATTTGGACATCCTTGAGTTGAAGAGGGATGTAGAATTGAGTCTCTCCTTTGCAGATCAAGGCATAAATCCCTGAGCATTGTTACAAGTGGGTGCAGCAATTAACACCTGGCAGAAGGATGTGACAGTGTAAGTAGGATGTGCATAAACATGTGAGATAAATTTTTGTCACCTTCCATGTTGATGATGGCACATCATTTTGGGTTGATTGCATGTTTTTTTTTTTAAATAGACTCTGGGTCACCAAGCTGCCCCTATCTTCTACTTAGGTTTCTCAGAACAAACTGCCTTAAGTACACAGCCTGTGCTCTGTGCAGCTGGCTGTGGCTGAGAGATCTATCTGTGAAAAAAAGCTAGAGGTGATAAAAAAAAGCTTCACTTCAACAGCAGATTTAGTACAACCTCTGTGTGTACATTTGTGTGCACAAGCACACACAGGCTCACCTTGGCATTAGCAGTGGCTGCATGGCACCTTCTGTGGGACTGGGGATGCTTTCTTTGATTTCAGAAATACAAAAATGGAGAGGAAAGCAAATGTAAAAGGGGGTGAAATAATGACATCAACTGTAAGCTTTGAGCTTCTTTTAAATGATTGAAAAACAAGCAGTGCATGGGGAAAGAGCTACAAAACCAAGTAAAAATACACAGTAAATTATTCTAGGAAATGCTCTAATGTGAAAGGTCATGGGTTAACCCCCCCCACCCTCCCCAATTTCCATTTCCTACACACCTTGCTTCTCCACTCCATGACCTTGGTAGTCATAGAATTGTTTGGGTTAGAAGGGACCTTAAAGACCATCTACTTCCAATCCCCCTGCCACAGACAGGGACACCTCCCACTAGACCAGGTTGCCCAAAGCCCCATCCAGCCTGCAATTGAATACTTCCAGGGATGCAACATGTACTAGTGTCTTATAACCCTTTCAGTGAAGGATTTCTTCCTAATATCTAAACCCTTCTAACATAAAAACCTCAAGATGTCATCAAAGGTTTAAGGGTGGGGTGTGGGGGAAGGACTTATATCTGTAGGAAAAGATATGCAAATTAAGAGCAGCAGGACTCTTGAGCCAGTGTTTGATATGTTATCAAAACTATACTGTACTCCAAGCAACATGATCTATCTTTATAAGCAGATCCAAAGTTGGTCCTTCTATAAATTGGGAGTTGTGCAAGAGACATTTAAATAATATTTGTGATACTCTGTCTTCTTCTAAGTCATTTTGAGCTCTGCTTTCACTTCTGGCAGAATCTCTTTATCTCTAGGACTGTTCCACTGTCTCAAAACATAGAAAGGAAAATTACTTTGTAACGGAGGTGAGCAGAGACCTGAAGCACAAATGCATTGGACAAACAGGGAGGTTCAGCACTGGTTCAGAGGGCTGAAGCTCACCCCCTTTCAGGCCCCTGATTCATTTGACACTGATGTTTTGTGTTGTTTCAGTTACAGATGTACCACCAGCACCCCACCCAACCATAAGACCCGGCTCCCCTGTCCCAGTGAACCCCAACAACCCCGGGGTCCGCAAGGCCGCTCGCTTTGGGGTCTACAGATACAACAACAGCTCCAACGACCTCTTTCTGTTCAAGGAATCACAGATAAATAAAGCCATGGTACAGGTAAGAGCAGCTGACTCCTGATGGTCCTCCAAACCACCTTCTAATTGACCCTCCTAGTATATCCAAAAATGATCTTCCTCAGGAGTGCTAAACCTGTCCCCTGTGCCACTGCTACCCAGGAGGGCTGTGTGTGGGTGACACACAGTTCTCAGGTGTAGCACTCGATCCCTAGCCACAGTTCTGGCATCTCTTACCCCTGCCTTCACTTTAAAGGAGGAAACTGCTTTCTCTAGATTGTCAGAGGGCTGAAGTACATGCTTCACGTGGAAATCAAACGCACCGTGTGCCAGAAGAGGGATCACTCCAGCCTGGACAGCTGTCACTTTCAGAGGGAAAAAAACCTGCAACTGGTATGTGTTTGATTCCTTTGGGGTGCCCAGGAACTGCAGGGGATTCTTGGCCATCTCCAGCTGCATGATCACCTTCAGACCAGCTCTTCCATGTCTCCATATGTGTACCAGCCTCTCCTCTGCAGAGCCAGCTGGGGTGAGGCTGGGTTGTCACCTTTCATGCATTCAGGACCAGCTCCTGTCTGCAAGGAGTTGAACCAGATACATCCACCTGCCCCATACTCCTGGGTGACTCAGGACAGTGTGCAGAAGTAGAGTAGGTGCTAAACAGATTTCCTAGGTGAGAGAAATCCTTACACAGGCTCTCCCACAAGACAGGATTACTTAGCAAACAGTATTTTTTTAGGATAAAGTGGACAGACAAAAGGATGCTGTTTCTCCCCTGTGCCATCACAGCCTGCAATGCAGAGATCAATCAGCAGACACCTGAACTTTCTCACCAATTCCCCTTTTATTCACAGATGCTGAGATGCTATTTCGAGGTCTGGATAACACCCTGGACAGATGAAGTACATATCCTTGTTGCCCACTGTCACCAAGACCTTTCTCCATGAGAGCCTGACTTACAGGGGATCTGCCACCATGAGTTTTTCCTTGCCTGGACTGCTGAGGCCAATACTGAAGTGGAGAACAGCTGTACAGAACTGTCACAGAGCTTTTCTCTCAAAGCACATGGTGGTTGTTTCCTTGAGAAAGACACTCAAAAAGCAAGGCCTGCCTTGACTGAATGTCTTGCTCTCCAGTTGTGTATCTGCTTTTCCAAAACTAAACTGCACATGAACACATGTTGTCATTCATTCACCATCCAAGCTCTGGCTGAACTTCCAAGCACTCCCAGGAAGCCCTGTTGCACTTGTTTTGTGATGAACCCTCACAGAGCCATGATGGAAACAAGTCTAAACCACAGCACATGTGACTACAACACCGAGGAAGGCTTTACAGTAGTGGGATAGTTTGCCTGGGGATACACACAAAAAAAAGTTTTAAGATTCTCCAGTGCCAGGGAAAAGGTTAGACACATCTGTCAGGAATACAAGAGGGAGAGCTGTTCTCTTTTTTTTTAAGACAGAGGTATGGATAAGGGCATTTTGAAAAACAGACAGCCCAGAAGTGACACAGTCTAACTAGTGCTTCCACTTTAATCAAAAGCTAAGCTGCACTGTGGAAGGGCATTGCTGCAAATGCCAAGGCAAATAAATGCAATCACAGTCCCACAGAATAATTCTGCTGAGGGTAAACAGCACAGTTCCATTCAGGTTAATATACAGCATTTACTCTCTGGCAGACCACATCTTATATTCAGGTTCAGTACAATGATGGTCTTCTCTAGGTGGGTATCTGCCATTCTTTCAGGTCTTCAGTCTTCATCCATGGGCCAGTTATTTCTTACAGTGGACTAAGGTCATTATTAGGAAGGATTTTGGTAGCTGCTCCCTTAGCCATAAAGTCTGAGCCCATGATCAGTCATATACAGACCAGCACTTCTAAACAGGCAGGGCCCTGATTTAAGCCACAAAGAACACATTTTTCCCCCCAAACACTCCTTTTCTTCTGAGGGTTGTTGCCTTTCTGCAGCAATTTTGTAACTCCTATTAGCAGTAACACCCCCACTTTCAGCCCTTCTAACTACCATTCCGTCAAGAAAGGCCAGTGAAGGGCTCTAAGCCAAGGTCTGGGGACCTTAAGACATGGTATTAATAATACAGCTGAGGTGCCTGCTCCAAGTAATCCCAAAGCTGGGCAAGTCTCAAGTTCTGCTTCAGAAACAGCATTTGTGAGGAACAGGTGGCCCAGCAGCAGCTCAAATTCAGCATCCAATGCTGGAGAGGCAGCTGTGCTGCATCCTATCTTTGGGAACAGCAGTGTCTTGGCTGGGGGGAAAAAAAAAAAAAACCCAAAAAAGCAGTGCTCAAAAGAAAGCTGCAGAAGGGCCACAGGAGGATGTAATGTGATGCTACATTCACCCATCACACAAGCCACCACCAACAGCCTGGTGCCAAAGACAAGGAGAAACAAAGTCAGTTATGGTGGCTTGGGTTGCCCACAAAGCAGGAAAGCCAAGCCACAGCTAAGTTTGTAGGACAGCAAGAGAAGCCAGGAAGAGCTACTCTTTGCATCTCAGAGGGGTTAGGAATGGTCTCAATCCCTCCTCTCCTTCAGCTGCATGCTTCACACAATGCCAAGGGCTTCCCATCAGGCTGTCAGCTCCAGACAGTCTGGCCCAGAACGGGCTGGGCAGATCCCCATTCCTTCCTTGAGCCAGCAGGCCAGCCTGGTGTTCAGGAACAGATGTCATTTGCCTCTCATGTGCCGCACTGGGGGCAAGCAGGCAGCACGCTGTCACTTCAGCTCTGGCAGGAGATGCATGCAGGCGGTGAGCATGTCACACAACAGTGTCCCCTGTGTGACTCCCTGAGCCCCTGGCACACTGTGCTTTATCTCAGCCTCCTCACCAAATCCGTTCTCCATTCGTCAGAGCAAAAGTTAAAGCCAGGTGAACTTGGCACCATGGCTGACAAACCCACCAGGACTTTGCTGTTCTCCCAAGGAAAAGGCAGCAAGACTGTTCAGACCTGTCTATGCAAACAGACAAGCACCTGCTGAGAAAGACAGATCAGCCTTATGCTCAAAGCTGCATCCATGTGTTCACTGTGACATGTAATTCCAGTGGGCCTTACAACAAGAAAGGCACACTGGAGTTGTAGAATCCATCATCCCCTCAGCTATGGCAACAGAGCTTTCATGAGCACCAAAGAAAGGATCAGAGCTAAAGTCAACTGAGCTCTTTTTATCACTTCACTCAGGAAGGATTTGGGTAATTAAAGAGGAGGACACTGCTAGCAGTGACCTAAAGAACTGCAGCTAAATACCATTTAATCACAATGACATGCAGCAGTCAAAAAGCCAATGTCTCTGCCCTATGCATCTTGGCTACAATTTACACCAAGGTTAACAGTTCACCAGTTCACTCCAAAGAGTTCATACCCTTGCAGACCTTGCTGGGGCTCTGACATCTATTTCAGGTTACAACAGCAATTCAAAAATAGTTTTAGTAAAGATTTAGGGCATAAGGTGAGAAGGAAAACTTGTTTCTGCCAGCCCTGTTATGTTAAAGAAAAAAGGAACAATCCCACCAGTGACATTAAGAGCTTGTGGGACAACCACAACCTGAGTTTTACCAGAGCTTCAAAGTGGCCAGTGATCCTCAAACAGAGAGCTGAATTTGCCCAAAAGCTCTGCTCTGCAAATATTTCCTCTCATACTCCCACTTTTCCACTTTTTAAATTGCACAGGAAATGAACTGCCTGCCACCAAAATTTAAAGCACTGCTGACTGACAGACTTCTCACTTGGCATTCTCTTGACATCAGCAGCTCTACGTGAAGGACCTGGAAGTTCTGCCTGTACCAGATGCACCCGATTTCACAATTTCTGACTGACTTTCAGAGCCCACTGACAGCTGGGGGAGTCGCAGCTGCACGGAACCAACACCAGGTTTAGCTGGCAGCAGACAGATAAGGAGACACGACAGCTGCTGACTGCGAGGAGAAAGCCTTGCACACATAGCTAACTACAACAACTTACTGCTAAATTCTTCAGTCCCTGCCTCAAACAAATTAGCAAAAATCAGCTGCCCCCTTGTGCTCATTCTTCTGCAGCACTGTTTTTAAGCAGGCTAGATGAGAAGGCCCAAGTGTCAGCATCATCAGATCCCTGTTGTGATCACTGAGCAGACAGACCCAGAAGCTTAAGAGGCCATTATCACACCTGCAAAGATTTTACTGGCACAAAGCAGACACAAATTTAAAGCAATCAGATTTATGCCAAGGCTTTGCAATCACTTTCATCAGCTGTTCACTTTCAGAAACCAATCTCTGCATAGAAGTGTCAGGGGCATACATGAGTTATGTTCCAGCAGCTCTAGTACAGAAGTTTGCTCCAGAAAAGACACAGGGCAGTTAACTGTGGAGCAACATTTTAAATAGTTTTAGCAAAATCTTGATACTTGTGCCCTGCAGAAACATCTATTCCACCAACAAAGCAAAACAAACCACATTTTTAAAATGCACAGCTGTGGTGTATTCCAGCTCAGCTCCTTTCCTTGGATAGTTTTACTGCAGGGCTTTACATTAAACCAAACATTTCTCCAAGCCTTTCAGGAGACAGGGCAACAGTCTCTCATATGCCATGTCTGTCCCAAAAGAAGCTTGGGTAAGGAAGCAGCCTCAGGCTTCTCTGGGAGTTATGCAGAGAGGACTTCCTCCCTCCTTAGGGAACCACAGCCCCTTTCTTCTGCCACCAAAAGCCAACCATGCTCTGACAAGACCTTTGGATACCTCTGCAAACGCTCCTGCGTCCAGTAAGACTTCTTACACTAGAGAAGAGCCAGTCTCAGAGCTGCAGAGGTGTCATGTTCCTGCACTCATCATCAAGAGAGAAGACTGGCTGTTTTTTTCCAAGCCTGACTTGTTCCAGGTTTCTCCTTGCTCAAGGTAGGTGTGTCACCATCCATCTGAAATCAACACACCATTGTCTCAGCCTCTGTGGAAGTGGAACAAGCCTGTAAAACTGGTCCTCACAGGAGCATCAGGAGGATGTTATGCCAGTTTGTTTACTCCACAGGCACTTTAGTGCTGCTGCTTTACTTTTGCATTTGAGAGCCCACCAAGGATCAGAGTTTCTTTTTAGAAAAAAATGGTTTCTAGAAAAATACTGTTCTTAAGCAGCTCTTATGCTGAATGATGAGACCTAGTGTCAGCCAACTTGTTTCATCTGGGTTTTACTCCAGATCCCCCCACTTCTGCATGCCATGGATGGATTACCAGGATCCAGCACAACACCAGAATGGGAGCCAGCTAAAATGAAGTGTTAAGGTTCTTGTGAGAAATGGAACACCAGTGGCCTGGTTAAGTAGCTTGTCACCACGCAAGGTTTGTTGCTTAGCATTGTGCCACCCACCAGAGTTGGGACTTTACAGCCTTCAGAGGTCTTTAATCTCTCAGACTGAATGAAGCCTGTCTGTCCAGCCTGTAGAAACAAAGGGAGTTTATGGGGCACAAGTCCAATCAGTCTGCAGTACCCTCAAAAAAAAATTAACTGAGAGCTGCACTCTGTCCAAAGGTTACTTGGTGAAATACTTTGGCAAATAAATCACTAGTGATAACTGTGTACCAGGAGGTAAAACTGTGTTTGTCACAAGGGTGCCAAAGCATCAGGATGAAAGAATCGCCACAGCAGATTTGCTTTTTCAACCCCAATTTAAGATCCCATCAAGTTCAACTTTCATATCCCACCAGAAGAGGACGAACAGTTGCAAGGGCTGGCAGAGCAGTGTTAACCAGCTGGTGCTGAAGTAGCCTACCCTGGACTGGGTTTTCCCAAAAAGAGCAGCCTCTGGTCTGTACAGGAACAAGTCAGCCTGATCCAGAGGCCATCAGCTGCTAGCCACAGCACTGCTGCAGCCTGGCAGCAATACAGAACAAGGTGACAGAAGCACTGACAGGGAAGAGTAATTTTCATTTGCATAGCCCTCCAATAATAGAAGAGCAGAAGGCCAGTGAAATCAGGTGACATTTTTAGCATCACCTTCCCCTTTTCTGGTGCTTTTTGTTACATATTTATAGCGAATCTCTTTCCTTTCCAAAGGTGAGGAAATGGAGCAATAGTGTAAATTTAGGTTGGATTGTCACCCAGTGGCAGAAGAGGAGAGAGCAGCAAAAGCTTCAGTTCCAAAGTATCAATGCACTAAATCACACAGCTACTGAAGCAACCCCTTCAGTTCTTCAAGATACAAACCCTCTTATTTAAAATCATTGTATGCTTTGGGTTAGAAGGGACCTTAAAAATCATCAGGGACACTTCCCCTGAGACCAGGTTGCTCAAAGCCCCATCCAGCCTGGCCTTGAACACTTCCAAGGGTGGGGCATCCACTTCTCTGAGTAACATGTTCCAGTCTCTGCTCCGTGATCCTGCCAGGCACAGAGGTGAGACTGACAGGCTGGAATTCCCCAGATCGTCCCTTTTCCCCTTTATTTTTAAATTTTTATTTTTGCCCTTTTCTAGGTGGTGGGAACTTAACTGGACTGCCATGACTCCTCAAATATGATGGAGAGTGACTGAGCCCCTTCATCCATCAGTTCCCTCAGGACCCCTGGATGCATTTCAACAGGTCCTGTGCACCTTCATGTTCTTCAGATGATCTAAGATCTGATCTCCTACAGTGGGTGATTCTTCAGTCTCCCAGGCCCTGCCTTTCCCTTCTGCAACTCAGGTAGTGTGGCTGGAGCACTTCCTGGTGGAAAAGGGGGCAAAAAAGTCACTGAGTACCTCAGCCTTTGCCATGTCTCAGGTAATCAGGTCTCCCCTTTCCTTCCAGAGAGGGTCCTCATTTTTCCTAGTGTTCCTTTTATCACCCACATACCCAGAGAACCTTTTCTTCTTGTCCTTGATGTTCCTGGCCACATTAACTTCTCTCAGGGCTTTATCTCCTCTAACCTGTTCCCTGGCTGCTTGCTTCCTCTCTGTATTCCTGCTGAGCTACAGCCCCTGCTTCCACCCTCTGTAATTCCTTTTAGTGTTTGAGCTTGTCCAGGAACTCCTTGGTCATCCACACAAGGCTTCCCGGCATTTTTGCCCAACTTCCTCTCTGTTGGTGAGCATCAGGTCCACCACAGCCCCTCTCATCCTTGGCTCCTCTGTGAAACTGATTTCCTGGAATTCCTTTGTGCTGCCAGCCATTCCAGCCACAACATGTAACAGCACAGGCTTTCCTTCACAATAGCTGACAGAAAAGCACTCTGCATTTACCAAGCAGAGTATCTGTTAACAGTCCCTGGAGATGCCAGAAAGCATCCATGAGCTACTACTGCATTCCAAAATCCTCCACCTAAGCCTTCCTCATCCACCAACAGAAGATTTTACAGGGGCCTTTTGAGTCCACTTTCATCTTCAGACACCAATCTTCCCCACCACCTTTACCATTTCTTCATAAAAAACATGTTGAAGAGGATTCCTGCAGCTAGCCCTCTTCTCCCAGGAACAGTCACACAGATAACGAACAGGAGACTTTCAGGACCTGGTAAACATGGGGGAAATACTAAAAACAACTCTTAAAAAGACCCACTGGAACAAGTCCTTAATAACACAGCAAAGGCAACTTTCATTCATCATCTGACCTCAATGCTATAAAGAAACACAGGAGTCCACAGGTAATGATCCAGTTTGATCCTGCATGTTGATTAACGGTTAATTGCAATGTCCGATGTAAACTTACACAGGTTAAGACTGAAGAAACCCAATGGCATTACTAGATTGCTAGGCATGTCCTGGATGTTGCTGCCTCTACCACAGCACCATGGTATGACATTAGAACATGCACTGTAATGCCTCCTGGGCAGGAGGCACTAAAACAGAAATAAACACATGCAAGCCACCCTCTTCCACCCAAATCACACACAATTAAATTCCATCCACCACAAATCCTTCCAGTGTAAGAGGACACAGAGTTGCATTAAAGGCAACATGATGGTGTCTGTTTAAGATGACTCCAAAAAAGGCTGGGCACAGGAAAATCGATGGATTTCCTTGAAGGAACAAAGAACTGAATGAAGATGCCTCACCATAGTCCTCAGATATGAACAGCAATGCAGGCCAACTCCAGAGCATGAGCAGTCAGCCAAGACAGAGGACAGGTACAGCAAGCTGTACGTTTTCCTATGGCCACAGTACTACTGCAGCTTAACAGACTGTCTGTCACTTTTTGTCCCTGGTCACACACTGCCTCGAGCACATGTTTCCTTTGCACCTCTGGAGTAGAACAGGACAGTGGGGCTTCATCATGGATGGGGAGTTAAACATGTTGGAGATCAAGTCTGCAAATACAGGGAGAGCGGAAGGAGCCCAGGTACAGGTGTCCATCGTGTTCGTGTGCCTCACTGACGTAAGCCACTGTCACTCCGTTGGGATCGTGGAAGCTTCTTTTGTAGGATCCTGTCTCACTGAGTTCAACAACAAGGCTGTATTTGGGTACAAACTTTGCCACAGTTTCCTGACTCAGCAACTGAAAAAGAAGGAGAAAAAGAAAATTAACAGGAAGTTTTGTTCTCCATGATCAGATCTCAGACACTTATACAGGCAAAGACCACTCCACGCTCCTCAGAAGCAGCAGCTAAGAACATAAGGACACGTTTTGAGTAAACACCATTACACAGGGTTAACACATTAATATCTGAAAAGCCAACTTCAGAAGAAACAAAAGGATCAGCAGAAGCTCACTCTACTCCAGAGGCAGGCTGAAAGGCTGCCCACGCAAGAGACAGCAGCTTGTTCTGGTGCAGCTGATGCCAAGCTCCCCCCAGCATCACTCAGAGCTCCTGCACTGCACCAAGAGAGACAGGGACAGCACAGAGCTCCTTCAGCTGCAATGGAATCCTAAGCACTGCCTGCTGGTTTTTATTTTTTCGAGGACAGGAGTATTTCCAAGTCTTTGCATTGTTTGAAAAGCACCATGCTGTTTCTTCAGCCCTTACAAAAATACATTTTCCTTGCTCATCCTAAAGCGGGGTGACACAACAACAGGCATAGTGAACCAGAACAAAATGTCACCTAACGCCATCCACAACGGACACTCTGTCTCCTAGGGTGCCTAGGGCAGGCATGGGAACAGCTCACACTCCCCAAATGCTCTTCAGACACCTGGCAATAAGCAGTTTAGGCACTTCAGGTGAAGTCTTCACATTTCCAAATGTAGATCCTGTGTTGCTGCATGGTTAGAGATAGTCTCTTTTTCTTTCCTAAGATCAAGATGGAAGGCAACTTAAGAGATATGTACCTGCTGCTCAAAGAAGCAAATGATAAATTTTACTGCCTATGAATATATAAGGACTGTTCTATCAGGGGAAAGCAACAACAGTTTTAACCACAGCACCTTATCTTTTTTAAAATCTTCCTGTGAAGAGGAAGAAACAGGACAAAGAAATATTTATCACTTCCATTCCTATACTAAAGGTGATTTGAAAAAAAAAAAATTATAATTTTTTACCTTAAATATCATCCTTTTAATCCATGGTTTTTCAGATAAGAAGTCCAACAAAGAAAATCCAGGATTGGGTCGCACAGCTGCCATAGCTACCCAATATCCTCCAGAGCTGCTTGGTCTGATATTGTCTGGAAGACCAGGCATATTCTCAACAAACATATCTGCTCCACCTTTCATCAGCCCAGACACATAATACCTGAAAGTTATAGATAATAGATTAGAACATCTTAACTCAAACAGTGTAAATAATAAATGAGAGTTTCAAAATTTAAAAAAAAAAATTCTTTTCCTCTTATTTTTGGTACAGGAAAATACAGCACTGCCACACACTTCTCCCCAGAAAAAAAAGTCAGCTTACTCCACTGTGCTTAAGGAGCCCATGATGGAAAGATTATGCAGCCCAAATGTTTACAGTGTAATAAATAAATTAAGTATTGAAGAAGAGCACCTTGTCATTTATAACTAGGCATAAATAAAGTGTAGGGTTTCTTCTGCCATTCCACTAGTTTATTTAAACAATCCCTAAACAGATTGGTAATAACTTCAAAGTCATACTTGCCTTCTGATTCTAGCCATGGTTGTCTCCAGCACCAGGACAAAGTCTTCTGTAGGAGAGAGCTGCACACCATTGGGAAACCTCAGGCCCACCATTAAGACTTTCACTTCTTTTGTCACTGTGTCATATTCAAGAAGGCTAAAAAGAAACCATTTTTGAGTGAAGATGAGTATTTATTAATCTGTTTCATTCTTCAGGCATTCCATCTTTTCTCACATGCACCTCACTTAAGTTAGGAAGCATTTGTTTATGAACACAAGAGAAATAACAAGGCACTTGAGACTGGCAGCATTTGTGAAGGATTTGGGCTGAAGGAAATGCTAACACCTTCACTTTTAAAACAAATGTCCCATGCCAGTCCTCTTGAAGGAAAAAGGGGAATCTCATTTATTTTGCTGCAAGGTCTCATTAGCAACACCCACACATTCCCTCACCCTCTCTTGGGCAGTGCAGTGTTTGCAGAGGTGGATTTATAAAGAGAAAAAATGTTCAGCCCAAGGAAGTGGTGAAGTCCTCTCCTACCAGTGAGCTTACAGCAAGTTAAACACCTCAAGGGGGAGATACTTGCCGCCCATCATCTGTGCCTTCCATAACCAGGAACAAGTAGTCCTGTCTTTGCCATTTACTGCTGGAGTCAGTGAAGTAGATTTTCCTCCCATCCCTGGTCACTGTAAGATCATTTACAAAAGACAACTTCTGGCCTTCTATCGGTGTTTTGGATGATACAAGCGTTTTCGTTTCACCTGGTTACAAAAAGAAGAAAAGAAAAGACACACAATGTAGCCATACCAAAATGCATCTCTCTTCACTTTGTGTAGATTTGGGTTACAGGGAAGAGCTTTTCACTACCACAGGGAGATTGAGGCAGAAACAATAGTACAGCAAGTATGACAAAAGGCTTTATGTAACAATCTTTTTCCTTTCCTTTCATGGAAACTGAAACAGCTACAACAGAGCTCTATTCATTGATCCTGGGGTACCAATTTTAACAACAAAAACCAGAAGATAAGTCGCTGCTAGCTCTGATCCAGGCAGCCAGATACAGAAAGGAAGTGAGTGATTGCTACAGGAAAATAAGTATCAAGTTCTTACATGAGTCATTTCATCCAGACAGCTCCAAATCACTTTACAAAGAAGACAAGCATTGTTTTGCCTGCATCGTCTGGCAAAACTGCAAATGAAGCCCAGATTTGTCAGTGGAAGAGAACTTCTGAGCAGGAAAGTCATACCTGTATCAGGATCAACTTCATAGAGTCCATAATAAGCATCTGCCACAAACAGGGTGTTATTTGGCCCCACGCGCATGCCAAGTGGTCTCCCACACGTTGGCTCATCCTCACGGCCTCCTTTGGAAACAATTTCAAAATGGTTTTGCAAACAGAAATAATTACAAGGCATTTGGGGTACCTACATAGGTGTGTTGGGTCTGGCTGAGAGGAAGATGCTTCGCACACGCAGCTGGAAAGGTGTTTTGGCTACTGCTGAGCAGGACTGGCACAGCATCAGTGCTCTCTCCAACATTCTCCCCTCCAGCAGGCTGGGGGTGGGCAAGGTGCTGGCAGAGGACACAGCCAGGACAGCTGGCCCAAACTGACCACAGGGACATTCTATACCATGTGGTGTCAGCTGAGATATGAAAGATAAGAAAAACCAGGAGAAAGGGGAAGCATTCCTTAATTGCTTTCCCAAATCTACGTGTGCTGCAGCCCTGCTTCCTTGCAAAGCAGTCAGACATCACTAGCTGACGGGAAGTAGAGAATAAAATATTTGAGGGGTTTTTTTTTCCATTTGCTTGCATATGTGACCTTTGCTTCAAACCGTGGCTTTTAAAAACTCTATGGCATACCTATGGCACATTCATTAAAGAAATGATTCCTACTTTACAACATGCTTCTTCTCAAAAAGAATCAGTTCTACTGCAGGTTTGTGGTGGGGTGGGGGGGTTGATTTGGTTTCTTAAATTAATTTAATTTTTAATTTTAAAGAAAACCTTTCTTTTTCTGGAAAAGTCTGACATTGTCATGAAACAGCTACTTTCTCAAGACAGACACTGAAGGCTTCTATCTGAGGAGGAAGGGGAATTCTGCAAACCTGAAGAATTTACATAAATTCAAGGAAATATTTGAATTCTGATGAGCTAAAAACTTCAGAACATCAGCAGTTTGAAAAGTTACCAAGAGAAATTTTTGGAGAAGGCAGATGGCTAGAGCCTTTCCACTTCCCAATTCAAGCAGCACAAAAGTCCAGGCTCCCTATTACCACTCTGGCCTGAAAGAAACAGGGCAGCACAACCTTCCCACCTCTCCCAGGCTCTTCATGTACAATGGAAATGAGCACAGCAAAGGTGATTCTTCACCCCCACCCCCACCCACATTCATGCCTAAATCCAGCTTCCCATCAGCTGTCCTACCAAGGCTGCTCTACATGTCAGGCAGCCAAGAGAGTGCTGCCAAAACAGTCCAGAGTCCAATCATGTGAGCATCCACATAAAATTACATGGATAAAATGATGAACATGTCAGTGAGAGCTAACAGGGACAGCAACTGTTCCTGACCTTAATTTCTAACTGGCAATCAGCACAGGGCTGCAGAACCTCAGGTGAGCTTCTGCATCATTACCATGAACAAAACTCCCATCAGTCCCAACAAACCCAGCCAGGCTTCTCAGACTGCCCAGGTACTGCTGAGATGGCCAGCATTAAGCTTCCCATCGAGATGGTTCTGTAATAAACAAGCTGCTACCAGTTTTTCCTCACTCAGTTCCAGAACTCTTATTAAATGAAGCAGATAATTTGTTCAGAAGGAGGTGTAGAATTCCACAAGAAATAACTGCAATTTAGCAGTGACAAAACGAAAATACCATCCCCAATGCAGGATCTTTGCTAAAGCAAGTGCAGCCACAGCTCCTGCTGTACTTAAAACAGGTACAACAAAATGCAAGGCAGAATTCTGTAGATGGGGGAGGTGATATTTATTTTAAAAAATCTCTAAGTAAGTTACTATCCTTCTGTCCTGGGTAACCCAAAAACTGTGTATTGTATTCCTAATCTTCCCTACACCACACTGCCCAGGATGACCACTGTCCCTTTAGAACCCAGGGACGGGAAGCACAACTGGGGTGTTTCCCACGGAGGCAGGTGGCCCCTGGGGTCCCTTTACAACAGAGAGGGAACACAGAGCTCCTCTGTTCTCCCCAGGACTTCAGAGAAGAGGCAGAACTTTTTTGGGCCAGGCTGCCAAGAAAGTCACCTGGGGCAGGTTCTCTGAGTCGAGGCAGTTGGAAGCAGCCTGGCAGGTTTGTTTATCTCTGGCCTTTGCAGAATTCCATAACACCTTTTTGGCCACTATTACCAGGGGCAGCCCCTCTCTGGTCCAGCGAGGACATTTCCTTCAGACCCTTGTTTTCCTGCTGTCACCCAGGACAGCTCCACCAGCACCATCCCCTCTCTCCAGGAATCCCAGCCACTGCCCCAGTTCCAGCTGCCACTGTTGGGAGAGCTCCTGTTGGGTGGTGTGGAGCAGATGGATTGGCACCATTTGACTGGTTTTGGACAGGAACAGTTTTCCAGGATTCTTCTGTTTTGTCCTTGTTCCCAGTTGGCTGCTGTTTGGGGGATGAGGGGGTTCTCTGACCATGAAGGCTTGGTTGCTGTGTGGTTTTTCTTTCTCAACAGGATTCAGCACCTTTGTACCTAGAGGTTATTACTGTTACCTTGGTTCTTGCTGTTTTATTTTTTAGGAAACTGCTATTTTTTCACTTACATCTTCTCACATTCATCTCTCCTTACTGGTGAAAGGGGAAGGGTTAAAAATATGAGGAGAGATAACTCATTTTGGAGTGTCCAGCCCATATAATTGTTTTAAACCAAGACACTTTTCCACTCACACATTAGCTCAGAGTTCATTCATTCACACTTGTTTAGGAGTCCTCAGTTTTTATGAGGTGGTCCTTCACCTCAGAATCTTGGTGACTTCAGCTTCCATAAATATTAGACCAGGCTGCTGCCCATTTTTTTCTTAAGACAGATGCTTTTTCTGGATGGACTAATAGGAAAAGGAATGTTATTTGTGATGCACTTTAAACTTGTCTTCCTCCCGACGTTAAGATGCAGGATCTTCCACCAGCACATCATCCATGTTGAAGGCCTTGTAGTCATGACACAAAATCCCCTTAGCATTCTTAAATTTTACTGCTGGAAACTGTGTGCTTTGCTATCAAGATCACCCATTCCCATTCTTTTGGCCCTCTGTTCTACTCTCCTTCCAAAGTACATATTTTCACTCATACTTCACTGATACTGATGCCTTTTCCTGGTCTTAAAATCAAGAGTCAAACACAGTTAGAAGGAAAAAAGGGGTTTTACCCTTAGTATTTATTTTAAGGATCCTTAGGTGCACCACATCCAGGTCGAATGCACCTCCATGCACCCCGCAATGTGCACCCACAGTAGATCTGGTCTAACATTGTAGGTGTTACTAATTACCACATCTATCAAAGATTCCCCAGTGAGAGGCTCGAGTGAGCCCCCCCCTCCCCAAGGAACCTTCCCCTGGATGGTTCTATCTCAGTTTACAAAATGTGTTCTGGAGAGGACCTTGGGCTCTGGGCACACTGATCCCTCACTACAAAGCTTCTAAAATGTTCAGTCTCCCAGCTTAACAAACAAGTCCAAGAATGCAGGCAAAAAGCACCAAGAATACAGAAGTTGTAAGAAGGTATAGCAGGAGTATAAAAGAAAACACAAAAATCATCAATATAAATACATTCATATTTCTGGTACAAATTTCTGCAGAGCAAGATATGCACCTGCAATCCAGACTGAACACAGTTCAACCAACACATGCCCTTGACCCAGACATTTTCAGGCACACCATGTTCAGGAGCTGTCACTCACCGCAAGGACCGTGGCCAATTCTGGCTATTGTTTGTATTTCCCCATCTTCAATTTTGATAATTTTCCCATCAGCTGTCCCAGTGAACAGAACATCTGCAAAAATAACTTGTGTGATTAGGTTGATCACAAAACCATATTGGTAAACATCCTTCTACTAGCATGAAGTAGGGAATAAAGAGACTTCAACATTTATTCACAGAAAACTTATTTCCAGTCAGGTTGATTATTTCACTCATAGGTTAGCTGTTACTTGCAGGAAAGCTTCCATAAAGAGTTTCCAATGAGACTGATGAAACCAGGAAACATAAAAAAACCCAATAGCTCCAGGTAATCCCTTTAGCACATTGTTAACAGATACAGGTAAAAAAGTGTAATCTGAGGAAGGGATTTACAGTAGCTTCTTACTGGGTAATGTAATTTCTTTAAAATATTTTACTATTGAATTAGAAGCTATAGTAGAAGGAAAATAAACTTTATGGCTTCTGAGCACCTCTTGCACAGAAGGATCTTCAGTAAGGGTTAAGAGTAGTTTCTGGCCTTACCCCTTCTTCAGGAGGCACAAGAAACAACCCCTCCATGATGCTGGGTTCCTGCTAAGAGGATGTCGTGGCATTAGAAGGACAGGTAACTCATTAAGAAAGTGCTCAGAGGTGGCAGGGGTTTGTGATCTGGGGAGAACACACTGCCACAAGAGGGAAGTACAGAATGGCACCTGTGTGTTCATTAGAGTTCTTGCAAGAAGGATCCAAGCTTTAGGAGTTATTAATATGGAATATGAGGGAGTTATGAATATGGGATCTGATATTGTGCAACAGCACTAAAATGTAAATATGCTATTTATCAATTTGAGATATTTTTCTGTCATTAAAGAAATACCAACACCACAAAATTCAGGTCCCTCCACAGAAAAGAGCTTTAAAAGAAGAGGTACTAGCATCTAAATATCAATTCCCCATTACGAGCTAGCTAAATGAAAAATGGGACCACTTCCTCCAAACCTAAGTAGCCCCTGACTACACTGCTGATGCTTTCAGTCCTGGAAGATAGGGATTTTTAATCTGGCAATAAGATTCATGTTGAACTCATGAAAGAGGAGAAAAGCAGTACAGAACACCCAGGTTCTGCTGCATTATACAATTACTTTTACAAAAACCTGCCCCTTCAAAATAACTTCCAGAATTTGTTATCTAGGAGGTCTACTGCTGAACAAACTCTTACCAACGGAACAACATTTAAAGAGCTTTCTTTAAAAGCTGATTTTGTCAGTGCTTACCCCCAATATGGACAATGGACTCTGGTCCAACCAGTTGGTTTTCCCACAGCCGTTCAGCTTTTCGCAACTTGGTGTTGGGCTCTAAAACACCCGTCAGGAGGGGAGGCTCCTTCAGACTACAAAACAGGAGGACCTCGTGATCCTTTGCACAAAATGCAAACATTCTTGAGCAACACATTTGATCATTTTTTTCCCCTAGTTTGCCAACTCCTGCACATCTGACTTATGCTTTACACAAGGCATATTTCAGAAAGTGTTGCAGTAGCCTGAGCACTTGACCTTTAGTGAAAATGCAGTTCTTGTCTCACAGAAGGCAAGAGTGTGTATGTGTAATCACAAGCTTCACTGACAGCTTGGGCAGCGGAAAATAATTTTCTAGATTAACGATTAAAGAAAGTAATTCAGCTCCTTCAGTGATCAGTAGTGACACACCACTGCACAAGATGGCTCAGAAACAGAGTGGGTGTGGATAACACTGCAGTCACTCCCCAGTTTCTCAATCCATATAGAAACACTGCCCACTGTTAACTCTTGTTTGCTGAAACAAAGCAACAGAGCACCCAGGGGAAGTTATGCTTCCAGACCATTCACTTTGAAACAAAACAAGCGTTTACCTTATGGGCTGAGGGTCTATAGGACAATCCAGGAGAACAGTCACTCCAAGCAGTGGCACAGCCACAGACACAGCCAAGGTCAGGAAGGTAACACGGAACACCTTGCTGCTGTAAGTACTGCCAAAACCAAACAAGGAATAGGATTAACATCATTTTCAGATACAATTTAAAATTCTGTAGCAGCCTCTTTTCTTCAGAAAAGGAAGCTAACACTTTTGCACATCCACCATCCTGACTATCAGGGTCCATTTTGAACATATAAGGATACGACAAAAGTCTCTTCTATGGCATCATACAAGGCTGAACAGTTTTATGTGAAGGTTTCATTCATGCTACAAGTTATAGCTGACTAAAATAAAAACAAGCATGCAAAATAAGCCAAAACCAAAACAAAACAACCAAAACCAAACCAACCAATCAAAACAAAAAAGCAATACAAAAAATAAAAAAACCAAACAAAAAACCCCACCCAAAACACCCCACAAACAATAATAATAAAAATACTACTACTACTACTACTACTACTACTAATAATAATAATAATAACAACACCTAAGAGACAAGGGGGTTTTGCCAGGGGTTTGGTTGGGTATTTTTTAACTTGATCTTCAGTTTTGGCAGTGGTTTCCATCCAGCACTAATTTTGAATAAAAAACTTCCATTAAAACAACAAACACAGAGGAAGTTAAATGAATGGCTGCTTAACTTAGTGAGCATTGGCTCGAAATTCAAGCCCCAGCACACAAAAGAAATTAAGTATTTTCTCTTCACCCATTAAAACCCCCCATAAAGTAAGTATTAATTTCTTCCACGGGAGAAAACCAGGTTTTGTTCTCATCAAGTTTTAGAGGAATTAATGAAGCTCAACAAATCCTAGCCTTGAACTGGAAAAGCAGCTGTTACAATTTCAGCTGTTCCGAACCCTTCATTGGCCCAACCAGACAGGCTCCTTGTAGGATTAGTTTAATAAAGACAAACAGTGCCTGGTGGTTCTGCAGTAATCCTTGGACCACTTCCACTGTTTTGTCCTTCATCAGCCAATCATCCAGACAGTAGAAATATGAACCACTGCCCAGAGCACAGATATCCAAACTGGGGAGCTAAATACATGTACTTGTAGTACTGATATCAGCATCAAGGTAACCTTTGGGATTATCAGTGAGAACATCAAGGACAGAACTAGACATGAGGATTTAGGCAGGATTTAAGCACTTCCTGCTTTAACAGTAGATGTCTTGAGGAAGCTTTAACAGTAGATGTCTTGGAAGATCTTCCAATCTGTGTCCCCTTGGATCTGGAATTGAGAGCAGGGGGTAAAGATAAAAGGCAATCCCCAAGTTTACACAAAGACTTCAGCCCTTGGCCTTGTCTTTCCACTGTCTTCCAAGAGATGAAAGCTCAGCAATGTAATATTAAAAGTACTGTCAGCAGACACCTAAGCATCTCTGTGACAGCTGAGAACTGCTCACACAAAAGAAGCTAGGAATGAACGGGAACAGAATGGGAACTCATCTGCCAAAGCCAACCTAATTAAAGCTCCTAAAAGCATGATTTAAGTAAGGGTCATATTTCTGATCCTCAACCAAACTTGCAAGGAACTGACAATAAAGCAAAAAGGCAGGAAAAAGGAGGTGACAAGCAAACTCACACTTCAAGCCTGCAAATTTGCAAGACCTAGTTTAGACACTGCTGAAACCAAAAGAATTTAAATAAAACCCAAAAGCTTTACATAAAAATAAACAAAAAAGTCATCTACTCAGAATCCTTATCAAACAACACGATATTGAGTACTGACAACTGTCGGTCACTGGAAAGAATCACTGAGGTAAAGGTTCACCAACAGTGAAACAGAAAACTTTAGTCAATTGTGCCCCTGATTAATAAATCCTACATGGGCTGCAGCCATAAATGTCAATATAGCAACTTGCCAGGACTTCAGCTATAATTACAGCAGTTTAGTTGTTACTGTGCACTACAAAGACAAGGCATTAAACCAGCTCTTGAAGACAACAGCAGGCTGGCAAGATGCTACTACAGGTCACCATAGCCAGCAGGCCAGGCTGTCTCATCCCTTGGCTGCTGGGCTGGAGAGAAAAGCAACTGTCCTCAAGATTTTCTGCCATGGCTACCAGCCTAAAAAAGGCCAGGCCCAGGAATTTCCTCCCCTGTTCAGAACAGAACAGCCCCTGTGAATACTCTGGGTCAGTGATACAGTCCTAGAAATTCAACTGATTTGAGCACCAAGAGAGGCTGAAGGCAGGAGGAGCAGACTCTCAAGCCTGGAGATGCTGATGCTCTCCTCCACAAACAGGGACTGAATGCAAGCCATCAGACACAGTCTTCCCTTCTGATGACCCTGAAGGGCAGAGGTAAGAATCTGTACTCAAATCAGAAGAGACATAACAGATGGTGAACAAAAATATTACAAGTCATCAGCTACCTTTACAATGAAATACAAAGCAAACACTACCACTTCCTTATTATGGCTATTGCCTTTAGCTACAGTGAAGCTATTTAAATTTTTTTTTTTTTTAATTCCTAAACAGAAAATTGTAAATGGAATATTCTTTTTTTTAACTTAGCCAAAACCAGATTGTTTATAAGGTCTGACGCTCATAGATCAGTTGACAAACGGCAGATTACTCTTTAAACTACTAACAAGATACAAGCAGACTAATCGTAACTATACAGGACTTAACCACACCCACAATAAATCTCTACAAGCCACAATGGGATAACTGTTACTTTTTGCCTGGCAAAAGATAAACAGGACTTAAACAGACCTATATANCTCGGCCCCGGCCCCGCCTCTCCACCCTTAGGCCACGCCCATCACACCCGGACCACGCCCATCAAGACCAGACCACGCCCATCACTCCCGGACCGCACCCATTATTCCCGGGCCACGCCCATTATTCCTGGGTCACACCCATTATTCCCGGACCACACCTNAAAAAAAGAAAAAAATAAAAAAGAGTCATAAATCAAACCTATTTGTTTCTGTGGTTAAAAGCTGTTCCTGCAGCTCGGCAGAACACGTGAGCAAGCGCTGTCCAAACCCCTCTCACTGTCACCCCTCTCCAGAGCACCGGGGGTACCCCCGGGCTGACACCTGGGGTACCCAGCACCAGCCAAGCCGGGAAACCGCGGCCTCTCTCCGCACGCCCGCAGCGGCCTCTGCCCAGCCCCGGGGCAGCCGCCCAGCCCTTCCAGCCCNGTCACACCCATTATTCCCGGACCACACCTATTATTCCCGGGCCACGCCCATTATTCCTGGACCACGCCCATTATTCACGGGCCACACCCATTATTCCCGGGCCACGCCCTTCATCCCGGCCACGCCCGTTTTGTCCGGATCACGGCCAAGACGCCCCATTCAGGTCCCCGCGGTTATTCCCGCGTTCGGCAGCACCCTGCAGCCACTGCAGTGGCAGAAAACCTTTACAGAAACGCTTGACCGTGACACGTGCCCTGCATGAGCCAGAAATTATTTCCTCCCATAAGAAAGTTTTGGGTTTTTTCTCATTTGGGTTCACTGCCATACCCATCGTGTTACTCTCGCTCATTTGCTGGGCCTCAGTTACAGACATTTTTTGGGATTTTGACATGTATGTGAGCTTTTTAAACATATTTCACTGGCAGGAGAGACTTAGGCAGCACAATGCTTCCTGTCACCTTTTCTTTGTAACTACAAGAAAGGCCCTACCAAATTTCCTCTCTAATATGAAAACGTCTTGGGCAAAAATAATATGATTTTCTGATAAACCAAACTTTCACTCACTCTCACCATAGTCAAACGACTTGGGTTTCCTTTTCCTTCTTGAAGCCAAGATTCAGCTTCAGACTAAGGAAGCACCTCTGAGTGCCCTGACTGACAGCACGCAGGGCAGTCGCCTTCTGCAAGGAGTCACCAGTGTGTAACTCCCTGCCAGGCCAGCAGCAGGGAGATGGGAATGTGGAGATGGGAACGTGCTCAGTAAGTTTTTGAAAACAGCTGCTGAACTGCCTGCACATCTTCAAGCAGAAAAGGCAAACTCCAGTGTGGGAAGATCTGGTCTTCCTGGCTCCCTCTGCCCTGGTCAGTGTGGGACATAAGATTCCAATCTGCAGCAGTTTGCAGGTGGTATTTTACAATGCACTGAAGTGGGGGCACAATTCCACTCCTCATCCTGTACACTGGGAGATGCTACTGCTGCTATGGTTTTATCTGTTTTAGTTTTACCTACTGCTCCATAAGGTTGCTGAAATGTCATTTGGAGTCCTTGTCTTTACAGGACAAGCAACAGATCTTTATCAAAGATAACTTCAGCTTATTTACATGCTGAATTTTATGTGAATTTGTTTTTGAATTAGCTGCTTTTAATACAAACAAGACTGTGAACTAAAATAAAGATTTTGCTTAAAATTAAGTATTGCATTTTTTTCTCCAGTTCATGGTGGTGTCTGAAAAAATTGCATTGATTTATCCTATTAAGGACATGTGCAAATTTGCTGAAGTTCCTTTTTGTATAATTTTGCTTACAGGAAGTTCCTTACCACAGTTAATAAAAGTTTGCTTAAATTGCATTTATCATAGCTCATGAAAACCTTATCAGAAGCACAGTTCTTATCTCCTGTGGAGTGAAAGCTGTTTTGAGGAGTGGGTGTAAAACCTCCCTAATGTGTGGATGGAGAACATACTGCACTGTCTGTACATAACTCTTTTCTGTCAGGGACATCCCTTAAAATTAGAAGAAGATACTTTTACAGTGCTTTTACATTTTTAGTATTTCATAAAATCTTAATCAGCGAAATTTTTGGCAAGGTTTTGTTTTCAAACATCTGTTCTACATTTTTGCATGTAACAATGAAAGCCATAACAATGTTATGGAATATGACGAAAAAAAATTTGTGCCCCATCATGGGAGTGAGGAAAGATTTTGAAGAAAAACCTGAAATTGCCAAGGTGGATTGGTGCTCCAGCTGTGTTTTTTTGAGGGGTGTATGTAGTTGTCATATTCCCATTATGTCAATATACCATCCATTTTTCTCCTGAGACCACCATCCGGTGCTGCAGCCAAATGTTTCAAGTAATTTTCCTGTTGTACCTGGAGGCAGTTTGTTCCCCTGCCACCTGAACTGGGATAGGGAAAGACACGATCCTTTGCAGTCACAGGCAGAGGGATTACAGCAAAACCTTTTCCTTTCCCAATGTTGCAGATCCAATTGCAGACGCTTGGTGGAGCAGGATATCTACAAATTCCTTGTCACTGCACACTGTTGGCTCTGCCTGCCCATAAGGAATGCCTAGTGGAAAAGCACTTTTTTCCCGCTTGTTTTTCTGCTTGTCCTCTGCATAAAAGGTTGTAGGAGGACAACGAATCGAGCAGTTCATGCACCGTTCAGTTCTCTCCTCGCCTAGGACCACAGAAAGGAAAGCTGCACGTGCAGCAGTAGTGCCTTAAATAACAGCTGCTGGCTCATAAGCCCATCCTGGGGACCTGTGTGAATTGCAAAGGGAGATGACTTGCAATTGAAAATGGGGGATTTTGAGGCAGTAATATTTCCCCTGTAAAGTACTTCTTTGTGGAAGACACAGTGTGGAGAAAACGTCACTCTGCACAACAGCCGTACAAAATGTCTTTGCAGGTGTTCAGAAGAAATATTTAACATTAATGTTAAATATTTAATATTGATCCAAAGGGTGAGAAACATGGCTGATTATATATTAACCAGTGGGAACATGGTCCAACATAAACATGTTCTTGTGTAGATGAGGGAGTGAGATTTGTTGTGCAGTGCCTCGCCTTCCAGGGCAGTATGTTCTCTGGCTAATTCACACAGTACAATTGATTTCCCAGCTGGTAACTGGTTTTGCCATTGTTACTTCTGTGCTTGTAATTGCCCTCTGAGGTCGGCAGGTTGGCTCAGGCTGTGAGATCCCCAGATTATGGATGTCTTTCCAACAGGGAGAGTGCAGGGGCAGAGCCTCTCTCTGGTAGAACAGGAGGAGGCAGTTGGTGTGTTGCATTTGTGTTTGGTGGTGTGTGTGTAGCCACAACCTTTCCTGGTGTGGTAACCAAAGGATGGTCTGAGATACCCTGATAACTTTGATTTAGCTAATAAAATCTCNTTTTTCTCATTTTTAAACTCGAAGTAGTCCAACTTACTGACTATATTGGGGTGAATGAATCTGGGTTTAGGCTGCTCCCTGCTTGTCCATTGGTTGGAGAAATTCACTTGTCTAGAAACCTAAATTTAGTCCTTTGCTGACACAGAGTAGTCATTCAGGCTTATCTGTCACTCACTTTTTCTCCTATGTTTTTGCCAAAAGAACTTCCTAACAAGATAAAATAAAGTATCCTCGAAACCTGCCTGGCTCCTTGCAAAGTAAGTTTGCATCCTTAGAAAAACTGGATTGACATGTGCATTATGAATGAAGGAATCACTTTAACTGCCTTTCTACTGGCAAGAGAGATTATGCTCCAGCAAAATTCTTCAAATACAACGAAGATGCAAAGACCCAAAGCAGAACTATTTCATGCTCTTTCCAGCTTCTGATTTTATAATCTTATCAAAACTATGAAAGCAAACTGATAGAGCAGTGGCAGCGCCTCTCTCGATCGGTTTTCCGCTTGGATTTCCACTCGCTCTCCGTGCCCTTCTCCTCCTCAGATTCCCTTCACTCCCGTGCCGTGCCTGTCTCCGCCTCTCCCAGCCCGGCTCATGCCGCGCCCCGCTGCCGTTCCTCGGCGGGGCCGCCCCCTGCCCGCCCCCGCCCGGCCCGCCGCGGTGCCGCCTCCGCCGGGCTCTCGCCCTACTGGCAGTGGCGCCGCTGGAAGTGCCGCTCTCTCTGGGGCTGGACGAGCAGCAGCGTCTTTTGGCTCCGCCTGGCGCGGGCCCTGACGCGGCCCCGGCCCCGGCAGCGTGGCCGGCAGCTTCCTCGGAAGAGGAGAGTATTTCAGAATGAGCTACATACACTCCCCATTAGGAAAATCAGCCTTTAGTCAGGCTGGCCTGAAAGTGGCCCAATCCCATATAGGTTAGAAAAAAAAAAAATCCTTGGGGAAAACAAATCATCTAGTTTCAAGAACACAATTTACATATGGGTAACACTCTTGCAATCATAAGCTTTTCTTTTAATGTCCTCTAAAATATTGCAACAAAGAGAAGAAAACGTTGATCTAAATGCATACAGGTATTAGAGCCTGGGAGTTCTTTTAGGAACCAGAAGGAAGATGTTTACTAAAATCAGCATGAATCAGCAAGAACCTCTGTCAAGAACAAGCTCGATCTCTGCCCTTCTCAGTCAGATTCAGCAGCTCTCCAGCATCCAGGGCCTGAAGCCTTCACCATGCAGGAG
>VXAC01005622.1:280186-298940 GCA_013399225.1 Rhipidura dahli | reverse complement strand
GTGGCTGAGGGCACTTGGCTTGTGCAGTCTGGGCAAGAGGAGACTGAGGGGTAGCAGAGAGGCAGGCACTGACCTCTTCTTTGTGGTGACCATTGACAGGACTCAAGAAGACGACATAAAACTGTGTCATGGGAGGCTTAGGCTGGATATTAGGAAAAGTTTCTTCACTCAGAGGGTGGTTGGGCACTGGAGCAGGTTCTCAGGGCAGTGGTCACAGCACCAAACCTGAGAGAGCTCGAGGGGCATTTGGACAATGCTCTCAGGCACATGGTGTGACTCTTGGGGTTGTCCTGTGCAGGGCCAGGACTTGGACTTGGATATTTTTTGTGGCTTTTTCTAATTCAGGATATTCTATGATTTCATGATTTTTTTACCACACAAGTTTCTTTTGGGCGATCATGTGGTTTTGCCTATCTTACAAAAATGTTTTCTCCAGTTCACATCACTGATCCCGCTTAAGAATTTGACAAAAGCACTTGTTTTTTTATTTCTGTTCCAGATACGAGCAAGACAGCGGTCACGACAGTGGGAGTGAAGATGCCTTCTTTGACTCATCACAGCCTTGCACATTGGTCACCTTAGGCATGAAGAAGTTCTTTATCCCTGCTACACCTGCTGCTCCCAAGGATCCAGCAAGCAGAATCCTTCCCCTGCCGTCGTGCTTGGGCATTTGCCTTGACTGTGACAGAGGCAGGGTAGGGTTTTATGATGCAGGCCGTATGAGGTGCCTGTATGAATGTGAGGTGGATTGCTCTGGCATAATGTATCCCGCGTTTGCTTTGATGGGCGGTGCAGCAGTGCATCTCAAGGAAGCTGTCACAGACAAGTACAGGGAGTACCACGACGACATCTAGTGCAGTAGTCTCTTCCCGCTGCTGTTCTGGGATGGAAAATGAAAGCAGAAGAACTCTACCTTAGTTTTCAGTCCTAATAAATTATATTCTACCTGTGTGTTGCTCACAAGCCTCTGGCCTGTGATTTTTAAAAACAGGTGGTCCAGGCGCTTCCTTGCACCAGAGGAGTTCTCCTGCCTTTCTTGTGATCTGTGCAATGCTGTTCTCCACAGACTTCTTTTCTTGGGCGAAGCAAGGAAGAAGTCTGACTAGCAACCAAAATTTACTCTTCGGGGTAGAAATCTGCCTTTTATTTAACCTAAATCCTTACACAGTTTTGTATTTAATGAAGTCAAAGCTGACAGTGGGTGATTGCCATTCTCCTTTTAAGAAATCTGCCTGAATGCCTCTGCGGGGTCAAATGCTTTCCAGTTAACCCCTGAGCACCAGTTGGGCCTTTCAGCATAAAACAGCATTTAAAAAATAATATTTAAAAGAAGAAGAAACTAGAAATGGTGTTGAATGTTTAAGTTATGCTTGGAATGATGAGGGTAAACTTGAATCTGATTGCATGTTGTATACCCTTAATGTGATTGTAAGTTAAAACTCAAGTTCTGACACTCAGTGTCATGTAGTTGGTGGCATAATGGTAAGTTTCTTTATTCTTCCAGGCTTTTACTATAAGCTATCTAAAAGAAAGTGCAATTGTACCTTAAATGTCAGAATTTGGAGTGAAAAATCAGAAATGTTTGCATGTGTGAATAATAGTACCTGGTATTTAGGCAAAAGCAAATGAGTTACTGACATGAGTAATCATATATGAATTTCAAAAAAAAAAATCAGGTATTTCTTGTAATACTTGCTTTTATAGGTTAATTTTTTTTATCTAGTAGCAGCTTGGATTTTTCTTAGTAAGAATGTTAAAAATGCACTGGTTAAGTTTTGAGACCTAATTTCTGCCTTAAAGAATGTCTCCCTTCAAATTTCAGTTCCTCTAATGTTAAAAACTGTATCACATAGTAGTTTTCCACAGAATCTCAGAACCACAGAACAGCTTGAGTTGGAAGAGGCCTTTAAAGGCCATCCATTTCCAACCCACCTTGTCATGGGCTGGGACCCCTTCCTCTAGAACAGGTTGCTCAAAGCTGCATCCAACCTGACCTTAAACACTTCTAGGTATGGAGGGGGGGCATCCACAGCTTTTCTGGGAAACCTTCTCCAATGTCTCACCACTCTTATTGTTAGAAATCTCTTCCGTATATCCAATGTAAATCTAACATCTTCTAGTTTAAAATCATTGCCCTTTGTCCTGTCTCTTTAGGTCTTGGTAAAAAGTCTCCATTTTTCCTTTAAACCCTTTTTATGTATTAAAAGGCCATAATAAAGTCTCTCTGGAGCCTTCTCTTCTCCAGGCTGAAAAACTCCATCTCTCACAACATGTCTTCACAGGAGAGGTGTTCCAGCCCTCTTGGGGCAAAAAATGTGCCTCTTCTCTGTACTGGGGCTCCAGAGCTGAACACAGTATTCCAGGTGGGGTCTTGACAGAGCACAGTGGGAGAATCATCTCCCTTGCCCTGATGGCCACCGGGCAGCTCAGGATGCTTTCTGTGCTGCAAATACATGTTGCTGGTTCATGGCCAATGTTTCATCTACCAGGATGCCCAAATCCTTCCTGCAGAGCTACCCTCCATCCCCCAGTCTGTTTTGATAGTGGGGCTTATCTGGATCCAGGGGCAGGACCTTGTGTTCAGTCTTAGGGGAACCTCATGAGATCCACATCAACAGCAGCTGCTGCCAGTACAGACCCTTGAGGGACACCAATCATTACTGGTTTCTTTTTGGACATTGAGCTGTTGGCTGTGATTCTTTGGGTGTAGCTATCCAGCCAATTCCTTATTCACTGAATGGTCCATCCAATTGAGCCCTTCTCTTTCAAGTTCAGAGGTAAGAATGTTGTGGGGCATCCTATCAAAGGCCTTACAAAAATCCAGGTACATGGTATCTCTTATCTCTTCCCTTATCCACTGGTGCAGTCACTTGGTCACAGAAGACCACTAGGTGAGTCAGGCAGTGTTTGCCCTCGGTGAACTCCTTTGGCTATCCCTGATCACTTTCTTGTCTTCCATAAGTTTTTACCTATCTTTCAGGAGGATCTGTTACATGATCTTACTGGGAGTGGAGGTGGACTGCCTCTCTTTATGGAAACCTATGTATAAAAAAAAAGTAGGGTGCGTGCACCGTTGATGTGTGGAAAAATAAGGATCTAAAGTGAAGGATGTTTCTTGTAAGCACTTGGTGCTTTCTAATTTGGGGATATGCTTTCTAATTTGGGGATATGCTGTGTAATTTGGGGATAGTGTTGCATCTTGATGAATGTGTGTGAAGTATGCCGACTAAGTACATGTAAACAGCTGTAGAGCTGTGAAATGGGACCTGAAAATCACAATACAGTTACGTGAATGTAGGTCATAATGCAAAACTTTTGTGGGCTTTGCTGTCTGAACTGCTGTACTGATCTGACCTGGAGTCCACCTCTCCCAGTGTCTTCTCTCCTAAGCCTCTGACTGTACCACTGTTGGAAAAAAACTGTCAAGGATGGTTGTCTGTGCCAGCATGAATATGACAGCCCTTTTGGGGCTAGAAAGGCCCAGCAAGGGCAACTTCTCGTCTGGATCTCATCTGCAAATGTTTCTGTCTTGATAAGGCTGTGTGGAAGTGCAGTCCACAGATTCGGTGTGAGTTGTGTGAGAAACACTTTGATGTCCCAGCAGCAGGTGTGAAGTAGGGGGTACCTTTTGGCATTTTCTCCTGCAGAAGAAAAGGCAAATTGTCCCCTACTAGGTAGCCTTTTGGTAATTTCTTCTCTTTTAGATGGTTATCATCATAGCCTTTCATTTCTACCATTCCCTCCTTTTCATCTTCCCTCTTGCTGGATTGAAGCCATTGCTCTCTTCTGGCCTGCTGAGGCTGACTGAACAGTCTGTCCACAAGACACCCTGTTGCTGTGAAGGATGACAAAGTTTTGTGTTTTCCTTCTTTCTGTAGTCCTACAGCCATATTTGCCTTTTTTTTTTTTTGTTCATTACCCAATACTAGGCTGATGATGAAGTTTCTTCTGCTGTGTTTTTCATGCAGTCCTGATGGTTAGCTGTGCATGTTGGGTTTTCCCTACCTGGTGTGCTGTTTTGCATTTGTTTATGCTGATGATGCTAGTTTACCTAGTCACTAAGTTCTGAGGGCCTTCTGCAGCTCTTCAGTCATTTCTGGACTTCAGTGTTCCTGAGTAGCTTCCTTGGTAACATGAACATGACCATTTTTTTGTTTGCTCTTTCAGGTCTTTGAGCAAACTGAGTTGTAGTGAGACTCAGCAGTTCTCTCTGCTGTTAAGATTTTTTGTTCCTTCTAATTTTTTTTCCCCTGTCCAATATTTATTAAACCACAAGTCAGGCACTGAAAACTCTTACATTAATATACTATGTTGAGTAGGTGAGTCATGACCTTGCCTGTGTGAGGGCAGCAGTCAGACAGACCCAGGAGAAAGGATTCTCACTTCAGTAGCCGTGACTCCTCCCCTTGTGTATGTATGAACTGGCAATGATCAGTTCATCTGCCAAACCAAGTACCAGCTTAAAGCTGTAGATTGTAGGGCTGAACTTTCTGGGTTTTTTTCCAGACCAAATTTCCTTCCATAGACAAATGTTTCATTTTTGATGAAACAAAAACTGGTTTGTTTCAGAAACTGGTCTAAATTAGAGGGTTTGTGTCATGATTATCACTCCACTCTTCCACATTTAGATTTTTTGTAAGCATCTGTATTGGTATCAGCAGATCATTTGTTACTTTATGGAAATATTCATAAATGGAACACTGTATTGCAAATATGAAGACAGTGTCTCAAGACTCATTAATCTAAAAAGATTAGTGGTTTGAGACTATAGAAGTAAGAAATTTAAAATTTAGGGGCTTTTTTCTACTAGAGTTTCAAATTCATTTAAGATGTGTTCTGCTATGCAATTACTTACTCTACTGGACAGAAACCGATGCTACTTTAAACATTTATCTACCTTTTGATATATCTGTTTGTATTTATCTCATTCTGAGTTTAAAAATACGTTTGGCTTTTGGCAGTACTTGAATATTTAGTATGCATTCCAGACAGTACTCTTTGGTGCTTACTTCAGCTTATTAAATAAAAAACACACTGTCAAGAGGCACTGACAACACGCTGTGATATTTTTTCCACTACCAAGGAAGTGTCAACTTTCAGAAATACAGTTCAGCAGTACTTGCCTATCCAGATAATTATTTTTTCAAGTTTCTCCCTATGAAACAGCACTTTACGACGTAGACTAAGCTAAAAATGGTGTGGTATTGTGTGGATCTTTGTGCAATATAGCTGTTTGGTGACTATGGTGTGACTTGCAAAGCTTCATGCAGGTGTGAATCATGTAGACACTTTTTAGATACCTAAAGCTTTAACAGAAAGGCCTTGTTTGAGAATATTCTGAAATGTAAAAGTGATGTCTTGGGTTTTTTTTTTTTAATAAAAGCTGAAATACAGTATCTTAGTCATTCATTATTACATCCCAGCTCTGAAGTACCCTGGTTGATACAATTTTTCATACAATACATGACAGTAGGTGACTTGTGGGGAGAGAGCACTGCTTTGGTTCTTAGGTGTGCACATATACCAGTACCTGTGATTTTAGGAGGACTGAAGAGTGGTTTGGACTGATTGCCAGGCATTTACTTAAGATGCTGGTCTTAGGAA
Organism: Rhipidura dahli; assembly: GCA_013399225.1. Lineage (NCBI taxonomy): Eukaryota > Metazoa > Chordata > Aves > Passeriformes > Rhipiduridae > Rhipidura > Rhipidura dahli. The sequence continues at coordinate 293,336 of VXAC01005622.1, read as the reverse complement.
CTTGGCTGCCTGAGCCTCCCTCTCTAGTCAGGGAAGGAAAATGTGCATCCAGAATGAACTTGGCTCTTGGGCATTTTCAAGGGAACCTACCTGTTCCCTAACAGAAGAAGCAGATGATGCTTGGCTCTCTGACCTGAACCGCTCTACTGGAAGACCTCAGGCTGGGTGGATCTGCTTTACTCTGTAATTCTGAAAATTGGTGCTACTGCTTAAATCTGCATTCCTTTGTTTCATTCAGTGTTTACATTTGCTGATGCTGTTGTTTGCAGGACGTTTTAAAGTTCCAGCCTGTGGTGGTTGCTGCCTTCAGGCCAGCTGTGTGTGCACCTGCAAGCAACAGAGGGTGTATTCACAGGGAACCTCCCCTGAGCTGTGCCAGTGCAGTTAGAGCAGCCACTATATGGATGTGTGAGCTTTAGGAGAGGCAGGCTGACACTCCTGTGAAAGCAGGACTATTGACACCAAGAGCAGTATTCTGAATTTTTACAGGATCACAGAATAGTTAAGGTGGGAAGGGACCTCTGGAGATCATCTAGTCCAACAGCCCTGCCAAGTCAGGGTCACTGTCATGGTTTAGGAACAGTATTCCTCAATTAAATGTTCCCACAGAAACATTCCATACATGTGCTGCTTTCTCCCTTCCTTCCCCACTGTTGCAGGATGGAGAGGAGAACTGGAGGCACAAGGAGGTAAAGGTCATGGGTTGAGATAAGGAGAATTTACTACAAACAGCAATGAAATAAGAAAATGACAGCAACAACAGAGTGTACAAGACAGGTGAATAATTGACATAGGATTGCTTAGCACGTGGAACCCAGCAGCACCTGAGGGCACACCCCGTACACCTTGGTGAAAAATCCTGTGCCTCTCTGTCCCCTGTCCACTGTCAGAGCATGAGCTGGTATAGAATAACCTGCCTGCACCCCTGCTGGCTGCTGCAAAACTTAACTCTGCCCTGGGCAGAACCAAGACGTTCAGCTAGAGCCATGGAGAATGGGAGTGTATCCTGGTGGGTTTTAAATGTGTCCAGTGATGGAGACTCCACAACCTCCCTGGGAAGCCTGTTCCAGTGCTTTCCCACTCTCAGTTTAAGTTCTTCCTCACAATGACATGGAACTTCTTGTTTGATTTTACGGCCATTATTCCTTGTCCTGTCACTGGGCACCACTGAAAAGAGTCTGGCACCATCCTCTTGGCATTCACATCTGAGATATTTGTATTTATGAGTTCCCCTCTCAGCCTTCTCTAAGCTAAACAGGCCCAGCTCCCGCACTCTCTCCTTGTGAGAGAAATGCTCCAGACCCTTTATCATTTTTGTGGCCCCTGCTGAACCCTCTCTGTTAGCTCCTTGTCTCGTACTGAGGAGCCCAGGCCTGGACACAGCACTCCAGATGTGGCCTGACTAGGGCTGAGTAGAGGGGCAGGATCACCCCCCATCAGCCTGCTGGCAGTGCTCTTCCAGATGCAGCCCAGGATCCTGTTAGCTCTCCAGGCCACAAGAGCACTGCTGGCTCATGGTCACAGCTTCTCATACACAAAGATTCCCAGATCCTTGACAGAGCTGCTCTCCTGTAGGTCAGCCCTTGACCTGTAGTGGTAGTTGAGGTTGTTCCGCCCCAGCTGCCCTTGCTGAGCCTCACTAGGTTTCCCTCCACCCAGCTCTCCAGCCTACCAAGGACTTACTGAATGGGAGAACATTCTGAGGTACCAGCCTGTCAGACACTGAAAATTGTTCATGCCTCAAACAGTGATACAAAGTTTTGCTCATTATAAAGAAGCTATAAGCGAAGAAGCTTCCCTGAAGAGAGGACTTTGAACTGANCCCCGCCTATTTTCTACTCCTTTCTTTCTTTGTCTCTCTCATATTTACCATCAAATAATACCCTTACTATTGTCACTGGCATATGGTGACATATCGTTTGCACCTTAATTTGGGCAGAGGTATTTCTAAGAACCTTAAAACTGGATCATAACACAGCCCCAGTTTCATATCATCAGCAAACTTAATTAGGGTGCATTCTTTGTCCAGATTATTGATGAACAAGTTGAACAAGGCTGGATCCAGTAGTGACCCCTGGGGAATGCTACTGGCCACAGGCCTCTGATGGGATTCTACTCTGCTGGTCCTCTGAGCTCTGCTATTCAGCCAGATCCTGATTCAGTTCACCAACCATTCCCCTCATACACATTTCCTGAGCTTACCTACAGGGATGTTATGGGAGACAGTGTCAAAAGCCTTGAAGCCAAGGTAGACAACATCCACTGCTCTCCCCTCATCAGCCCATCCTGCCATGCCATCACAGAATCAGACTGGTCAAGCATGATTTCCCCCTGGTGAATCCAAGCTGACTAGCCTTGCTCACCTTCTTTTCTTTTACATGCTTGGTGATGATTACCAGAATGATCTGTTCCATCACTTTTTCAGGGTGGGAGGTGAAGCTGATGGGCTGGTAGTTTCCTTTTCTTTTTGAAAGTGTGGGCAACATTTACCTTCCTCCAGTTATTAGGCACCATTTCTGTTCTCAATGATTTTTCAAAGATGATGGAGAGTGTCTTAGCAATGATATCTGCCAGATCCCTCTGCTCCCAACCCTCTTTGTCCATGGGGAAATCTTTCTCTTTCCAGCCTTCCTCTCTTAACCCTGAGGCCTGGGGTTCCTGAGAGCCAGTCTCAGCAGTAAAGACTGAGGCAAAGAAGGCATCCCCGTGTCTTCTGTCACCAGGACACCCATCTGGTTCAGCAGTGGCCCCACATTTTCCATAATGTTCTTTTGCTGCTGATGTACTTGCAGAAACCCTTCTTGTCCTTGATATCCCTTGCCAGACTCAATTCCAAGTGGACCTCGGCTTTCCTTGTTGCACCCCTGCATACTCTGATGATGTTCCTGTAGTTCTCCTGTGTGGCCTGTCCCTTTTTCCACATCCCATAAATTGTTTGAGATTTACTAGAAGCTTCCTGCTCATCCATTCAGGTCTCCTGCCTATTTTGCTTGAAATTTTTTTCATGGGGATGCGCTGGTCTTGAGCTTGGAGGAAATGATGCTTGAATATTGACCAGCTTTCTTGGACCTCCTTATTTTCTAGAGCTCCAACCCATGCTCCTTTTTGAAGAGGCTGAAATTAGCTCTCTGGAAGCTCACGGTTCTAGTCCTTTGGTGCTTTGCTTCCTCCACATAGGATCCTGAGTTCCACCATCTCATGGTCACTACAGCCAAGACTGCTCCCAGCCTTCTTATCTTTGACCAGTCCCTCCTGATTTGTTAGTAAAAGGTCCAGCAACACCCCTTTCCTTGTTGGCTCCTCCTCCACTTCCATCAAAAAGTTATCATCAAGGATCAGCTTCCTGGACTGGGTGTGCTGAGCCGTGTTGTCCCTCCAGCAGTATCAGGGTGGTTGGATTTCCCCAGGATAAGCAGAGTCTGTGACCCTGAGGCTGCTTCCAGCTGTCCACAGAGAGCCTCATCAACTTCCTTCTCCTGATCAGGTGGTCTGCAGCAAACATCCACAACAGTGTTACCCATATTTTCCTGTCCCATAAACTCTTAACTTGTTCATCTGCCCCTGGACAGAGCTCGATACATTCCCAGTTCCCTCTCACTTAAAGAGCAATGCCACCACCTTGCCTCACTGACCTGTCCTTTCTGTAAAGTACACAGCCATCCATGACAACATTCCAGTCATGTGAGCAGTGACATCATGGCCCTGGATCAAGGTTCTAGTTCTTTTCTGTTCCCCATGCTGCAGGCATTTGTGTACAGGCATTTCAGAGAGGTCATCAAGCATCCAGGTTCCCTGGAAAGGGCATAAGAGGATTTACCACAGCCATACACACCCTTGATGTGGTTAGCCCTGTGATTCTCATCCTGAGAGGCAGCCAAAGGACATCTTTTGCTGCAATGGTTGACATGACCTACACCCCAGGAGGAAGCAGTGGCAGGAGCATTGCCACTTTGTCATCCCCTCCCCCCAGCCCTTCTGTTTAAAGCCCATCTCACCAAACTGCCCAGACTGATGCTAAAGATTCTCTTGCCCTTTTTAGGCAAGTGGTTCCCATTCCTCCCTAATAGGTTACCATCATTAAAGCACAACCCATTGTCATAAAAGCCAGTGTCACGGAGCCAGATCTTTATCTGCACTATGTGTCTGCTTCTGGCTGTTTCTATTTCTCCAGCTGGTAGAATAGATGGGAAGAGGACTTGGGCACTGATATTTTCCACCTGCCTCTCCAGGGCTTTACAGTCTTCTTTGATCCTGCCCATTTTTTGGCTTGCAGCATCATTTGCACCCACATGAAAAAATAGTAGCAGATACTAACCCACACTCTTGGCAAGCTGGGGTGCTCTCCTGGCAATATCATGGATCTTAGCCCCCAGCAGGCAGCACAGATCTCCTGCCTCTCTATCTGGCTGGCAGATGGGGGCCACAGTGCCCCTTAGTAGAGAGTTGCCCACTGTGAGTAAGCTTTTGATTTGACTGCCATTCTCTAGCATGTTGTTCAAAGGTATAAATGACAGGTTTGTTTTTTGACTGTAGTATAGTAAAACAGACAGAAGGGTGTCTGAGGAATCACTTGAAAAGGGCCGTGAAGAATATTCTGAATACCCCACCAGCACATGAATGCAGAGCTGTCTGGTGCTTCCCAGGGTGTTTGCCATCAGGGGAAACCTGAGATGGTTCATGGTCTTTGGCTCAGCTCCTGCTCAGCACCAAGCATCTGAAAGCCTATTTTGAGGTTCAGAAAAACAAATGGTGCATCTGTGTGAGAGAGAATTTCAGTTTGCACTGGAGTCTCAAATTAGAAAGAAGTGGCTTTTAGTTGGCCTGAAGGATATTTCTAGCTCCTTGGCAAAATAGTAAGGCTTTTTGTGTATTTATTGCCCAACTATAAGCATTGCACTGAGCAAATCCAACTTAGCCTGAAAGGATCCATTTGTTTTAGCAAGCCTGCCTGGTTTGACAGGCTTAGTACTCATTCTTAACCCTTTTATTCCTCCTGTCTCCCATAAGACATTCGCATGGGAGAAGTGGGGGGCTCAAACACTTTTTATAAAAAATACTTCTCTCAAAAATTAATTTTTTCCTGTCTGTTAATTAAATTCTTCCTCTCCTTTGTTCTATCAAACCTATATCAGCTCAACTTTTGTGCAGCTAGTGGGTTTCCTGACCTTTTCTTGGACCTGGAAACAACTACAGCTACAGTATTCTCTGCTCCTCTGTTCACTCCGATGAAGAAAGGAAGAAAAAAAATATACAGAACTACATTTAAACTATCAGATGAAGGTGAAGAGAAATTGCCCTAGGTAGAACAGAAAACTTTCAACTTGGTATAAAAAAAAAAGGGAAAAAAAGAAAAATAATTTCAGAAGGCAGGAAAAATAACTATTTTCTTCCTTGAACTCCATGAGTGACCATTCTGCATGGGTGGTTGAGCAGGGAGGGGAACCAGGCAGGCAGAGCAGACTCCCACCAGTGCTGCTTAACATGGACAGCCCACAGAACTGTTTCTGGGGTTGGTACCCACCACAGCCTGGTGGGCTAAAACAGTTTCTTCCTATATGGTATAATATGCAAATGACTTTGTCTGAACTTGAATAAAAAGATTATATATTATATTTAGACTCTGTCTGTGTTAGTTGATTTAAAAGGTGACCATCTCCAACAAAAATGTTGTCTCCATAGCTATCCATCCTGTCTTAGAAAGAGAACTGTGGTATAAATTTTAAGAGTAGAATTTATAGCAATGCAATCTAAGTGAGTCATCAAAATTTGCTATATAGAATGCCACAAAAACATCGTAACTAAATTCATGGAAGAAAAAAGCTTCTTTTGAGAAATAATCTCATAAATACTCCTTCAAAACCAAGGTAAGCAATGAATGATGATTAAAAAAATGAGAATTCATTTGAGAAGTAATTTCATAAAAGAATTGCAGGGATTTGAGCTAACTACTTGTCTAGGGAAAACATTTAATTTTAATTTCTCACTGAACCTACCTATATATAGATATCTTGAGCATATGTATTTATATTTGTGCTTAAGTGCATGTATCTTTTTCTCTGGAAAGTTGCTTGACCAATCATGACATTTTTAGGAAGGTCAGAAGACAGTGGGACTTATAAGAGTGTAATTGTTCTTAGGACCTTCTTACTCAGGACTGCACACATTGCTGGGTTAAGTGTGCTCACTGCAGACAGGTATTTAGATCATCAAAGTGCAGTGGTGGGGTACAGGGTGAAGGGACTGTTTATTGAGACAGAAGGACCCGGGTCAGTGCTGGTGGTGCATCCTCTCTACCTGTGAATATTAAGCCAGAAGAAGATGTGAAGGTGTGTCGTTGTACCCCAGTGGAGCTGACAGGATTACTTTTCCTCAGTTTATTCCTCACCAAACCTGTAGACAACACAGGCATTTTCAGCTCCCTCCCTGCCATTTCTTGGGACTTACAATAAGACTCTAGAGTTGTGAATGATATTAGGGAGCACCTTTCAAGCCAAATTCCTGTATCTCTACCCTGGCAGAAATTCTCTGTGGCCCTCTCCACAGGATACCCATTCAGGGTCTGGAAGAAGCTTTCTTTGTGGACTGCCCGGGAGCTAACTAGCGGAATTTGTCACTTCTTTCCCTATTTAGAAGATGCTATAAATCAAGTACCTCCTGATACTCCAGGGTATTTATGTAGGTGTGAATTCATTCATGCTGGTTTTATTATTTTTTCCTGCCTCACAGGGAAACAGGCAAACCCTTACACAAAGTAAATGTAACCCGAAGTGTTGATTTATCCTTTTTAAAAATGACAATAGAGTCATTTTAGAGAGCTACTGAGACAGAAAAATAAGGATGAAGAAGGATAAGACAGGGACTTACTATAAGAAAAAAAATAATGTACAGTTCCAGGTTTGTACTATTTTAATTTTATTTTGGAGCACTTTGGCTTTTTTTCCAGACATAAAAAAGGATGAGAAATATATTTTCAAGACCCTAGAGAGAAAAGGATGTACGGGTAAGATTTTTCTCTGTAAATTCTATTTGTTTTCCAAATACCTCAATTCCCTTGAAATGTTTTGTGTTTTTTTTTTTCCACCTCATGCAGTTTCTATTTTGTCGGGCTGCACACAGGCAGGCTGGACAGCTCTAAGCCCCATCCAGTTTCCCGTGCACCAGCCAGGCACAGCACCCACAATGGTGCCTTACTGCTGCAGTCAAAGGGCAGCAACACACAGCAGGCAGATTCGTGGGGCAAATGCATTCAAGAGTAGCTGAGTGTGAGTTTATCTTTCAGCACTCCTTTTTTGACTGGCTGTGAGAGCCTTTCCGTGGGTCCCTGCCATGGTTTTTTTGTCATGTCTCAGATGCTGGTTTTGGAGCAGAGTGAGCAGATGCCCTGGCCTCTGATCCTGGTTGCTCATGCTCAGCTCATGCTCAGCTGTTGTCCATGTGGAGGCATGGCCACTGTCCCTCAGAGTTTCAGCTCTCCCTGCTCAGGGGTCTGGGACCCCTCTGTCTGCACTAACATTAAGGTTTTGCCAGTTTATGAAAACTCCCTAAGGTGCCTGGGTGTGACCCTCTGCTCCAGGTCATGCCTGCCTGGGCTAGCTCCAGGTTCATCCTAATAACGCCAGTTGTGTGTCTGGTGAGCCTGGAACACATAATAGGGCAGCAGGGAAGAAACGTTGAATATTTTTAAGAATGCATAGTCAAAACATACTGATAGATAAGTAGAAACAAAAATAGTTAGGAGAGATGGGTTATCTGGCTTCACAGCAGCCGTTGACAGTATTTCCTGGGAGACAGGCTGAGCCTTCTTTGCTCTACTTCAGGTACAGTCAGTGTGTGCTTGGCTTTGTACAATCTGCAATCTGACAAGTACCCATTCACTTCTCAAGGGAGAGGCAAAAGATTTAGAGTTGTGTGAAGTGCTCTTTTATTTGGGACCAAACGAGGCTTTGGTATATTTTCCAGTGCTGCTGGTAGCACTGGGTTATCCTCAACAGACCACACAAGAAATGCAAAGGCAAAGGGGCTGGCTGCTTTGAAGTAAATCTGGGAAGTTGTTCTTTTCCTTTAAAATGCAAACCCAATGGCAAAGCCATTGCTCCAGTGATTGCCTTTCTGCTCCCTTTGATATGGCACATACAAAGCAAATGTATGGTGCAGAGTGACAATCAAAAAAGCCTTTGAGAAGCAAAGAACGAGAGAAATCATATTCTTATTTTTCACAGCTGTTATGCTGAGCAATAAACAGCCTGTTGAAATAGAGTTCAACAAGTAGGTTTGCAGAGACCAACTTCTTGAAAATTAAGTTAAAATCTTACCCCTCCCCAGAGTGACTCAGTGGATGATTACACAGAGTCTCACTGTTCACATCAATATTGTACATATTTGCAATGTTTTTGCTATAAGAATTTCAGACGTGGCTTTGCCAGCTTCTATACGGAGAAATCAGCTCAAAGTTCTTAAGTTGTCACTAGGGAATTTGAGAGTGGTGTTCTTTATCAATACAAGACAGATTTCTTAGTCACTGTGTTGATTTCTTTGTTGCCATTTGTTTCTGTTTTAGAATTAGCAAAAAAGTGGATTTTTTACATTAGATTATTTCTTTTTAAAATGATACAGAACTTTTTTCTCCCTGTCATTTGTTGAAGAGATCAAAAGGAAGAGCAGGTTCTACTGAGAAAAAACCAGATGAACAAACCTACTTTTTTTTTCTAATTTCAAAACAAAATTATATTTTATTTTAAAAAGGACAAAACTCTAAGTGATCTATGAATTTCTTCCTGAACTAAGAAAATAGATATCTGATGCATACATAATTATTTCTCCTATTCAATGCAGACAGGATTTTAACTGTATTCTTTAACCCAGCATATCTATCTTTATGACCTGAATTTACCCAGTTTCCAAAGCAAGTTAGGTTTCATTCACACATTTACTGATGACAAACCATAATGCCTCAAAGAAAAATCTGATTACATTGTGTAAAGGCCAAGGAACATGTATTGGTACTTGGAGTGCCATGAAAGGTGAGGAGGCTGGGATAAGAAAGGGGAATATTTGAAATAGAATATCAACTTTGATGTAAAACCTACAGCTGAAATTAATATTCTCTGCTCAAAGTCAGTTATGGGATAGCTGCAGATGGAAGAGATACAGATGTATTAATCTGTGCTGTATGGATAGAAGAACCCCTCTGTTAGGCTGTTTTGCAGTGCAGATAAATATAAATTCACTTCTATAAAGGCAAAGCATTTCCAAATGTCAGTAAGGAAAAAAAAAAAAAAAGAAAAAAGTACTTAGAAGGGCAAAACCCGACTATCTGAATAGTTTGTGCCAAAGAATGTCTGATCTCAAGCACCTGCAGTACCAATCAGTTTAAAACTCTGTTGCTTTAGAGCATAAGATATTTGCTTCAACTTCAGTGCATCTGGCCATCCATTTGGATGAGATATGTGGGGGTTTAGGAATGTGACCCTTCCAGCGACCCTGGAAAGATTCATGTGAACAAAGCTTGTGGCCCAAAATGGCTCTTGCTGAGGAGCACATCCGAAATGAAATCCTACCATAACCAGACCAGCTGTTCCAAACTGTGATTCAGGGGACCCAGTCAAAGACCAGGAACGACCAGTGGCAGGTCTGTAAGTGTAGTGGGAATTCCTGTCTGACAGCAAGGGGTGGCAGACGTATCTATCGACCCAACAACCCCCGTGCCCGAAAGAACTCCCACCAACCAACCAAACCACACTACGAAACAAAGGGAACCAAACCAAACCAAACCAGCAAGCCCCGAAACGCCAAGCACCGCACGGGACATAAACAAGCGACCCAAACGACATCAATAATCCGTCCCCAAAGCAGACGAGCCTCGCCGCCTCCCGCGGGCCGGGCGCGCAGTGGCGCGGCGCTGCCGGCAGAGGGCAGCCGTGCCCCGAGCCGCCGCCGGGCCCGCGGAGCTGCCGCGGCCGCGGGGACAGCGCGGAGCCGCTCCCGGCCTGCGAGCGGAGAGCGCTCCTAGGGCTGCTCTGTCCGCGGAAACAGGCGCCTTGCCTGGAACACAGCCGGCCGCGCCCGCAGAGCAGCTGCTGCGCTACCGAGCGGCAGCAGAGGCGCTGGCTCGCCGAGTCTCACCCTTGCGCCCGCCGGTTGCCTTGGCCGGCTGCCGGCGAGATCCCCAGCCCCGCTGTAAGTACCTGACAGCCCTGCAGCCCCTCCAGGAGCTGAGAAGTAGGAGAGAAATAATTTGCCAGCACGTTCCCACACACGGAGAGGAAGACAGGAAAGAGGAAGTTGACGCCGAATTGCCAAAGAGCTGCTGAGTCTTTGCTTACCCAGGTTCCCATGCAGAAGTGCAACAGGTGAATCTGTGATCTGTGTCGCTGGCAGAGCTGGGCACTGTCCTGGTGTGGCCATCTGTGGCCATCTAGGTATGACAGGAGACACAGGATTACCATCTCTGCACTGGTGATAAGACGGCTGCTGCAAAGTGCAAACACAAATTGCAGGACGTATGCACTAGGTATGCATTAGGTACTAGGCAGGATATGCACATTAGGCACACATTTTACAGGGGTAAAAATCTTCTGTGCCCTACTGGTTGATATAAGTAAGAGAGATTTCAAAGGCTAGCCAGCAGGCAAAAACATAAGACAGATGTGAAATATAACTGAGGAAAAAGCATATGTGTTCTCTTGACAGTGCTGAGAATCAGAATGGGTACAGAAAAATAGATTTCTACATGCATTTGGTTAAGGCATCTGCCAAACATGCTTCAGATTTACAGGTCTGATCTCTTAGAAATGCCAGAAGCACTCAGCTTTGTGTCACCGTTGCAGGAACAATTGAGATAGAGCGCTGCACTGGGCACTAGGTCTGTTTCCTTGACTGCTGGATCAGCAGGTGCTCGGGGTTGCTTGTATGAGCACATGAACTAACCAAAAAGATTACACACCTTTTCTCTTCCTGAAAGAGTGCTGAGTTCCAGGCATGCTGTTGAAGCACCAATTTTTTTTTTCACTCAAGGTTAAATTTGAACAGATGCCAACTACCTTCCCCTCTACATCCTTCCCACGCTTGTAGCTGAGAGACAGCGTCCTGTTCACGGTGCCTGTGCAACACCTACGCACTGCCTTTGTTCCCCTGGCCCTGGGCAGGGGCACAATATGGTCTGTGGGCAGCAAGTCGCCCCAGGTGAGATGAAGCAGAGCCTTCCTCTGGCTGAGCTCTGGTTGTCTCAGCTGGAGGCTGTTCTTGGCATATGTTCACTACATTCCCAGAAGGACATACAGCTTGTTCTAATACTGAACACTTGCTTTGCAGGCACTGTGCGTCCAAGACTATAAATAATTGTAAAACCAAAGGACTTGGAGAAGATCACACTATCATTTCTTAATGTGGTAATGAAACCATAGGTGGAAGAGGACACAACACCCATTTATACAACAGGCTTCTCAGTCTAGAGGACATTTTTAAAATTTTGTTGTCTAGATGACGCTGTAGCCATCTAAAGCAGTTTCTCAGGTATCTGAATATCCAAATCTCCTACTGAGCTATGCAACTAATCAGCTTTGGAAAGGAGACTGGCTGTCTACTGACAAGTGTGTCAGCAAGACTATCTTTGATTTTTTTACTCTCTTTTATGCAACATGTAGGAGGTAATTTTTTTTCCATTATGAGCTCAGTAAATAATTCCTTCATAATAAAGAGACAAATACAAGAATAATTAATGCAGAAGGGTCTCAGCCATGGTGTGAGGTGACCACCGATGGCTATGTCCTGACATATAGTAACCTAACATGTCCTTAACTATTCTCCACGTGGGAGTTTCCACAGACTCTCAAGACAGTACTAGTACCCCTCTCAGGCAGCAGCATGGCTTGCCTTATTGAATTTTATGTATGATGGAGTTCAACAAATCACCATCTTTCCTACACAGAAGTTTCCTGAATTTTTAAAGACCCTTGTTACATGCCTTCCTTTGTTGTCCCTTCTTTTTAAGTACAACCTCTCCACCAGATTTTTAATCTGTCTCTAAAGGTCATACTTTCTAGCTTGCTGATTGCTTCCCCCACTGTTGCCATGCTTCCAGTCCCTCTCAAGCAGCTCCTATTTTTATGGAAAGACAGCCCCAAAACTGAACCCAGAGCCAGGGAGAGCAGGCAAGTGCTTCACATCTCATATTTGCAAGCGTGTCGTGTAGAGTCTGAATTACCTATGTCTGTTTTTTCACAATCTTAGTAGTTTCTTGCCTGTAAGTTTCAGCAGATTTTTTTTTTCTCAAAGAGGAAAGAAAATTAATTTAAGAAGGACACTGTTTCTCTGGGGGCAGTCCAAAAATCTTCTAACTAATTAAATATATAGATGTTACAAAACTGTTGTTTCCGAAGGTTTTGGCCAGAAGACTGTTTGTTCACCTAGCATTACTAAGCCAGCCTCACAACATGTGGGACTTGCTATCTGCTGGTTTTATAAACTGTGTGCTTAAAGATGGCCCTGGGAGAAGAATGGATTGTTTTGGCAAGGTCAGCTGTTGCTATGTCCCTGACTATTTCATGGCTCACATTTCCAAGGGATCCGGCATGCTGACTCTCTGTTTGTTCATGTGTTTTATCTGCTTTTTGCGTCTTCGTGCTTTTTGTTTCACGGCCTATTACCTCAGCTCTGCTTAGTAGCATCATGAGTTTATCCTACACTTAGCCCAAAAATTGTAGTAATTTTTGACTCTCTGACACCTGCACACTGGTTTCTCTGAATCATCTGTGCCCTCTTAAGGATTGTGCCGTCAGTGCTGTGTCATGATTAAGTGAAGAAGGGATCTGTTTCAGGCCAAGGCTGCTAAGTCACATTTTCTGTAAAGAGCAGTGATGTAATTCCATATTACAGTTTTAAGCAGCAAAGCTGATTAAAGATGCTTCTGAGCACACTGCCACCAGCTTCCTGACTGCTTTTTTCACACCCCCAGCCAACATTTTTTAAAAGGAGAGTGACTGATACTGCATGGGTGCGAATGAGCAACATGCAGTGGGAAAGGGTGAACAACTTTGGCAATTAAACCACATTATGAAAATGTACAAAAACATACAATAATGAGCTTGATCCTCTCTAATCAAGTACCAGAAGAGGCACACAGTGATTTCTTCTTTCTCTCTCTCTCTTTTTT
>VXAC01005622.1:135128-280150 GCA_013399225.1 Rhipidura dahli | reverse complement strand
TTTTTTTTTTTGTGATTTATTTTTATTCAGATCTCTTCTGGTTGTCTTTGACTACAAGCAATGCTGTCAGGTTTGTGGAATTCTCTCCATTAGTATGCTGTAATTTAATTAGATAAGCAATTTTCTGATAGTCACGCTAGGAATCCTACTGGGAACCTGAGCACTAATGATCAGCACTTACTTCCAGAGTAGAGTACCATCTAAAGTTTGGAAGCCTTATTTTATTAAAAATAGGTATTTATATATTACTCAAAATACTGGGAATGATTTTATTCTCAAGACTGGTTCTATAGGTGCTTTGAAAGTTTCCTCTGGCAGTGATTTTTAGAAAAGTGTCTGCTTACTGTTTTGATCTGCTGATGCCAGCCCATCAAATAGTGGAGAGCTTGGTTACAGTTTAATGCCTGCTTCTGAATCAGGGTGCAGCAGAGGATTTCCTCCACAGATGGCTGAGTAGTCATTTTATGCTGGGAAGTGTAACTAAAATAATCCTGATAGGGTAGCAAGAGAGTACACAAGCCTCTGCAGGCTCCTACATAAGGAATCCTGCCTATCCATGCAAATAATGGTAAACTGGGGCAGTTGGCAGTGGAGTGGCTGCATGAGTGCGGGCTGGCCAAGGGTGGCTGCAGGAGGCCATCCTGTCAGGAAGCACTGCCTGAGCTCAAGGCAGTGACAGTCATGTGAAAAAAAGGGCTCTGGGGAACCCAGCAGTGACAGTCAGCATCATACAGCAGAGGTTTTTCACTTTCCACAGAGGGGAAGGTTCATTTAGTGTGTGGGCATGTGATGGAAGGGTAAACAACAGAAAAATCCAGAAAAATTGACCTGTAACATCCCAGTCTGTGACTTTGCATAGAAATGTGGGGTTTGTTTTTCAGGACAGTTCTGAGATCCACATACTTTCACATGCATGAATCACACAAATGGTCATAATGGTCCTTTTCTCTTTTTTTTTTTTTTTTTTTTTTTTAAATAAATTGCTTCCTTTAGCAATTAGGGCTATTTGCTATCATTCTCTTAACTTTGGAAAATTCTAATTCCAGACTGATAGGCAAAGGAAACTTAAAAAATGTTGCATTATTTATCTGCTTCAGGAGTTGATTTTATTACAGTTACTGCTCAGTGAAGGTAGCTGATAAAAGGAATAAAAATGGATTTTTTTTTTTAAGTTCTTGCATCATGGAACTTTAGTCTTTGTTTGAATTGCAATGAAGTCTGTCAACATCAGTTTTGTTTCCAAAAAAGTGATTTCGTGAAGGTGTTGCTGTTTTTGAAGGAGGAACACACAACTGATTCCAATCAGTTTCTTAATGAGTATATTCACAGCTCAAATACAAGAGACTGTATTTCAGGTTACACAAATGCTACACTGTAATCCCATGATCAAGTACCTGTGTGCCAGGCTCTGACTGTGCTCAGAAATGGGTTGGTGCAGTGCTTTATGATCACTTTATCTTACCCCTTGGTGTTTTGTTGATGATCTTAGCAAGGTATCTGTTGGTAACTTTTTAGTAAGGTGGATGGTTTATGGGTAGACTGAGATGAATGGGATGGGGACACTTGCTTTGCTAAGTTGTCTTTTAAGTATTTAGTGTCCTGGGATGATTTTTAAATGTAAAAAACTTCTGGAGGCTGAAATGCTTCTTCATCTTGCTGTACTTCCAGCTTGGATAATAACTACATAAGCTTCTCTGTCATTCATGGCCCTAATTAATGCCTTCTCTATGAGGAGCGATGGAAAAAATTGTACTTGCATGATCAGTTCCCTTATTTTCCCACCTTGGAGGGTCCTGTGATATCACTCCACAGTAGGTTTCCCCTGGCAGTGGAAGTGGTCTAAACCCTCCCTTCCTTGTTGCTAGTAGCTATTTGTGCTGTAATGTGGTGCTTATTCTTTGTGCAGCTCCACTAAGGACTTCCTCAGACTCAAGGCTGATCTACAAAGCTTTCTGTAATGTTCAGGATATGCCTAAAATTCAGTACCTGCAGTCACAATGGCCAAACTCAGCTGGTGAGGGAGTCACCAACTCACCTGAGTTTTTTACTGCTGGCTGTGGGGGAAATTCTCCCATAGAAGTAGAGAGTACTGTCGTGAGGAAGGGGAATGCTCCCTGTTTCTCTTGATGCAGTCCATGAGTTCCAGGGAGCTCAGGGCATTCGTGGACCAGCATTATGCCTGTCAGCCAGAAGGGGTTAGTCAAGGGGTGAGACCACAGGATTTGGGTCAACAGTCCCATTAAGAGGGGGCAGAGTCCTCCAGTGCACAGAGCTGAGTCACCCTCTCTGTTTGAGTGAAGATACCTGGCTGGTTTACTTCAATTACTCTCTGAAAAATGACTGGAACACACAAAGGGTGCTCAGGGCAATGGCAGTTTTGTAAGCTGGATATTTGTGCTGTGCCACTGGGAAGAAGTTGTGTTTACTTCAATGGTTGAAAGAACAGAAATTCCATGAGATACAAGGTGTCTGTGTCCACTGACAAAAATCATGACCTTGTCCCTGTTTTATTGATTACTGTGCACCTCTGCATGGCAGATCTTCATAGTCATAGTCATAGTCATAGATAAACTAAAAAGAAGTTAAAAACACTGTTTAGCCATTCAGATCACTTGAAGAGAGGACCTCTCCAGTCTGAAAGGCTGCTTGAACTATGGTATTTAAATAGATGTTTAGTGCAGTATAGTCAATACTGTTCATGTCTCTAAATGGAGTTTGAAAATCAAATAATAATAAAACCATTGAACCAGTTGCTATCTGCAAGGGGTGCCATTGACTAAGATGCTGGAGCATGAAGGAGAAAGTGCTGAGCAGGCAGCAAGCAACCATTTACCACGAAGGATACATTTTATCTGCATTACCAGATACTAGCAAAATAAACACGAAGTTTGAGCCTTAAAGGCCTCAGCAGAGAGTATCCCCTCTGACTTTACTGTGACTGAAATGTTCTTCACTGTTGTCCCTTTGGCCTTACTGAGTGAAATGAGGCATACACCACCATGGCCTTAGGACCTTGGTGCCAGGCTTAATTCATGTCTTAGCATGTCTTTGCTGGAAATGCTGCATGACTTTGTGTAGTTTTGCTTTCATGTTATGTAAAAATGTGAGTCTGACTTGTGAAACGCCCTCTGAACATGTCAGTAACATGCACTATTTTCTGGACTGTCCTGAAAGTTAGAGATAAATCTAACATGAGGAATCACTGCACAGGGAAACATAGCAGCTAGGCCTACCTGAGTATATGTACATCTTTTGCTTTCAGTCACTTTCATTCAATGGCTGAGATTTTCAAGCCTTCTGACATACATGTCATTGTAAGTGCTAGTTGTTTGATAGGGATTAGCTGCTAGCCCACTCCATTTTTCACTTCCCAATATCCTTTCTGATGCACTAGATTTTTTTACTATTAATGCTGTCATCACTATTAAGTCTGGAGAAGGGATTGTTTTGATGGCTGTGGTTGTTGAGGTATTCATAATGAAGAAGGCTCTTTTGAAAGCAATGAGATGGTGTTCAAAATCAAGTGAAGACAAAGCCCAGAGTCCTGAAAGGAAAATTAAATTAGAAGAAGTCAGAAACTTAGGACCACTTTAGCCAGAAGGAAGGTGTGTGGAGAGGGGTGAATCCAAGAGCAAACAGGCCAATAATGCTATAAGAGGTTAAGATGTGGATGTTGGTTCAGAAGAGTAATATGATGTAAGCAGTGTATAATCCAGAGCCATGGCAAATTATATTTGAAAGGGACTTGCTTATTTTACTTAGTGGTATTGATGCCTTTTCCTGGTCTTACAATCAAGAGTCAAACACAATTAGAAGGGAAAAAGGGATTTTACCTTGGTATTTATTTTAAGGATCCTTAAGTGCACCACGTCCAGGCCAAATGCACCTCCATGCACACTGCAGTGCCCTCTCCTAAAAGATCTGGTCTAACATTGTAGGTCTTACTAATTAGCACATCTATCACAAATTCCCCAGTGAGGGGCTTGAATGAGCCCCCCTCCCCAGGGAACCTTCCCCTGGATGGTTCTATCTTAGTTTACAAAATGTGTTCTGGAGAGGACCTTGGGGTCTGGGGCACTCTGATCCCTGACTATGAAGCTTTTAAGATGTTTAGTCTCCCAGCTTAACAAACAAGTCCAAGAATGTAGGCAAAAAGCACCAAGAATACAGAAATAGTAAAAAGGTATAACAGGGGTATAAAAGAAAAGACAAATGTCATCATGGCATCAGTATTACATTTCCCCTAATCCAGAGCACATCCTAAGGGACAAAACCTCTTCCCACTGCTGGGTACATTGACTCACACTGCTTTCCTGATGTTCAGGCACTTCTTCACGGGGACAAGTGACAAGCCTGAGGAATTTTGCAGCAATTCCTTAGCACAGGACTGACTGTGCTCTAATATACATTAAGATTTTGAGGAGAGAATGGCTAAGTGAGGTGTATGAAAATAGTAGGGATTGATGTGGTACCACCTCCATCTTCATCAGACAGCACAGGTTGGAGGTCAGAGTTCTGCCAGTCTCTTCCATCTTTTTGAATCCCACAAGGGTACCAAGATTACAAGAAAATGCTTGTATTTGCAGTAGACATATCTGAGCTGCGTCTACAATTTCTTGTGAGGTTGTAACTGCATATGTTCCAAGAGACTAGGGAGAGAATGAAAGTCATGGCAATATTTTTAGAAAGGTAAGTGAAATGACCTGAGTAATTTTTGGTCAATCTTGTATTGATTTGTGGCCAAAAGATGGAATGTTTAAAAGATTGAAGCAGAATTAATGGCAGTCAATAGGGCTTAAAGTAAAATAGGGTATGTCAAATGCACTTAATTTAATTGCTTGAGATAGTGGGTTTGATTGATTAGAAGTACACTGGTTTTCTTAGACTTCAGTTTTCTGGACACATGACAGACCACTATGTTGCTTCTACAGCCTTGACCATTGTCTGCTTTAGGATTTCGTGGAGATTTCAGGTATTGTCTGTAGTTTGGTATCCTCCATGTGCAGCTGCCTGAGCCTTGGCATGCAGCTGACACAGCAGCCTTGCCTGTAAGTCACAGACGCCTTCCTTGAGAACCCCAGCTAGCTGAGCAGCCCTTTGGAGTACAGCAAATCACAGCAAATTTTTCTTTAGCAACTACTGGTCATGAAATTGCAGTGTATTCTTCTGTCATCTACTGTGGATGCAGTTACTCTTAGAGGAGGTTCTGGTGACTCAGGTTACACTGAATTTAGGTGCTCTCACAATAAAATGCATGGTGAAAATGTGTGAGGTTAGAAAAGCACCATGAGAATGTTTTGGAGTCTGATCAATGGCCCTACCGAGGGAGAATCCTTTCTGGGGTTTTTTATCTAACTCTTTTAAGTTCTTCTAGTCTATTAATGAAAATCTTAATGAGTGGGCATAAAAGTCGAAGTGAGAAAATGCATGCCTTGAAAAATCCTATTGAGGCTTAAGGCAAATAAATGGTCAGAATTTGATAAGGATTATGCCAGTTGGGTGGTGTCTTTCTCCAGGTTATATACAGACTGGCCTCAGTTTTTTAGGTTTCTGGCAGAAGATACTTGGTGTCCTTTTGTAGCTGCTGCTATTTTTGACTTCAATGCACTTATGAACTGATCAAACCTACAGCAGTAGGCACCCACCAATAACTGCAGAAGTACTGCAGAAGTACTCATCTTCTCAGGTCTGATTCTTGACTAAGATGCCTAATCTCCTACTAAGATATGGATTATGTTCGATCCTCAGCTGTTAAGGTTTTATTTAGCACCATTAGCTTATCTGGGGCTACAGTCATTAACACCAGTTTGATTTTGCTTATGAGATACCAGTTCATGTCATTTCAAGTCAAGCACTTGAAATTCACATTTCTCTGGTATCTATACTGAGCATCAAAGGGAAAATTTTTGTTAAAGCAGACATGTCATCTCTGGGGAACAAAAAGAATCTTTGACTTCCCTCTAACTTCAGTGAACTATTCACTTGCTATTTCATAACATCGCTGACTAGATTTATTTGTTGTGCGCCCCTGTAATTCAGTGTTCAAATCCAAACATGACAAAAGGGAAATAAGTAATAGACCGTTTCTTGTGCCCTAAACCTCTAAAGCATTTTTTAAAATCAGTTCTTTGACTACACCTAATGCTTGAGTATAGAATAGAAACAAAATACATTAGGACAGTCAGCTGTTCTGTCAGTGCTATGAGGCCAGTATTTGACACAGACAGAGGAGTACAAACACACAGAAAATGCAACTATTTGAAAGGATAATCCCTTTGGAGGTGCAACTTGCAGTATCTATCTAGAGTATGACAAGTGCTGTATTCCAGTGAGATTTCTGTAGAGATACTAAGCTGATACATAGACTACAGTTTTTAAGGCAGTATGAAATCAGCACATGCCTAAAAGTTTTGCTGACTATGAATTTATTTGAAAACTTACCTGAATAGAATCAGGCAACTAAGTCAAGGCCCTGTAAGATTTATCTGGTATTTCATCCATAGCAAAATATCATGTGAAAAATCCCATAACATACTATAGCTCTGTCCTTTGTTCAGCATCTCTAAATCCTTTCTTATTTTTACCCCTTGTCTCATACTACAGTAACAAAGAACAGATAGCTGAATCTGTTTAAAAAATTATAGTCTGATTTTTTTTACCTTTATTGAGTAGATATGCAAAATGTATATTCATTTCTCTAAACAAAAAGAAAATCAGATGTAGAAAATTCTGTGTAACTACTCTATCATAAAATTTGGTAGTAGTTTGCTTAAAGAAGATAAAATGATACACTTTTAAGATCATTACATGTATTATCACTAGTCAATCTTGCAAGATGCATCTTGATTCATTTTACTCAGAAGAGTGCCTGATTTCATTATGATAATTTTCTAACTCAGGACATGTTTTGTATCCGAGGACTTTTTGTGAATAGTTATAATATCTACTTATTCAAACCAGTGGCTGTGTTTACAGAGAGGACACCACAAATAGCAGAGATTTATCATTCAGTACCCCACAGAGTGATTGTACATGACTTCTGTACTCGTTTCTCTTGAAAATACTCTTGCCTGCTTGTCATGGCTGGCAGTTCTGGTCTTTCAGCCAGTGAGTTCAATGCTCAGTTCAGAGGCTTGCTTTATTTCTTCAAAGTTGTTAAAAGAACTTGCAGTACTCAGTGATCTACATCTGTATCGCAGTCAGGTTCCTGATGGACAGCCCAGAGGCAAAAAAGCTACTGGGAAGAGCTCTGCTGAACTCAGAAGTCTCTGGATTGAATCTTCAGTGAGGGGAATGGCAAGAAAAGAGAAATGGCATCCTAGTTCTAATTTTGAGTGAAGAAAGCAGGTTACTAGGTCATGCTAGTCAGCTATCTGATGGGAATTGCTCTTTCATGCTTTCTGGAGTTTCATACAGCTTTTTATCTAGGGTGTATGCACAATTCATGAGCAGCTGAAACAAGTAAAGACAAAATTTAACAAATAAAAAAAAATAACATCCAGATATAAAAGACTATAACACAGTAATAAGCGCAATATAATAGATTAATACTATAATAGCAGAGGCAGTCATTCACTGCTATTATTCATGGCAGTTATGAATATTAATAAATCCAAATAGCTGCATCTGTAAGTCAGACTCTATATTTTAGAAAGGGATTTTTGTCATCAAAGACTAAATCAGTATTCAGAGATTGTAGGGTAGAATCGGTGAGACAATAACCAATGAACCCTTTTCAGGGTTCCTGAATTTCTACCTGGTGATTGTGAAATATGTATTGGTTTGTCAGAACTTGGCTTATAAAAGTGACAGGAAGGAGAAAAACAACAGGCTGTGAAAATCTGTGAATTCAAACGTATTCCATTACAGCAGAGGGAGGGAGGAAGGAGGGGGTGGGACAGGACTGTGGGTTTTGAGATAGCCCCGTATCGATTGCTGCAGAGCTCAGAGTCCTCTGGAAGGTCTGGCAGCCAAAAAAATTGCTCCACTCTCCTCAGCAGAGGCCGTGTCGATGTGTGTCTGTGTGGAGCAGCTCAGGCAAGCAGCAGTCTGCCTTAGGTAGTGCCTAAAACATTCATGTGACAAAGGATAGCAGAGCTGTGAGAAATAAGCCAGCAGTGCTCCACAGACAGCCCAATTCTGCAAGCACATCGGGCTTTGAATTTTCACAGATCCAAAAACAGCCCAACATCATCCCATTGCCTGCTGTAGGTTCATATTTGTGGTTGGAGACCCATTTAACTTATAATTCTATGGGCATCAAACAGGTCCCTTGGAACAGAATTCTATCTTTCATTTCAAAGAGTGAGCCTTTATAGCTGGGAAAAAGAAAAGTCTAAAGAAAAAACAGGAGCTGAAAGAAACCTCCCTGGCTCTCGGCAGAACTGGAACAATTGTAGTGGAAGATGTCAGGTGCTACATCCATCTCAATAGACCAGAACCGCAACCTAAAAATGAGCAATTAAATCTTTGCAACTATAAGCCAACCACTTCAATGAGAGTCTTCAGGCAAAAGTTTCCCAGATCCTAGAACCTCTACTTCTTTCCCCAAACAACTGCTCCTTTACAGCTGTTACATATCAAAAGAGATATCTGCCGGGAGCTGCTTGTCAAAAATGTGGGCACAGAGCAAAACAGGAGTAATTGAACAGCAATGCTGTGCTGTGAGCTGAAGAACTGAGGTGATGAGCTCTGCCTTATGTCTCTGTCAGTCCAGGACGGGCCAGGGTGCCTGTTCCTGCTGTAGTTATCTGAATTTACTTCATGGACTTTGTACACAGCTTTTGATTTTTATCTGATTGTCCTGGCTCTGGCCCGGACAGGGTTAATTTTTGCAGTAGCCAGAAGAGGGCATGGCCAGGACCTGGAGGTTGTTTTATACCACCTCACATCTTTGCCAGGGGCAGGGGAAATGGAGTGTTTTCCTACCAGCAGAGTGAGCGAGGCTGCTTTTGGGTGGCAGGCAGCCTCTGAAGGGAGCGTTTTGCATGTGAATCACTCTCTTTTGTCTAAAGCTTTTGTTATTGGTATTGTTGCTGTTAGCATTCCTTTCCTCATCTCATTGCTGTTTCCAGTAAGTTGCTCTCATCTCAGCTCGTGATCCTCACCTTTTGTGCCTTCAATTCTACTCCCCAGCCACCTGCAAAGGGAGGGGAAGGGGGAGGTGGAGCAAATGGGCGGCATCATGGTTTTAGTGGGAGCATGAAATTGGAGAATGCCATTCCTAATCCACCACACTGCTCAAGAAGCTGAATGTGTCAGGAGTATGCCTAGTAAAAGACACATGAAAGTTCGAGATTGTAACTTGCCAGCTATTACATTCGAAGTGCGATTGATTTTTCCAAAGTAAATTTGTTTTTAAGGTATTTTTTGTATTTTAGGTATTTTTAGGTATTTTCCTCCTCCACAAATAAACAATAAATTTCTTGTTATTCATATTGTTTTCCTCAAGCAAAGTACACAAAACCAGTATATAAACATTAACATTTGCATTTGACATGCTACAATACGCTACCGTGAAACATCGCCAGCAACAGAAACATTTCAGGCTTAACTCCTCAGTCTTGAAAAAATTTAAGTTTCCTATCCCTTCTTAACACGAGTAATCCCATTCACCTGACAAAAAGGATGCCAGTTTAATAGTAAATATTTGCTATTTAAAGTGTTTTTTTGGCATAAAATCTTGCTACATTGCCATTTTAAAAGATGCTACTTTAGGAAATGGACTAAAGTAAAAATATCACATTTTGGACTCTTTTATGAGTGTTTATTTTTGTAGCTCTGTTCTCTGATGCTTTCTTGATTTATGCTGTAACTTAGATAGAAATGCAGCAGTGCTGAGGCAGTATGGTACAGGACAAATTATCAACAAAGACTAGAAGTTCAGCATAATTTTCATGCTGTGGAATGAGATAGCACTTGCATGGAAGACGTGGTAAAAAATATTTTCTGAATATCTTTGTTGCCTTTCATGTTTTAAGAGCCACATGCTACTAAGTATTCACTTAAGAATATTTTCTTGATTTTTTTTGTATTCGCTGTTGAAATGTTACATATTTTCTTAAGCGTCTGAAAGCTTTAGGCAGAGGAACACAAGGGGGCACTTGAGTCCGTTTATTTATTCATTGAAGCTGGTATCAAGGAGAATCCTCTCCACTACTATGACCCCCCTGAAGAGATAAACCAACAAAAACATAGTTTTAGTACTCACCTTTCTTGCCCAACAGAACAAAACTAAGGACCACTTGTAAAACCGCTAGAGTTGGTGAACTAGACAAGAGAAAGAATTGAAGGATGTGTGCTGTGCCTTGGGAATGGAATTTGCATCTTGTTTAACAACCTGTGATCACTCCTGTTTTAACTGAAATACTGGGATTAAGCACAGGCAGTTATAAGAGATTCGTAAAAAAACACCCCAAAGAAGGTTTTAGAAAATGATGCTGCTGATGAGGTGACTTGCTTCCCTTTAGGTTTAAATCAGGCTAGGAGCACTAAAATTCTGGAAATGTAAGCACATGAAATATGAAATCAGTTTTTTTTCTTAGACCTTTTTAGTGAAAATTTCCTTAGGCAAGTTGAAGCCAAAGGTCCAGTAACAGTCATTTTGCAGTGGAAGTTCTTCTTAACCTCTGAGTTGGACAGTGATTATAAAAATGGGTTTATTCCAGCCAGTGAGGCTATATTCATCTGCAGGAAGTCTGCTACAGTCATCAGTTGATGCTTTTTAAAAAAAAAAAAAGCCCTGGAAGAAGGTGCAAGGATAATGGCAGTAACCTATTTTCTCAAGGACCAAAAGATTCATTTTTCCTGCTTGGAATGAGGTACTGCCAGCAGCAGCACACAAACAGAAGATACCTTTAACCCACCAGAAAGCTTTATGATCTTCGCTGGTTTTCAGTCCAGTGGATTTCACAAGTATTTTATTTTTTTTCTCTTTCTCATATACCCATTTTCAGCCTTTGTTATTTTGGGGGATATTTCAGGCTTTCTGAGGTTCAATTGTCCTTCATTATGATTCTGTATGGCCAGGGACATTTCACTGATAGGAATATTCCAAGTCCCCATCCTTTCTGTGTCTTCTGTGTCTCACTACAAAAGCATGCTTTTCAGGGTAGTAGCTGGGCAGACTCATCTTAAGTACTGCTGTGGTTTTAAGCCCAGCTGGAGGTGAAACACCACACAGCCAATCCTCAAGTTCCCCCCTCACTTCCCAACCATCCCAGTGGAATGGGAAGGAGAATCAACGTAAAACTTCTGTGCTAAGAACAACTTAATCATTAAAAACGAAATAAAACACAATAATAAGGAATAATATTAATATTAATATTATTATTAATAATAATAATAGTGGAAAAAACAAGTGATGCAGAATGCAATTGCTCACTGCCCACTGCCCCCTTCTGAACCCAAACTGGCCAAGCTTCTGGGCTTCTGGGTGACTCCCCCCAGTTTATGTACTGGGCACGGTATTCCACCACCACTGGTGGTGTGGAATATTGCTTTGGCCAATTTGGGTCACCTGTCCTGGCTAAGCTTCCTCCTGGTTTGTTGTTTTTTTGGCATACCTCCTCACTGGCAGATCATGAGACAAGGGGAAAAAAGGCCCTTGACTTTAGATAAACATGACTTAACAAAACACCAAAACATCAGTGTGCTATCAATACTTTTCTCATTCTGAATCCAACACACAGCCCTGTAACAGCTACTGAGAAGAGATGCCATAGCAGAGACCAGGACAAATATTTAGTTGCATAGCTACCTGCCACAATGTGTTGCATGCCTTGCTAGGCCATGCTGCTGAGGGGCTTTTCATCATCACCAAAATCCCTGGGTCTCCTGCAGTTTGGGTACATTTCTGTCCAGATAATAGCACTCACTCCTTGTAGACATATTACTGTTTCTCAGTTTGGTTAGATTTATTGACAAGAAAGCACTGAGTGTTTGTAGAATAATTTCACCCTTTTCTGGCCGCTTGCCAGGACCTACCACACTGCCAAAGGTTATTTTGGGGACCAGAAGGGAAGACAATTTGACAGGAGCTCAAAGGAACTGGAGGCTCAGTTGCATAGGGTGCCGTGGATTGTCTCTCATCAGTTCTCACTGGTATTGCTAGTTGCTTGGCAATGAGTGAACAAATATGAAAGTGATATCACACAAGCTCGTACTAGTTTAGATTCCCTAACCTTGTTCTTAACCTAATTTGTTGGACATGTGCTTGATGTATCTTGAACATTGAGAAGCTTGTTTCCTTAGTTAAAGCTGTAGAGATACATGAAGGGACTGTCCGAATAATAAAGGTTTGACAACTTCAAATTGATAACTTCAACTATCAAATTGATAGCTTCAGTTCCTAGTGTCAGCTGTGTTGAAGCTGCATCATGTATCATGACAGCAATACGACATTCAGTGTATATCACTGAAGAATTCCTTGGATATTAAGCAGTACATAGTAAAGTCAAAGAAAACTATAAACCAAATAAAATGACAATTTTTTTCATTGTCACACGGGGAATATAAATAACAGGCATACAAGCAAGGCACTGAGTATTTTTTTTTCACAGATGAAAGTTTCAGAGATAAGTTGTTATTATTTTTTCTTTTAATAATTAGCTCTTATATGTAATAAAGCATCTCTTTGTATGTTTATAACCATCTGTGGAAAAGATGCTAAATTTCCTAAGGCACAACATTGACCTCAAAAATTCTTTTGAGTCTGTGAGATTCAATCTAGATTTATTTTTATTGTTTATGAAGTGAGTGGCCAAGACAAAGTTTTTAAATGGAACCTCACAAAGATGATAAATGTACACCTGGAAGGGAATAATTTTTAAAACTGTATGATCAAAATTAATTAGAGTGCCCATGGGTCATGGGGTGTTTTTTTAAGCATTCTGAACTTGGCTGAGAATCTCCTGGTGAGCTAATTAGGGCTGAATTGCCAAAGGCCAGAGTGACTGAGGCAGAGCCATGACCCCGAGCTTTGAAATTACAGGCAGGATGATGTATGTTACAATGGCATATTTCTTAGTGTACAGTTAGGCTGAAAACCAGCTAACAATACACACAAAATACTGCATATATAATACAAGCATAAATACTGTATATCCCAGACACACAGAAAATATGGTAATGCATATATATACTATGGTATAAATATATTATATATGGCATATATATACTATACTATGACATAATATTTTAGCTGTAATGCCACTGTGCTATTTTAGTGTCAGACAAATTTAAAAAAAAAAAAAAAAAGCAAAAAGCCAAAACCGTTTTGTGAGTGATGCTCTGGATGGTAACAGCTTTTGTATTGCAACACATTTACTTGGCTCACAGATCATCTCAGCCAACTCTGCTCAGCTACAGGGGATTAAGAGAAGATGTGGATCTAGGTATATATTGTTGTAGCAGGGTATATGCACAGACTGTATTTACAGCAGATGTATGTCATGCTGGTGTTAAGAATGGCTGGTGTGTATCAGTTATTAAAATGTGCTTAATTTGTCTTGCAAAATAAACGATCAAAGATTAATCTTGGTTCATTATAAAAATGTATATATGAAGAGTTTATGAGTAGAGGCATAACCTGAATCACCAGTAAAATATTTGTATTTAGATAAAACTGCTTTCAATTTTCCTTTGAAAAGTGGGTGGGATTGCTTTTCTCCATCCTTTACAAAAAGATGGAATCTCATTTATACAAACTGCTCATGCTTTCAGATCTAATGGCAGCATGGGGTGTTTGCAAGTGATGAGGGCAATGCTTGCTGATGCCTACCTTTACAGTCCATGAACACTAGTGTTTTGCTGTTCCTCTGCTGTATTATCAGCTGAACTGCTGCTGGCCTTTCCCTGTAGGCCCTTTCTGTTCTCCAGGAGCTGTTAGAGCTACTCTACAGGAGAAATTGAGGCTGTTAAATTTTTGCATTCCTGTGTTAACACAGTTATATCAGTGGGCAGGAGGCATGATAAGGCACCCTCTGTTTTGGCTTTCTCTTATCTCTGGCTTGCTCTTGCTTCCTCTTTCCAGTAGTTGCAAACCTGTAGTTTCACTGAAGGGAGACTTGGTGAAATTTGAAAGGAAGCTGGAGAGCAGCTAAAAGGCCAGGCACCCACATGGCCAGCAGTTGCAAGAAACTCATTTATTTCTCTGACTCTGTCACCAGTTAGCTGTGTAACCTTGAGGAGGTTGTTTTTATCACAATTGCCTCTGAGACAAAGGAAAAGCAAAGGGGGCTGCAGAACTGCTGGCTCAAGAGTTGCGGTAGCACAAATGCTTGAGCAGAGTGCTGTGATTGCTGTCCCCACGCTGTGGTTGCTGTCCCCACGCTGTTGTTGCTGTCCCCGCGCTGTGATTGCTGGCCCCACGCTGTGGTTGCTATCCCCACGCTGTGGTTGGTGTCCCCACGCTGTGATCGCTGTCCCCACGCTGTGATCGCTGTCCCCACGCTGTGGTTGCTGTCCCCACGCTCCTCGGGCAGCGCAGACACCCTGCTGGTGGCTGGAGTGGGGGGTGGGAAGCTCGGAGTTCGAAGCAGGTCTGGCGTTGGTCATCTGCAGCGCACAGCAGCGCAGCCCTGCGCCAGCGGGCCAGCAGGGTGACCTGTGGTGGGTGAGCAGCTTCCCCTGCTGGGGAGGTGTAGTGCAGGTTGTGCGATTAATTATGCCCAGGCCAATTGCCACAAAGCAGTAGGCTTGAAAAGCAACCACTGATGTGTACTAAAATTCCAACAGCTTCACCACACCGCATCTGAGAGATACGATTAGTTGACAGAAGTGCCAGGGGTAACAAGCTGACAATTATTGCAAACATTTTCTTCCTTTGCCTCACTGGTTAACATATGATCCTCTAAAAGCTGCAGTAGCAATGTCTTTTGCTGCTGCTTTGCACTTTCACTGAGGTGTCCCTGAGCAAAGATGATTATTAAGACAGTCATTGCCTTTTCTGAGTTGCCTCCCTGTGAGACCTGGGGAGCAGGGGGGCTTTCCTCTGCCTGGCCCTGCAGCCATGCCCCCACATTGTGCACCTTCTGGTGCTGACAAAGCAATCAGGAGGGGTTTGCTTCCTTTGGAGAAAAGCCATAACCTTAGCAGTTTGGCACACTCCTTTTAGGATTCCTTGGAAGACTGAATTTGGATAGATAAGATGACACTGCCATTAGCTTTCAGCTAACAAAATCAAAGTGCTCATAAATTATCTTCTTGGTAGCAAGGCCATATGAATGAATTCATGTATCAGTGTATCTGAGCTATACTTTTCTTAAAACCCAGAGGAGGAATCAAAACTACACAGTGGTTTCTTCTGCTGGGTGCCAGGAAATCCAGCCAGGCTGAGGAGGGCATACCTGGCTCTAGCCTTCCTTGTGCGATAGAGGGGCCAGCAGAGCCAAGGGGAGGGTCATGCCATGTTCTGAAGGTCTTTAATGTCTGTGTTGGTGTATTTGGTTGAGGACAGTGAGGAAAGGCGCTGGCACAGGGGAAACTGAGGGTCAGGGGCTGGGGCAGCACACTCCATCACATCTCTGGAGGGGAACAGGGGAGAAAACGAGGGTGTGTCCTCCGTATAGAGAGACAGCCACTTCAGTCATTGCCTCCAAACAGTCAGGATCAGCTTGCCTGAAAAACAAACACCATTTTTGCTGGTTAATGACTTATTAAAAACGGCTTTCAAGTGCTGACTTTTCCTCTAGAGAAAAATAGTAAAACAAAACAATGCAAAGAGGTAGATACCTGCTCTGAGAAGGAAGTTCTGCAGTCTTAAGGGAGATCATGAAAGGAGAACAGAGCCTTGATTGTCTTGGAGTCACATTGTCAGCTTGGGAAACACTATGAAAGCTGAAGGCACCAAACAGTCAAATGGTCAGAGCATTGTAATTGTACACTAAACACGAACCCTGTGTCATGTTAGTACAGAGAATCAGCTTTCCACAGGAATATGTGTGACGACAGCCTGTGGTTCCCAGCAGAGCAGGAAAAGTTGGCTTCTTTAGTCTTCACAGCATTGTTCAGAAATTCAGAATAAGAAGATACTTTTATTCTTTGTTTGCAGTTTCTTCCTTCTGTTTGCAGTTTCTCCCACGTAATCTTCCTGATCTTTCTCCTTTTTTCTCTACCTCTGGTGGTAGGCAGGTTACATATAGAAGAGTGTTTTACAATACTTAAATAATAATTTCTTCAGCATGCTGCTAGTCAAAGCAGGCACGGTAGTGTTCATTGAAAAGGCTGGGAACCTTTGATGGTTATTAAATGTATGTGCATGCCACTCTCTGCCAGTGGGCTGCTGCAGTGGCTGCCCAGACAATGCTATCCTACCAGGTCAGCTGGGAGCCTGGAGAGCTTTGCAGGGGCTTTGTTAGTGCTGAGCAATGCAGTGTGTGGGGAACCCCCACATTTTATGTGCTGATGGTTACTGGTCTATAAGAACAGCTTTTGAAAATTAAAATTCGTAAACGGGCGTATGATTTTGTCAGGACTGCTATTACCTTCTGCATTAATCGAGTAGTAACCAATTCTGAATTATATGCTTATCGACATTTATCTGCTGAGTGGCAGGGCTGGAAATGTATGGGGTTCTGGCAGGATAATAGCTGGGCTCTTGTGAGTAAACCAAAGGCTTTCCACCTGCTGGTAGGTACCTTGTTCCAGAGGGCTATTTCTCTCTGACCTGCCACTGAGCAATGTGGATGGCAGCACTTAAGCAATAAATAAGCTTTAATTTGAATCATCAGGATCCTGTTCAACTTGTACCATGGGGGCAGTGAAGGTATGACAATGCAGCTCACAAAACCTGAATGCCCAACACTTGAAGTGGGAACTGACCACAAGGACAGATACCCCTCTCATGCAGAAAGGCTGCATGGCTTATCTGGGGCAAATAGGCTTCAAGTACATTACCCAGAGCAAAACGTAAGGTGTGGGGTGGATGGTGCCATACTGCTGCATCACAGACTTCTGGACATGCAGATTTCATCTCAGAAATAAAACTTTCCTGGCCAATTGTCTTGATTGATTGTCACAGCATTGCTTTTCTCTAAATAAATGTCCTCCATAAGTGAGTTATATAAGTATTCCAGGACTTAAAACTTTGGGATTCCTGATCTTCTTGTTTTCTCATCTCACTGAAGCTTTGTTTATGAAGACTATCATTAACTTGTGATTCCTCTACTTCACTAATGTTTTCAGGACTGCCCATGTTGTTCTGGGTCCATAGGGATTGCAGTGAGATGTTCAGTGACAATGGTGAGGGGAATTTAAACTTTCTATTCTGTAATGAAAAGTGTACAATAAAATCCATCACTAGAACCCTTTGTATGAGCACTGCCTGGTGACATTCTGAGGGACTTTTCTGCCTTGATTTGCCTCAAAGCCCAAGGGGTCATCTCGGCTGACCCAAGTTCCTGGTAGCATGTGGGTCTTTTTTTCCATACTACCTGCAGAGAAATTATTTCTTTAAAAAGGCTCAACAAAATTATGAAGAGAAT
Source organism: Rhipidura dahli (assembly GCA_013399225.1). NCBI lineage: Eukaryota > Metazoa > Chordata > Aves > Passeriformes > Rhipiduridae > Rhipidura > Rhipidura dahli. The sequence continues at coordinate 262,667 of VXAC01005622.1, read as the reverse complement.
AGTTGATCAGACAAAATCACCTATTAAATGAATTATGCCAGTGAAGTTAAAGAAGAGCTCTGGTGTGGAGACTATGGTGTTCATGGTGAAAAGTACTAGGAATACTCTGTTTATGATTTGTGGCTGCATAACTGCTTCTGTTTTTCTCCCCATTGAAGGAGATTTAAATACAAGGAACTTGCTTTTAATGTTTCAATGTTGTAATATACTTTTGATTTTGTCCTGCAGTTATCTTACTGTTATGGAAAATAATAGGCAGATGTACCCATTGCAGCTGATGTAAGGTGATGCATCAGTAAAAGATGAAAACCTGTGGAAGGTCCAACCTTGGCTGGCGCTGCCTCCTGATCCAGCTCTACCTCCTCTGTAGGAGGCTCCTCCTTGGGGGAGGACTCGATGGGTGGAATCAGGATCTGAGATCCAGCCTTTGTTCTAGCAGGAAGGTGTGCCCAGGGCTCTGGGCCGACCCCCTCTTCCCGAAAGTTCTGTTACATTTGGTGTTTTATTGGCTATAAACTGTTATACCCTCGCTTCAAACGTTTTTATTGGACTCCTGACCATTGTACCCTCCCCTTGTTCTTTACCCTGTTGGCTGTTCCCCTTAACCACTGCCAGTTCTTGCGTCCTTTAAAACTGGCTGCATAGGGACAGTTGACTCAATGCATACTTTTGAGTTTGGAAATGTAACTTAAAATTCACAAGACAAAAGTATTCTTCAAACTGAAGTAGTTTCCTTCTTGCTTCCAGCTCTGTGTACAGTAAAGGAGAGAGGGGCGTTTCACTTTCTCTGTCTTTCTAAAGAAAATCAGATTGAAAGGGGTATTTCTGACCCTCTGCAATTAGCAAGAACTCACATTTGGGGAAAAATGGGGAGCTTACGTGATTTACAGTCTGCATATCACTTGGTCATTAGCAACTCCAGAAGATGTTGGGGTATTTATTAATGGCTTCTATTATCTTTCTTTCTGTATTTTAAGAACCACTGTGTGGTAAAAGCTGAATATCTGTTAGCTGGAAATACGGTTAGATGTCTCAGAGATGTCACTTAGTGAAGCCCATAAGTTATTTACCAGATCGAAGAAAGAAAGAAAGATTGTATATGTGGAAATGAGAGAACACAAAGTTCAGGAATTTGAAACAAGGGTTTCAACAAAGCAGTTACTTCAGGATGATGGTTGGTAGTAGGTTTGAGTGTGTTTTCTCTGTTTCATTTGCCTGGAATGCAAAAAGGACAAACAAAACTGTTTTTAAAAATCTGTACCCTAGGTATTATTGGTGAAATATCTTGGCACTGTTTCAGAAACTTAAGACAGAAAACTGTAGAACAAATGCATATGTGAAAGCCATTTATTGTAATGAACAGCACTGTAATCAAAGTTCTTTCTTGAATAAAATCTGAAGAAGTAAAAACCAGTGAATCTTAAAAGTACCAAGGAATACAAATCTACATATGTTGTAAATAGTGACAATTCTGTGGCTATTTTTAGAAAATAATTTGAAACTGTAGTGATGGTGATGAGACTGTTTGAATGTCAGTAATAAATTATGCTGAATAACCTTAGAATAAAATGCTGCTTTACTAAGAACCTAACATGATTGTGCTTCATACAGAAGGCTGCATGTTTTGTGTATTCACCAGTAGTATTAGCAACATAATCACAGATTGAAGCTGTCAAGGAATGATTTGGGAGATGGTTCTGTAAACCAAGGAAGAGTGGAATAGAAAGTATGACACCTCTGGATCTGCCAGGCTGGCCTTTACAGAATCTGCTTTGCCTTTGCCAGAGCTTCTCTGCATCTCATAGTCTCCATGAGAGTAGAGGTCAGAGCTGAGGATTCATCTCACCTGTGTAGGCCAGGGCACACAGCTTTTAAAACATAAATAAGAACTGCTAGTTGAAGTATAGCATTTGGAAAGATGTTCTGCCAGTGCAGCTGTGTAGTCAAACAAATTTCCTGTGATACAATTTCCCATTGAGAATAAAATTTCAGCTGAGTTACTCTGACTGAGATAAATGACATCTGCGTTGCTCCCACACCAGGGGCTGAGTAGTGGGGAAACATAGCTTGGCAGATTCAAGAGAAGCCCAGCCTGTGACTTCAGACCTCTGAAGACCTTGACATTTCTCATCAGTTGGCTGAATATTTGCATGATTCCAGGGTTAAGAAGTTTGCTTCTTATCTCTGAAAGATTTCTCACTGCAGAGCAATCATTTGCTTGAGTGATCTCCTCGGTCTGAGATGAGCTCTGTGTTCATACCATGCTGGGCACAGACACAGACTTGCTATTTCCCTGGGAAAAAAAACCTCCACAAACAGGACATAATCCATCTGCCCATAACTTTTCAGCTACCTACTTTAGTAACTACTTTTTCCAGTCTCTGTCCTTAACTATAGCAAGTACTGGATATCCTGTGCTGCCTGTCTGCCTCCTGACCCTACAGAATCTGGGCAACCATGTCCCATAGTATTACAGATATGAATATGCAGACTTCTGGGAAGATCTGATTATCTGCTTTCCTTTCTCCTGATACAATCTGCCTGAGAGCTATTTTTTCAGGAGTACTTGGGGGTCAGGAAGACTGGCTGACTCATCCATAGTTGTAATTTTCTATTTATGCAGGTCTAGTACACAGAAGGTGCTGGAAAATTCCAATTGTCTCTCTCCTGAGCAAAGTCAAAGTCTGACTGGATGTCACAGACAGAAACCATAATGCAAACCTAACACACAGAGTCCACTGTGAGTCAACTGTATTCACATCACTGCTTCCAATCAAAATGCTTATGGTTGATAAGTCTAATGATGATAGACTCAAGGCAGCCTATATAGTATCTGGAAGTTGCCATCAGTTGCTTTGTTGTCACAAGTTGAGCTGGTAGCATCTATTTTAGAAAACTTTATCACCAAACTCTGTGTCTCATTAAAACCTCATGTTATTTTACAAAGCGCCATGCTCTGCTCTGTCTTTTGGCAATGATGAGCAAGTCTCACTCTCCAGCTGCATAGTCTTTTGGCAAATTGAGATCTTCTAATTCATCTAAATATTCAGACCTCAGAATAGCACAGAGACAGCACTTCTGAGGATAACTAATGATATTTCACAAAATCCAAATTCTGGCCATCTACCAACATTCATTTTGCTAAATCAAAGTGCAGTGCTCCTTTGTGAGCTGATCTGATACTAAAACTGAATGTAATAAGAGGCATGCTGAATAGTTTATCAGAAATAAACATCTCCCCTGACTAAATATTTCAGTCTCATTCTAAAAAGAGTAAAATAAAACCTTAACTTCTGTTGCCATGTCCAAACTTACTGACAACATTACAAATTATAGTGGGTTAAATAATGTGTGAACTTAGGTCCTGTTATACCCTGGGATACAGAATTATCCTTACTTAATGATAAAAACAAGGAAGTTTTTCTATTTGTCACTATGGTGTAACCTATTGGAAACTATCTAGTGCCTGCCACTGTATAGGACTACACATACAGATATGTCAAACAGCTGCTAAACAGCAATTTATTTTGTGCCTGTACATTGTATTTATTTCTTTTGGAAAGGGGAAACAATGTGTCTTGCAGACACATAGCCTGATAGCATTAGCACACTGTAAACTAGGGGTTCCCAAATGTTTTTCCCCTTAGGTAACACATTCAGTGGCAACTGTGGTCATACATGAAGCCTGCCATTCACTGAGCTCTACCACTCCAGAGTGATCTCATTTCATATGCTGCATGTCCTGGTAAGCTTCCTTCATCACAAAACAAACAAAAGGATTAAAAAAAAATAATTAAAAAAAAAGGTCAGATGGGAGAATTATGGAAATATAGAACATAGTAGTTGTTATTAAACAGCTCAGTGATGATTGACTGAAGCATTCCTTATCATCAGGAAACTTTTGAAAGCAGTTTTGTGTGAATCAGAAAGTTTCAGCCAACCAGTGTGTGTAGTTTTTCTAGACCAGAGCTTTCTCTCTCAAACCTGATTGCTTCATAGTTACAGTGGCAATGAGAGCCTCACTGCCTTCTTGTCCTTCCCCTAAAAAAAACCCTTCCAAAAAAGATTTCTTTGTTGTGTCACCTTCTTGACAATAAAAACAAGATGTTTTTCTTGGCTATGTTTTGGTAGGAACGTTGGAATCTCCTATTAACTTCCTTGTAACAGGATTGACATTTGCTTGCCAGTGACTCCCCATAAACAGCATGGCCTGAGAATCTTGGAGTGACTTTGTCCTCTGGAATCTGTTTATTTTTGATGGAGTAAAAGTGCAAAATCCAGAGTCTTGCAGGGTACTCCTAACAGAAGAAAAATTTGGCAATTTGGTTAGGCTGTTCTCCATATTTCTGTTCTTCACAGATTGTGTGCACAAAGTCCTGTCTGCTTGAACATGGGGCGAATCAAAAACCCAGAGCTCCTGCTCTGATTCCCAAGATTCTGGCAACTATCAACCTGAGTCAGAAGTGTGCTTAGTGCTCTTGCAATAGCAGAAGTTTGACAGTCTTTTCCTTGTTTGTTTCCAAACTGTCTTCCTCATCATTTTATATGACTCATATATGTCTATAAGAAAAGGGAATCCAGGAAGCCATTTTGCCTGTGAAAGGTAAATTCACATTGGGCATTCACATTGTGGCCAGGCAATATGAATGAAAAACTCTGTGTTTCAGCTGCTAGAGAATGGCTGATGGCCATGGTGAAAACCATCCCTTAGAATCACAGAAATTAAGCAAGGCTATCTGTGTCATTGGAGTCAGGTAATGCAGGATCCAGCTCCATTGTTGGCTCTTTCTAGCTTACTCTCTACATGGCTGGGAATAGCTGCAAGACCTGGGAAGGAAGCATCCAGTACATGGAAATCCTGAGTATTTGCAAAAAATATGTTAAAGAACTGTAAGCTCTGATTGCTGCTCTTGTTAGCCATTCTTTGCTGCTTCATTGCCAGTCTGAGGTGACAACAGGGAATGTCACTTGGACCTTCCTCTCCACACGATTCAGTATTTAAGAAAAGTTTCATCAGAACTTCTGATTAGATATAAAAGAAACAATTATTTTTTTTAGTCTTCCAGAAGATCTTTAGCGTCCTTTCCAGCCCATTTACCCGGCGAATTCAGGTTCAGTTTTCTAGCTGCAGTGCACCTGAACAAATATCCTAAGAGCCTAACAACAATTTGAGTGCTGAAACTCAGAGTAGGTAAAACCCCGCTTTAGTAGGCTGGGAAACAATGTGGGTTTCTTCACTTCCCATGTCCAGTGAGAAGTGTTCACACGTGGAGTTGTTTCCTTTGTTCAGGGCATTAAAAGTGTCTGTATCTTCTCCCCAGCTGCCCTCCATTCTTTTACACAGCTCCTTACTACTCATTCAAGTCTAGTTGTGCTAGTTCAGCTACTGGCAGGGGTAGCATGGGGCAGCAAACCAGCTCAGGCAACATTTAAACCACCCCAGCAAGAGGGTCTGTCTGGGAGCTAAACCAGCCACACAAGCCGTTTTATTGGGGCTGTACCGAAGAAAGGAGTTATGAGTCACCAAAAGAAATGTTTGCCAGACTTATTTGGACAAACTGGGCTGAAATTGTCCTCTCAGCTCAGAAGCTGGCAGGGACATGCACGCAAGCACACATGCACAGAGGAAATGAGTGCAAAGGAAGCCAGCCCAGGAAAACCTTTTCAACCCAACTGCTTATTAGATGCAGTGGGCATCTAGCCAAGTCATTAGTGAAAGGTGGGATTAGTGCACTGGAAGGCCTGCATCAAGTCTGTGTGTTTCTGCAGATTACACTGGTTCCTTACCTCGATTTTTCTAGACCCATCCTACCAGAAAAGTTTCATAAAAACACTCAGAGGGACTAACTGTCTGTCCTGTAAAGCTAAATTACAGACTTTGAGCATACATCTGTGTGCAAATACCTACCTGATGCTTGAAGTTTTGCACTCAAAATTATTATAATCAGGTTAATGAAATGAAATGAAAGGGGAGATACTCATCAAATTTAGAAAAATGCCTCAGAAAAAAGGATATATGCAACACTTCAGTCACTCCATAGTGTCTAATTTGCTTGTTTTATTGAATTGTCACCAGCAAGGACATTATTACTCTTACTTGTGTATGTCACTACTGTTTTGACAATTTTGATGACTCATCCTGAGGAAATAGAGTGAGAGACATCAATTAAGCTTTATATTCAGCCATTGGTGGAAGCCATTTGGGTTTTCTAATTTAAAATGCAGCAACAGGTAAAACACATTTGCTACTGTCCTTGAAAGGGGTGGGGTGGGATGGTTGGGTGATTGGTCTAACTAAGAGAACAACTCAGTCAATGACATAATGGAAAAAGTTTGGCATTTTGGATATGAGAAATTCAACAAGGGGCAGAATGTACTCAATTTAACATGATTTCAAGTAAGTAAAGAGCACACAGGTTTCCCAGCGGCTTGTCTCCTAGATGGGGAAAAGACAGAGGATTTGTCTCACATCTCTCAGTATCTGATAGGGCAATACTAAAATTAGAACTGCTGAGTAAATTTTATTGGTGTCTAAAATGGCACTTTGTCATTGGTGTTTTAAGCTGCAGTTAAAAAAGCAAAATAATTTCTAATTTGCTAGTGTTTTTCTTATCACTGGGTCGTTAATGAAGAGGAAGCAGGTTCTTCTAGACTGCCTTATGCAGTGTATTTATAGACATACTTGTTTAGAAATAGTACATTTTTTGTTTTTTTTTCTCAGTTTGTTCTGATGGCACCTGATGTTCTTTGTGGTGGGTTTCTTAAAGCATATTTCATGACTGCTTTTGTCTTTTTCTCTTGCCCTTTGGAGAGCTATGAACATCTTGTAGGTAATGGGTGGTTTGGGTGGAACAGTGAACTGAGGGTTGTGCCATTTCCCCATCACCTGCCTGCTAATTGCATTTCAAACCTTGAGTTCATTGTTGTTAATCTCAATCTCTTCCACTTTCTGCTTTATGGGCCGTAACCTTTGTGATCAAGATATGGACAAGTGAGAAGGAGCCCAACTGAGTAAGAAGGACAAAGCATCTTTTGCATCTTGGTGGGACAGCACCAAGGCATGCGATGCAGCTCGGATTGCTCATTGGAAACCAGAGAAGGGCACTCAGGGAAAGCAGAAATACACTCAGAGAATACATACTAGAAGAGTATGTTTTGACTATAGTATTAGCAGATAAAAATATCTTATCAATTGACATGTGCTTAATAACTACCTTTTTGTATCAGTGAGGACTGGAGTGGGACATCTTTATTTTGGAGACAGAAAACAATGCTATGAAAAGAACCTAATAGTAGCTGGTAAAAGTTGCTCTTGCAGAAGAGATCTGTAAGAAGTAGGAAATACTACTATCAAAGCCAAAAAATAATTTAAAAAATAATTATTTGGGTCCTTTGACCTAATAGTCAAATGCATATCAAGGCTCTGGATGAAAGAAAATGCATGAGAAGTGACACAATTACCGCATACTGCCTCCTATATCTTGATTAGATTAGCTTCCTGCTTTCAGGAGTTCAGTGTGAGCTGTTGTAACACTGACAGTAAGAAGATTTCTCACATATTTTCCTCTTGTTTTTCCCAGTCTTGTTATAAGCATTAGTTAAGTTGAGCCTATGGTGTAATGATGAAATACAGAAAAAGCAAGAAAGCAAGAAAGATTTGTATCTGTATCACAGTTTTTTCTTCCCCCCACCCCCCGCCCCACCCCCATAAAATCACGTTTTTAACCAGCTTGGTGACTGTGACAATTTTGCGGCTGTGAGTACAGACCTAGAGAAGGCTGTTTTGAGGAATGTTTGATGACAGAAAGCAGTTTGTATAGAAGACTAGGTCTGCCTATGACACTGTCTTGGCTCTATCTCTTTAGGCATAGATAATTGTTGTCAGAAGTGAGTTACCACCCGAGGTGTGTAAAACTGAAAACTAAAAGTGTCACAAAACAAACAAAAGCTGAGAGCAACACATATCCCCGTACCAGATCTCTTCCCAAGCTGTCTGACAGAAAGAGAGAAGTGTTGGGTTGTCTTCAGATCTCAACAGAAAAACAAGAAAACTCTCGAATTAAAATAAGCCTGGATAAAAATCAAAAACAAAATATTCAAAACTCATAGTAAATATTGCCAAAACATGGGTTTGTGGCAGCTGACCTGAAGATGTTAGTATTGTAGAATTTTTCTTCTTTTGAAAGTATCCAGTATTTCTTCCAGTCCAACAAGTACAGTCTGGTTTACTCAAAAGTAATCTTCTGTAAAGCAGCCATGTTACTTTAGGTCCTTAATTATGAATAGTAAGTTATTAATCTTTGCAAGAAGAAATCTAAACAAACTGTTCACAGATTTCAAATAAAGATAAAATTTTAATTTTTAAGCCTATCTGAACATTACAAAAAATGATGGGGTCTCTGCAGAACTAATAAAAATCAGGAAAAGGATAATACGTGTGAAGAAGGCATAAGGATTTTACCAGCCACAAAAGCCTTAAAAAATATCACAAAACAGAGTTTGCACAGCCCAAGGCAAATATATGCTACAAAATAAAACAGCAATTCCTATGGAAACATACTGATCTTAGAGATAGAAAACATTGCTTACAAATCAGCATCTGTTATTACCTCTTCTGGATGGTCACATCCCTCTTATTTTAAGGAAGCTATGGCTTCTTCACTCTTGTATTGTGACAACCACCTGTTCTTTGAAATTCTCTGACTGAGAGCTAAGGTGTCCTGCTCAGTTCCCAGACTGGTTCAGGGTCTTTTCATCTGAATAGCTGTTCTGCACATCACTTTTCATCTGTAACATGCTTCCAGCTTGTTCAAACATTCAATCTTAGTAAGAGCACGCACAGTCAAAAAGTAGATTTCTGCCCCAGTTACATGGAGATATATGATGTGGTTTGTCTTAATGAGAATTGGCCCCTTAGGTCATACATTAAAAAGTGTGTTGTCTTCTGTTTCTACTAGGCTGTAAAAATAGTTTCTGTTGTAAGCACTTAGCTGGTTGTCTACAGGTAACCAAAACGTTTTTGTGTGCCAGTTCAAATACTGCAGCATGAAGAAGGAAAGAAAACTCCAACCCACCAAGCTCAAGGGGAAACTGTAAACTCTTCATAAAAATAAGATTATTTGGGATATTGTTTCCAAGTGTTTGAATTATGTTATAATCTAGTGGTGAATTTCAGCTGATTCCATCAGGAACATATGAGTCTCAAAATATTAATTTCCTAAAATGAAAACTGGATAGAGCAAAAGACCATGCCAGTACTTTAATAAAAAGAAAAGGGAACATTGGAGCTTGCATCTGAGCATAACTGAAGGAAACTAGGAGGGAATAAGTTTTGTCAAAGCTCTGACAACGGGAAGGGTTTCAGTTGAGACTGATGAGTTTTTAGTTACCTCTGTGACCCATGTGCTAAGGGAAACAGAAAGATATTAATTTTAACATATATGAACCTACTTGCTTATAGACTACAATGGAATGCAATGCCACTGCCAGGAACATGACAAGCCACTATTTTTCAGATATTTAGAGACTATGCAAATTATAATTTATGCATCTTTGTTCTTACAGTCATGTATTACTTGGATTTCTAAGTACATTTATGTATATATGTGTGTAGAGGAGAAGGATTAGCGTGGATGTTTAAGTAGTGTGTAGATTGCCTTGGAATCACAGCAAGCCGTTGTTATATGTATTAGAGCTCACAATGGGAATGGGTGGAAACTAAAACTTGCAGGGTTTATGCAAAAAAAAGGTTTAGCAGTAAAAATTATCAGCAAAGGGGTAGCGAACAAACCAGAAAATGATGTTATCCTGTAAGGACCCAGTGCAGTTTATAGCTAGATTACTTTAAGTGCATCCATATTCCCTTCTGTCCTCTCCTTACCTCCAATGGACTTACTAGGATTTGATAAGATAAAAGAAGAGCAATGCAGAAGAGTGGTCAAGCTTCTAGACAACAAAAAGAGATTACGTGGACTAAGCATGTCACCTGGAAAATATGGCTGACAGGGGGATGTGATAGAGTTTGATAGGTTGTGAAAAGGATGGGAGTGGTTAAAGGGGAAAAACTTTCAGTTTCAATGGTAGAACTATAGGCCATCAGGTAAAGCTAGAAGGTAGCTTATTTAAACAAATTAAAGGAGTATATTTTTGCATCAGCAGTTACTGAGCTGTGGAACATACTGTTGAGGGATAGTGAGGTACTGATGTGCTGGAGGAGTTCAAAAATTATACTCTTGTTAAGTCCCAAAGGTAAAGACTGTGAGAAGCTGCATGAGTGTACTGCAGGAGATCTCCGTGGGTGATTGGCAGTGCCTATACTTTTTTCCTAACTTTTAGTGGCCGTTATCAGGGCATTTAATCTGTTGCTATACCATATGATTTCTATAGAGTACTTGAATTCTAGCTGCATCTCAAGAAAGTGAGGGAAGAAAACTGTCAGAAACATTCAAGACAGTAATATTATTTGCATTATGCCAGTACATTTGTCATCACTGTTTTTTGCTTGTTTGTTTGTTTTTTTAATGAAATAAATTTTAAATTATATCAAAATTCTATGGTTTTTGGAAATATGTACATTATCTCTAAAGTAGATGGGTCACCATAGAGTCATGGAATCACAGAATGGTTTGAATTGAAAAGGACCTTTAAAGATTGTCTAATTTAATGCTCCTGCCATGGGCAGGGACACCTTCCATTAGATGAGGTTATTAAAATCCCATCTAAACTATCTTTGTACACTTCCAGTAATGGACATCCACAACTTCTGGATGTGCGGATAGCTAATTAGTACAGAATGTATGGATAACTATCTCGTACAGATTCTGTATTTTGATTTTGTTTGCAAACTAAGAATCACAACTGTAAACAACACAAACAGTAATAATTTACACAATAAAATTATTTGGCTCTTCCCTTTTGTGCTCAATGGAATGATTCAGGTGTCTACATGCTACATTTGTGGTCCAGACACAGAGGGGCTTACCTGATTAAGCATGATGCTTGAAGATTTGCCCAAAACTTTGAAAAGCATCTTGTTGCTTTGTATGACAGTTGACACCCAAAGACAAAAGCATGGCATGACTTTTCAAATATTTAAAATCTGTACCAGCCTTCTGAAGACATAATCCTTAAGGTAAAACTCAAAATTACTCAGAAGATAAAGATAAAAACTTAGGAAAAACTGAATCTTTGCAAGTTAGCTAGGCAATGAATGTAATATATTAACAACTCCTTTTCAGTTTATCATTCTGTTTGTACACAATCAGAATCACTTCTTTTATCCTCTTTAAGAGATGTGATGATTAAATAGCAATTAAAAACAAAACACCAGTGACAAATTAATATAAACATTTAATCATCATCAGCTAAATCTGTTTTCTCTGAAGTCTATTAAATATACTTTTAGTAAGTGCAGTGTGGCTCTCTTATGCTGAAATGGCTAAAATTCATGTTTGCATACAGTAGTCAAAAATATTTGTAGTTTTTGCTTTAAAACATGTCTCATATTAAGTATAAAAAATGGAAGTTAATCCACAGCTATTTGTCATTCCCTGTTTCAAATCAAGAATTAGATTTTTCAAAAATCTGGTTTTGACCAGAACATCATTAATGGCAGTCAAGAGTCTCTGTCTACCGCTGTTACATAATTTCTGTTCTTCTTCTAAAAATCATTGATTTGCTTTGGCAAATGGTAGCCCTGGTAAGACTAGCAACAATGATTGCTATCCAGCTGTAACTTATGGACAAATCCCAGGTTCTGTTGCTAACCTGAAATCTCCAGGTTAAGTAAGTAAAAATCTTGAGTGCTTAAAATAAAACTTTTCCCAATACATTGCAACTGCCAGGTCTCTTATTTTAAGACCTACCTGAGCCTCACACTGCCCTAAAGATACGCTGTATCAAAACTATTTGAAATTGCATGACCATATATCCTGATTAATTTCACCAGATATATATGGGGCACTTCAAATTATCTTTCATGGGGTTTCCACATGGGTTGTCCTTAAAGTAACAAACAAATGTGTACAGTTTTAAGAGCTGTTGGGTAGCAGTCAGTATCTCAAGGGACTGCAAAAGAATAATTGAAAGCATTTTCGCATCTTGCAACCGGTCACAAGTTCTTTACAAATTACTTCCACATGAGGTCAGATTACCGATGCAGTCATCTAAGTCATTCAGGTTGTAAGGAAGGCAGAATTGGAAAAAAAGATCAATAGAAACATACTTAGCTGAAATATCTAACAGATTTTTCTGATTATAAGGAATTAAGCATCATAAAATTTGTGGTACACGGCAGTAATGGGTATTTTTATGTGTGCCCCACTTCAGGCTGTGAAAACCACTATTAAGTAGTCTATGACAAGTATTTATAAAAATACAGAATTACTACTGTACATTGAAAATTCAGTGAAATATCTGGGCAAAAATGTGGCCTAATGGTTTCAGAGAGCTAACAACTCATACAACATTTGTGCACAAGCAAGCCCCAAAGCTAAAAACCCAGTGAAAATACTGAGAATTTCTGCATTATTTTTCCTACATCTCATTTGTAACTCAAAGTTCTAGTCTAATGCCCAATATGAAAGCCTTCTTTGTGTGTTTTATATAGTCTTTTGAATAAGCTTTTTTGTCTGCCTCTCAGTACCTTAACATTTTTTCTTCAACAGAGTTCACCTATTTCACCTATTGCAACCTCTGTCTGGCTGGCCTTCAGAGTTGATTTGCCTCCAGCTTCAATGAAAGGAAGATTTGCTTTCTTGGGTCACTATTCAGAGAGCTTGGATTTCTGTTTTTCATATCCTAGAAGATGTTTGTCCTTATTAGTAGCGATTTAATAATTATGAAGTCAGTGGCAACATTCTGAACTTAGCATATTTGCAATATGGTCAGGTCAGTAGTTCAATTTGAGGTAGAAGCTTCCTGGGATAATGGTTTAAGCATTATTAAATTACACTGTCAGGAATATTTTGCTCATGAAAAACAATGCTGTAAAAGCTGTTGTCATAGGGTGCTGTGTGTTATTGCCTTCTGGTTAATTCTCATGTCAAGTGTGCTCTTGTTGACAAGTGAAAAGCTTTAATATTTTTAAACTTTTTTGCTGTCTGATTTCCAAGGGAACTGAAATTGCAAGAGAACACAGAAAGGCAAAGGTAAAGAGCAAAAAGGCTGACACAATGAAGTGAATGAGAAAGATGAGATTGGTGAAGCTCAATTTGTAAACAAAGGCACCTACACCAAAGCTCACAGTGTCTTGACAACCAAAACAAGTACAGTTTTGAACTGGAGCTGGAAGAGAAGAGTTCAGTAGAGCAGAGAGAATTATTGGTCTTTCTGCTATTGAAGTTTAGCTTAGTTTACTGAAACCCACAAATATGTAGTATTTTTTCTTTAAAGTAGCTGTGAGATGTTGTGTGTTTTTTAAATGTTTCTAAAATAGTGGCAGTGCTTCCAGCATGTACATAGATAGACCACAGGTATTGTATACACTGAAAGCAAATACAGTTTACTCAGGCATAGGAATCTTTCTATTTTATCTGATATTAAGTGAGACAGGCATGCTAATGGGAATAGAGCCACGGTATAAAAATGGACATGGAGAAATGAATTACAGCAAAACCAGGGCTGATTTAAAGATGAATTCTAATGTGAGGAGGAGGGGGGAGGCAATGATCAATGTAAATGAACGGAATGTCCAAGCTCTATTTCAAAATGTAGGTACTCTGGCTGTGGTTGTCAAGCATCCCTTTGAATTGCTGATACTACATGGTGCACCTCAGTATTAGAGGTACAATGAAACTATTTAGTATTTTTAATAGTAATTTTAAGGGTAATATTTTGTTAGATGAAGAATTCTAGTCCATCAGTTTTTCATGATTTACTGTAAGAGGACAGTATGTAATGATAACCTATACTGAATCATTCATGTTTCTCATAACTTGAATAAGAGAAACTTTCAGGAGAATTAATTTCTCGTTGCAGTTGTACACTTCTACATTTACCCTCTTCTGCTGAAGACTGAGCAGGGTAGTAACTTTGATATGCCTCCCTGTGTGCCATTTATGCACATGTATTTGAATCCAATCTAGTGGTACAGTCAGGTTACCCATGAAATAGCAATTGTGAAAACAAAAATCTTTGTAGTTTTCCACCTTCTTAACCTCATAATTCATACTCGGACTTCAGGATCTGTTTTCCAGAAGTAACTTGTATTAGCATCATATATTTGTGAAACTTCTAGTTGGCTTCAACTTTGTAATGACTTTCAGTTTATTTTCTCTGTGATGTCACAGCTTTCTTCCCAGTGTGGTAGAATTAGGATTAGGTTTTGGGACTGTGCCACTCAGCGAGATCAGATTCTTTGCTAATTCCATCCATCTCATGTGATGTAAAACTAATTCAGGGCCAAGAAAACCAGGAAGTTGTTCTATGTATGGGCATTACTCTATGTAGAAATTGTAGAGAATATCATATCATATGAGAAGAGGAGAATTTACCACCTTAATTCCTATATGAAGAATCACATATTATGAGTGGTCGGTCCAGGTATCCAAAGAACAACTTGTAAAAATTTTGGAGGGGGAGGTTAACAATCTTAACAAGTTCTCTTTGATAGAGTACTATGGATTTATCTCTTGGGAACACTCTCTAAAGATGTTCCCCTCAGGTCTCATGGAATGGCTTGATGGATACTGTATGGCAGAAATTCCTGATTTACTGGCAATTCTTTTTCCCACAGAAAAGAATTTTCCCACAGTTTACATTTACTGAAACACTAAGCTAGGCTCTGAATCAACAGATATTTAAAGGAATGCTGTGGTTCAAGGCTGGGACTGTCTTGCTTCTTAAAATATCACTTTAAGATCATCAAATATGTTACCTTTTTCATGCTGGCAACACTGACAGCTGGGAAAAGCTATGTGGAGTTACACTGACATTTAGCCCCTCAAGATCTGAATCAAACTTTGCAGGTTTCTTTAAAGTTAATCACTAGCTATAGCTAGACAGTTATGACTAAGCAGTCCCTCTGTGAACATCGTATGCTTGGCTAATCTTTTGTTTTAAGTAAAAGGGGAGGCAATCCCAAGATGAATGCGCTGTTTGGATGAAAGCCACCAGGAGTGAAGTCAGCAGAACAGAGCTGACTAAGGTAATTCAGGCACTGGGAAATCATGTCTAGCCATTCACTGACCACCCAGAAGAGACCCCAGACTCAAATGGAGTGAAGAACTGCTCATGTGGACTAATTAGCATGAGAAGTCAGAGATGTAACAAGTACTAACTAATAAAATAGCTATGTAATCTGTAACCAGCCAATGTTGGTGCCTTTGTTAAAATGTATAAATAGTGTAAAATTTTGGTGATCAGGGAGCCAGGTTTTGTAGGTTACCACCCAGCTCCCTACTTTGCACACGGTAGAATAAAAATAGAAATATCTCTTCTTGCAGTGTGAAGTGGCACTTTGCACTGGGTAGCAAGCCTGAATTTGGGACAACAATATCACTGAAAGGATATAACAACCAAATAACTTACTTTGGAGTGCTAAGCATTGTGATTTCTTTCGTTTTTTTACAAATGATTCCACAAGAGTCTTCCTAAAAATGCTTTGGGTGGATTATATTTTTGACATCATAAAATACCTTGGCCGAGCATTGTTCTAAAACTTAGTGACAATGATGAATCCAGGATATTTCTACAATTAGAAGCCCAGCCTTTACTGTGCAAGTTTTTGATGTAAATGACTCATTTAGTCTGTGAAGCTACTGTAGAATTGGCATACAAGGAATTTTAAGAGATGTCATTGAAAAAAGCAAAAGTGACTCGATGCTTGCCTCATCCTGTATAAACATAATTTTTCAAACAAGGTTTTTTGAACATATTTGCACACATTGTAATCATTGCATGACTAGTAGCTATCCGTGTGTGTCCATGGTTCTTTACAGATGCCACGGAAAAGATTGTGAATAAAATTTGGCCAGATTCACACACAATGAAGTGGAGGGACACATAAGGAAAAAAAGTCTCAAAATTTGTTGCAGTTACTCTCCTCATAAGCTCCCATTAATTGTTATACTAATTTGATATAAAAACAATAATTCAGATCTGTGAGTTGCCATCTGAGGACTGTGCACACATGAATTTTTACCCTGCTGTCTGTTTACATACTGTGGAGATGTTCATCATCATCTATCTCATTTCAAATCTTTCTGGCTGCCAAGTAAGATGGCATGCAAATTATTCCATAAATTGTGCATCTTGTAAAAATGGAGCTGCAAAAACATCTTTATATCCAAACCTTTTGAGGCTTCTGAACATGCTAGGAACATTTGCAGTAGAAATACTGACGTCTGTGGTGGGGGAGGGAGGAGAAATACCTAACTACAGCTAGAAACATCTAACTACAGAGAGGGCAGTTATTGTAGATTTTGCAACATTAATAGTGATAGGGAAATGTTTTGACCAGCCTTCCTGTAATCCAGTGGTAACTCTTACAGTATTTCTTCCATAGTGTTTCACCTCAAACTAGAGTATATTTTACATAAGACAGATTTTTTCCTCTGACTTCCTTTCCTCCAGGAAATATGTAGGCATCCCAGAATACCTTTTGGGTTAATAGTTTTTATATTTGATGCAAGTATATTCTAGTGCACTATAATGTATTTCCTTCTCAAGGGAAGTAACTAGGCACTCCATAACCAAAAATACATCAAATAAATAGTATTTATTTTGTTGAAGTCTATACTACTTAAAATTCTCGTAAGCTCTCAAAATACCTGCACAGGGATTTAAGTTTAACATATTAGAAAATACTTTCAGGAGTGCTAAGTGGCTCTAGATGAAGTGCAATGCTCCCAGACAGATGAGTACCTAATGGAAAGCTGGGTCCAGTTATTATGTTTTTGTGTGCCTTTATACTGCTCACTGCTTTCATCCACAATCAGTCTCTTTTAATCAAATTGCAAAAGGAGGAGTATAACCAGAAAATAATTGTCTCCAATGCTGGTAGATCCTCTGTGTGCTTCCAAATATATTCAGTATGACATTGAGTTTTATCATGTATTTGCTCCAAGTGATATACAAACAAGTGATGTGAACAAGTTTCTGTTTCTAACATGTTTTTTAAAATAGACATGAAATATTTGTTGTGTTTACATATGTTATAAGTGGCAGCTTTGGCTTTCCAAGACAGCCTCTGTGTGTGCACATCTCTCACAATATGCTTTTTGTCCTGTCTTCAGGCACACCATAATGAGAGTGGTTCACAGTAACAGAAAATCATGTAAAATCCCCTTTTATTCAGTAACAAATCTGCCTGAAAACATCTGTAAAGATCTGAGACCATACAAAAATTCAGTCTCTAATGAACTTGAAGGAATGGGAAACTCTTAGGCTGTACATTTCAGAATGCTGTTATAAAGGCATTATTGCCATAATGTACCAGAGATGTGTTATCTGGCGTGAAGTTTTAGTGCTGTGGGATTCTTGGGTTAAATTTTGTGACCGTGCTAAAAACAGCCTTTGTAAATGCTCTTACATTTTCAAAAGAGAAAGTAAACATTTCTCTTGCCCTCAGTTTTCCAGTCTGCATGGCTAAGAGGTGTCAAACCAAGGCTTTATAAGTTTTCTTCTTAAGTTTCAATTAAAACAAAATTGTTCTTAGAACTTGAAATATTTATGTGTTTGAAGGTATGTGCAATTTGCAATCTATCTAAATCAGCACTTCTTATATTAGGTCTACAAGTGATACACTGTCACACTAAAAGTTCCAATTTATACTATGGCCTCAAATTAGGAACACCAATGGCACAAGTCCATGATGATGTTTTTTGATAATTTTACATCTATGTAGGCTGACCTAAATCTCAGTCCCTGTGCTTTCAGTCACACAGTGCCCAGCACAGTTGGATGTCTTTATTGCTGGGTTTTTCAGTATCAAATTCCTAATGTTCTTGCCTGCTAAACTCTAGAGTGCACTGGGAGCATTAGGTGAAAGGGAATAATGTATGTGCTTTCCACAGAAAGAGGTCATATTGCCAAGCCTGTTTGGGGCACTGGGTGTGGGTACTGGTCATAAGTTGTGTTAGACAGGCTGAAATCCAGCAAGAGATTTGTCAGGTCTCTGTGTCTGTTATTTCACTCACATTGAGAGTGGTGTGGTGAACACCCTGGCTGGATGACAGGTGCCCATCAAAGCCCCTCTATTGCTCTGATCCTCAGCTGGGCAGGGGAGAGAAAATACAGCAAAGGACAGGAAGAGATTCCTCAAAAGTACCTGCACAGTCATAATAGACTTCTTTGGTGAATTGGTTTAACTTTAATTAGAGTAGAATAATGAGAAATAAAACCAGATCTTAAAAATCTCTTCCACCCATCACTCTTTCCTGGGCTTAAATTTATCCCAGATTCAGTCCCTCCTCTCCTCCAGTGGCACAGGCTGTGGTCAGTTCATCCCACATTGTTTATGCTGCTCCTTCCTCCGCAGTGGGAGAAACTCCCTTCTCACACTCTCCCCCTGCTCCAGTGTGGATCCCTCCCACAGGATGCAGTCCTTGAGGAACAGTCTGCTCCAGTGTGGTTCCATGCCACAGGATGCAGTCTTTCAGGGATGCACTGCTCCAGTGTGGCCCCCCACAGGGTCACAAGTCCTGCCAGGAAACCTGCTCCAGTCTGGACTCCTCTCTTCCCAGGGCCACAGGTCCTGCCAAGAGCCTACTCCAGCACAGGCTTCCCACCAGGTCCCATCCTGCTTCAGGCACCCCACCTGCTCCAGCACTCAGTCCTCCATGGGCTGCAGGGGCACAGCTGCCTCGCCATGGGCTGCACCTTGGGCTACAGGGGAATCTGCTCCAGCACCTTGAACATCTCCTGCTGTTTCTTCTTCACTGGGTTTGGTGCCTGCATGGCTGCTGCTGTCATATATTCTCACCCCTCTCTTCTCTGGCTACCATGTACTCCTGTGCAATAACCTCCTTCCCTTCTTAAATCTGCTGTTCTATGACTACTGCTGCTGTTGATGGGCTGAGCCTTGGCTAGCCAGGTCTGTCTAGGAGCTGGGTGGCTTTGGAATCATCAGACACTGGGGAAACTTAAGGCAGCTTCTCACAGAAGCCACTCCTGTGTCTCCCTGCTACCAAAACCCTGCCATGCAAACCCAACACACAGCAACAGCTGTTACCCTGTACAGCTCTGACCTGTGCCCCTGGGAGTAAATACTGATTTTGCTATTGACTGCGGAGTTACTCTGGGATTAGGCCACAAATAGATCATAAATCAACCTAACATTTGCTTTGGGAGGTATTTTCTGTTTGTGCATCTCCAGGTATAAATAGATGCATATATTTTGTGCCTTGAAATATGTCCTTGAGGTAAAAGATGCTTCTCATTAACTTAAAGTGTCCTTCTGCTACTGAGTACCTTGCAAAACTTGTTCTCAGTTTATTTCCTTTTGTTGCTTTCTTTTTTACACGTGGTGTAAGCATAGAAGTTTGCAGATTTTTCTAAGATGTTGCTCTCTGTCCCTTGAGTTGGTAGCTCCAAATGCCCCTGTAAACTTTTGGATTTCTGTCTGGACTTCTGAACTTCAGTTGGAATTGTCATGAACTTGGCCCAGACCATGACACCTAATTAAGAACTGCTAAGTTGGTGAATGGGGGAGCTGAAGTTGTTCCCACCTCAGTACCAGGAGGAATGCTGCCCAGAAATCAGCATCTTTTGCTGGAAGTGGAATGCAGTCATTGCTAGCAGTTTACTGGTTTTTGCCTCTTTTATGTTTTGCTTCCTTGCCATATTTCATTGCTGGTGTGTGCCATGATACTAACTTGATGTTGTTGTGGCCACATAAGGTAGTCTTAACTACACTGGGAGGTTATAACTATAATATCATCACAAGCAAAAATTGAGGATTTATCATTGTGGTAATTACTGAGCACACGTTAATTTTCCTGTCAGTCATTTCCTAGTCCATAAAACTTTTTAATTATACTGGGTTTCATACAATGAGGTCTGGCATTCTGCTGCTCCTGTGTGACAGCATGTATTCAAAGAGAATTGATTATCCCCAATAATCTGTTCTGTTGCATAGCACACCAGATAATCTGCCATATAAATTATTAATTACCCATATAAATGGGCCCAAATTCTTCCCCGTTTCTCTGTATTGCACAATGGAAAAAGCAGGCAGTGTAATCTGTGGAGACTGTACACTTGGAAGTAATTTCACCTACTCTGTTGTCTAAAACTGGAAGGTTTCTAGTGTGGAAAACACCCCAAATCCATTGTGAAAAAGTAGCTACTTCAAATGCATGATCTTTCCCTTATGAGGAACGGCAGTGAAAACGTGCAGTGTAAATTACTACCTGGAGGCACCTTTTTCTGCACGGTGACTACAGAAGGAGTCTAGATAAATAGCCTAGATACATCAGTTTTAGAATGTGAAGTTGAATGAAACAATCTCTTTCTCTGTGTAGATGGCTTTTTACCATACTCCCAACAGGCTGTGGCAATGAATTTTGCAGCTGTCACGGCTTCAAAGGGCTAATGGCAAAATACATTTAAAGAAAGAGATTCAAGCAATGACATTCCTTGCCCTCTAATAATGATGTTCCAAACACAGCCTCTGGCCCAGCAAGTTAATAAGTTGTAGGTGCCAGAATATAGGAGAGTATCTTAGAATTTACCCACTTAAACATTGTGTGTTCTTAGTTAATATCTCCGGTGTTTTACCCCCAAAAATGAGCAAGGTTTTCAAATCAAATCATATTACTTAGCCCCAATAACATCACAGAAAACGATGCTGTGGACAAAGTTCTGCAGTCCTTGTTTATTTCTTAAAAGCATCTGAATATTTACTGTCAGGGGTCTTCTGTAGCCTTTTGTACTTTCTTGCAAGCAGTTTAAAATATCACTGTACTGATTGTTCAGTGCTCTTCTTCTGCCTTGGATGAGGATAAGTGAAAACTACAAAAAGTAGTTGACATTTTATCTTAGAAAAAATATTAATCATGGAAAGAATGAAGAATAAATTTCAACACAGCACTGCGGGAATAAAGAGTAGGAAGTGAAAGTATTTTAGGGAGGGCAGAAGAGAAACACAGAGACAGAATGAGTAGGTAATACTTGAGACCTGGATCAACAAGTGAGCTAAAAGTAAATAAAAAATATTTCCTACAGTGGAGACAGATGTTTGCCCATTTCAGAATATTTTCACTGGATCATAACAAAACCTCAGGGAGCAGCATGAATCCTGTCCACAGACAGAGTGAGCAAAGTGTGAGTCTGAAGGAGGACTGGATGCTCGGAGGCAGGCAGTAATGGTAGTGGCTCACAGGACCCTGAGGAAAATGAGTAAAATAGATTGGTTTCTCTAAAAAGTTCTACAGTCCAGTTGTTGGGAGATTTTTTGTCATTTTTTTCTTTTTTTTTCTCTCTCTTGATACACTGGGAGCAGCACTTTTGTTGATGGACAGCACTACTCCATGAGGCTGATGAAAAGGCATCCCTGTTTAGTATAGATCATTTTTGTTTATCTGCCATTCAATAATAATTGCAGTGAGAAATATTTCCCTGAGATGAATGACCAGGTAGGTGGGGGGATGACCTGAGTCACAGGTAGTGGCCATTTGCCTTACCAGATCATTACGCCTGGTTATTCCCTGTGCTGCAGTTGTCACTGTTGTCAGAAGCAGAGCATGGAAATAAACGTTCACTGGGACCATCCATTGTCAGGGGCTGTAGGCTGAGCTTATTGACCATGTAAAATACACCTACATTAGAATAACTGATATCCCTGTGGAGAGAAATGTGCCTTCTCTGCCAATCCAGTCTTCTGTGGATTTTATGATGTAAGCATGAGTCAGTTCAGAATGTTTGAACTGTCTCAGTGTATTATGGAAGCAATAAATTTTGGCGTATATCCCTCACTACTGTGGTACAATTTTTTTAAGAATTCAAGCTTTTTAAACACATGATTTTATACTACTGCTTACACAGTATTCATCCTACTTGCTTTACACAAACTTTTTTTTACACAAACCTTTAATTTTATCTCTGCTTGCATTTTTATAGTAGGGCAAGAAACATAAGAAACCTGCTAAATTGAAGAGTTGTCTTAAACATTTGTTGTTATCACATACATACAAATAATAATTCAGTGATTCATTTTATTTTTAGTGTAAATAGTTAAACAGTCAAACACCTTTATTGAAACATTCATAAATTTAAATTTTGATATATTAGAAATGGCTCTACACCCAAGTCCCAGAAAAGAACTGGATATACACACTGGAAAACTGAGCCAAGATCTGTATTCAAAGCTCAATTACCTATGTTAAGGCTTAAACCACTATTGTGATCTGAAGCACATTTCCTTTGGAACATTTAAAACTAAAATTATTGTATAGTTCTCATCCTTTACAACAGTAACAGCAAAATGCTTTGGAAATTAAACAGCAGGATGTTGGAAATTAAAAATGTCAACATCTTGAATCTGTTTTTGTCAGGTATATTGTACATTTGAGTTATGCCAGTTGCTTTGACATTTTTGCTATTATCTGAGTAGCAAGAATTTATCTTGTTGACCCTTTGATGTGCTCTGGTTAATATTTTTAAAGGCATTAGTACTTACAGACTGAGGATGCTGAAAAGAAACAGCTGTCCTACCAGAGCTGTCACATGATAAATAGTGGCTCTGTAAAGATCACTTACTTCCATAAGATGTAAAATGTATTGTGGAAACAAAGAGATGATTGTGGCTGTTATTTTTCCTGAGGGAAAACTGGGCATATTCATCTCTGTGTTTTATTGCTGCATGGAATCATAGAATGGTTTGGATTGGAAGGGACCTTCAAGATCATCCTGTATCAACCTGCCTGCCATGGACAGGGACATTTTGCACTAGACCAGGTTGCTCAGAGCTCCATCCAGCCTGGCCTTGAACACTTCCGGGGATGGGGCAGCTACGGCTTCTCTGGACAACCTGTGCCAGTGCCTCACTACCCTTCTGGTAAAGAACTTCTTCCTAATATCTAATCTAAACTCACCCTCTTTCAGTTTAAAGCCATTCCCCCTTATTCTATCACACCATGCCCTTGTAAAAAGTCCCTCTTCAGCCTTCCCACAGCCCCCCCTTAGCACTTTACTGAAAGGTGCTCTAAGGTCTCCCCAGAGCCTTCTCCTCTCCAGGCTGAACCTTAATTTTCTCAGCCTGTCTTTGAGGGCAGAGGTATTCCAGCCCTTGGATCATTTCCATGTTCCTTGTCAGCTTTGCCCAAACAGATCCACATCCTTCCTCTGTTGGGGGCTGCAAAGCTGGACATAGGACTCCAGGTCTCGTGAGAGTGGAGTAGAGGGGTAGAATATGTCTTTGTGTGTAGGTACATGCAGGTGTATAAGAGAAAAGGAAGGGCGCCAACAAATGCAGACAATGCGCAAAATAGAAATCATTCACAACTTAACCTTATAGAAGCTGAAAGGTAGTGGTTTAGGAGGTTTACTTAGCTTATCTACGGACCTGGCAGACCCAGAAAATTAAATATTTTATTTAGAAAATGATTTGTTCGTCAGTCTCATTCATAACATCAATAGGACAAGTCTGTTTGATTTGCTATGGCTAAAAATATTACTGGGGGAAAAAAAGTCTTTTTAAGATTAGGGTTTATCTGCTTTGGTTTGAACTCTGTTTTATATTGCCTGGATCTTTGTTTGCAGCAACAGTTGTAACATCACAGAAATGCAATTAAGATGATTTTCACCTGAAGGATTGGTGACAGAAAGCTAATGTTCTTGTAACAAAAATATGAGGAGAAAATAACTCGGATACAGATGCAATATCTGCTGAAGTGTTTCAAAATGGACACTTTCTATAGGTTTATATTATAGCTTTGCTATTTTTTGAGGGTACGTAATTACAAGGATCTAGACAGTAAATACACAGAGAAACTGTCCAGGATTTAAATGTGTAATGGACAGCTCTCAAAGAACAAAATACCATCCAGTGTCCTTTTATTAAGAAATGTCACAAAAAGGACAACATTTCCAATAAACAATTTTTAGAAATAAAAGAGGTTGTGTTCAGCAGAGATTTGGAAGCAATGTTTGGTATGTTGCATTTTAAAGGAAGTGAAAAATGGAAGCTAGGAGCATGAAAAAAACTAAAAAAAAATTCAACAGAATTAATCTGCGTTAATCTGTGATCCAGTTGTAGTTTGCAAGAATAGTTCTCATTGCTACGGTGTGTTCATGTCTAGATTTGCCTCATTCTGGATCTCAAAATGGTATTTGAGGTCCAGACTTTTTTCTAACTATTGCATCTTGCATTTCCCTTGGTTTTAAATTCCTTCAAAATTCAGTGGACTTCCTGTCTTGACTTGTCCTGGGCTGAGTGCTCCTAATACTCCTTTTGAGGACTGAGGAGCAGCACCATCTGGTTACTGACACTAAAAGACACATCATTTACTTAATAAAGTGTCTGGCCAGTATAAGCTCTCCAGAAGGAGCCAGTTGGTTGAACCCACATGTACATTCCACACCGTTTCCTCCTCAAGCCAGTGTAGAGTTTAAATGGCTGCAACAAGTTTTTTGTTAACACTGAGTAGGTTTTCAGTCACACATTCTGGTTTGTGGGAGTCTGCCCAGCACCACTAGTAGATCTCTGTTGCCTGTTGTGCTGCAGTCTTCACGAGGAAGTCTCTTGGTGCTTTAGGACCATTGATAACTTTTCCAGCATTAAATACAAGGATTAAGTACAAGGAGGGTATGTTTAGGGTAGATATAAAATCAATATTTTTCAATAAGGTAGTGAATAAGTATTTTTCAATAAGGGTAGTGAAACACTGGCCCATGTTGCCCAGAGAGCTGTGAGATGCCCCATCTCTGGAAACATTCAAGATCAGGCTGGATGGGTCTTTGGACAACTTGATCTGGTTGATGATATGCCAGTTTACTGAAGGGAGCTAGACTAGATGATCTTTAAAAGTTCTGTTCCAACCCAACTATTCTATGATTCTTTGATTCATGTGACTATGGTTTGAAACATAATTTGTGTAGCATCAAATAACAAAGGCATGAGTCTTGTTTAATTGAATATTCTATTTTTGTGTTAGTACAGTCTGTCATAAACTGAGAGCGAGCTTTATCAACTGCAGGACTAAGCAATTTTACCTCCATGTGTCCTTTTTATGTGGTAGATGCTGGTGCTTTAAAAATGCTATGAACAAGCAGCAAACTGAGACTGAAATTTCCATTATTATTTATGTTATTGCTGAAATGCCCACATCTACATTGTATAAACTGCAGAGGAAGGTAGCATTCCTGGCTCATTTAGTATGTTGTCTAAACAAACAGGCAAAATGACACGTCATGGATGACCAAGCATTAAAGTATGATAAATTCAACTCCTAACATGGGTGCATTGCTGAGGTGCTTGTTGGAAGGCACTGTTAGCACACCTGAACTGCAGAGTGTCTCTGCACTGTGAAAGAAGGTTTCTCTTGTGTATTCTGGCCTAGCTCTGTTCATGGAGCTCACTCATGTCAGTAAGACATGCAGACGTGGGGCAGAATATGCAATAAGGATTCTCTCTGCAGATATTGTAGGGCTCCAGTCTGGTGCCAGAAGTGTGTTGCCATTAGCCTGGTACTTCTTAAAGCATTGCAGAAGAATCTGTCGTTACTCAGCAGACATATCTGGTAATACTTTATTGATATCACATATTTAACTTCTAATTGAAAGAGAAAAAACATAAAACTGTATATATTCCACATAAAAAAATGACAAACCATCCAATTTCATTTAAACTATAACAGAGAAGAAACCACACCTGTGGCATTCTCACATAAGGGAGCTGTCTGATAAACAAAGAATAAAGCTGGAAGACATCAGCATCCTGAAGTCTGAGGGACAGTGTGATATTTGTGACTTCAATGTTTTTTTCTGTGTCTTAAAGAAAAAAGTGTATGAATGTAATGAATTAGCTCTGCCATTTGCTGATTGAGCATAGTGAGTCAACTAGGCCCCAAAATGTCTCTGTTGGAATACCTTACAGGAAACTGTAAGTTGATCCATCTCCTCTGAAAGATCGAGTGGAAAAGCAAGGAACACAGTCTCAGAAACTGCTTCTACCATAATTTATTCAAGATTCTTCCCAGTCACAACTGGGGTGTCTTGTGTTCTTCCACATTCCCTACCTATTTCCCTGACTCTTTCAAGACTGCTTAAGGTGGAATTCTGAATTAATTAATTTGGAAAATACTGCTTTTGCCTGAAATTGCTGACTTCAGTACACACTAAACTTGGCCTAATATATTATCACTTCTCAGATGTGTGTCTTATCCATCTGTAGCAGATTTAAATTTGTAGATGTCTCTTTTCTTCCATTTTGTCAGTACGAGAGAGGGCACTAATGAGACATTTTTACTTCCAGTTTTTTATATATAAGTGTGTTCTAATTCTATTTGGCAAAAACTGCCATAATTGTTTTCAATATGAAAAGTTCATTATGACATAAGCTATAACCAAGATTATGTGTTATTGTTTGCATATTTCCCTTTTATTGTATAAAACTGTACATTTTTATGCTGACAAAACTTCAAGAATTCAATGCCCCTAGACGTAAGGCTTCTTTTCTTCAGGAAATTTAGTGTACACTAAGAAGCATTCAGCATCAGGAATTATGGCCTTCACTCAATTACTCTACTATGCTGTAAATGATTAACTTTTACTTAAGGATTTTGAAGTGTGAGGGATTTAAATGTTACTGTATCTACAATGGCAGCGAGTAAGATGAACTCATTTTAGTTACCTGGGTGAATGGTATGCTTAGGTCAACCAGTCATGGTATTTTGAGAACCACAGAGTTAACTGTCTCTCTGCAAGAACTTAAAAAATGATGTTTTTTGATATGTCTGAACCTACTGAAATCTCATTCTTGTGGGAGATTACTGCTTTGCATTCAGATTCCACATTCTCCTGCAAAAATGCATGCTGTGTGCTTTGTTTTGGACTTTTTGTTTTAAACCTTTTATATCCCCTTTTCCATTAGTATAAAGATGAATTTTTCTCTGCTGCAAGAGTTTGTATTTAGAATGTGGTTTAGGTTTAGATTCTCTGTCATAGAGGCATAAAAACAGTGATGCAAACACTGTTATACATAGAACATTTCTGTCTTTCTCATTCAAATAGCACAATAATATAACAATTTCTCTTACTCTCTTCAGCTGACAGAGTGTCTCAAGGCAACAGGAGCAGTTAGTCACAACACTATTGTGTGCAAATGGTAGGCAAAAGTCACTCTTGCGAAATTTGCTCAGCATTGCTTCTTCTGTGAGATAAGAAAGGCCCCTAAGATATAGAAAATAAATGAAAAAGTTCACAGGATCAGTAAATGATCTTTGTGATCATGGCAAGTTTGAGAACTACAACTAGCAGTAGTAAACAGTAGCTAATAATTTTGGGTTTTTAGGTAATTGTAATGAAAAATGCCTGGGAAATTGAGAAAATATCTTAAAGTGTACATGAAAATGGTATATTTCCACTGAGAAATTACAAAGATTTAACAATTCCCACTTTTTAAGATTTATTAATATTTATTAATATGTATTTATGTTTATTTGTATTTATTATCAATAGCACATGATGCAATTATTTATCTACTCATTATTTATTGTTAGTATATTTATCAATAACACTATATTCATTAGTACTTATATATTTATTTATATTTATTAATATTTTATTTTTGATAATTCAGTCCCACTAATAAATTGCAAAGAAATCTAAGGCATAGCCACTGTGGAGAAGGGCAGAGGATTAAAAAAGAAGAAAGAAAGTGAGAGTGTTTGGGTTTTTTTTTTTCACATGAAAGTGTTTACTTTTGAAAAATGAGTTTAGAAACCCTTGTTTGGTATTCGGTGTGGGAAACAGTGAAGTGCCTCTTACTTTAAATATATGGTTTTATTAATAGATTTGAAATACTGTTCAGAAGGAAGGCTGACACTTTTCAGGTGGCTTTGAATATACGATGTCCTTGGACAGTGCTTGAATAGTGCAGTGATTGACAGCCTCTTGTAAAACCTCTCAAAGGAGAAGGACACTTTAAGAGAAATTTCTGCTTCTGATATAGCTAATCTCACACATCATCTGATGGCAAGCTGTTCTGACCTAAAACTCTTTGAATGCAATTTATACTTCAGCATGCCCTGAAACTTCAATTAACCTAGAAGAAGTATTGTAGTGGGTTGACCCTGAACTCACAGACAGTTGTCTGGTCGAATCGCGCTTCTCTCTGTGTTACCTATAATAAACCCTGTGGAAGGCAGGAGTTGGGGGTTTTTTTCTGGCCCAGGGTTGGCAGCCAGGAGAACAGGGGCCCATGTTGGACTGAAGAAGACGGCCCTGTAACCAGTGGTGGAGCAGGACGGTAACACTTTCCACCATGGTGATTCCAGAGCCAGGGAAAGAAAGAGAAAGCCTTGTCACGTGAGACAAAGCTAAGATGGCCACAGGAGGACAAACAGTGGTGCTGCATCCTGGTGCGCAGCTTAAAAGACTTCTTGCCTTGCTGTGGTATGAATATTGTAATATCCCAGACTATTTGTCTCTTTAATCCATTTAAAGTTCATGGGGGATGAACAATTTGATGTGTGGCTTGTAAAGGTTGTGAAGAAATGCCCATGCCAGGCTATATCTGAAAGCAATAGAGGCTTTTAAAACCTGGTGACGAAGAAAAGCCTTGGTATTCAAGCCACAATTACTCAACCTTGAAAAGAGTAATAACCCCATATGTTGAAGGAATTGTGAAAGGGTTTATGGAAATAAGAGATTTTGCACCACAGCAGGTAGTTTCCTGCTGTAGATGGTGGCAGTTTGGAGAACCACATAAGAAGGTTCGGAAGAAAGGAAGAAAACCCTTTTGTTTTCACTTTTCAAGAACTGCAACATGGATTGAGACAGAGGAGAAGAAGAGGGAAGGAGAAGAGGGTTTTAAATGTTTTGTTCTGATTGCTGGTTTTTTTCCTTTTTTTTTTTTTTCTCTTAGGTCTGTTAATAACCTTCTTTATATTCTTCAAGTTTTGTGCCTGCTTTGCTACCTCCTAATTGTTATCTCACAGAAAGGAAATCAGGGAGTAATGCATAATTTGACCATAAAACCACTACATTAAAATTAGTGTTTCCACCTGGTTATGCAAACTAAACCCGCTACAAGTATACGGGAGTAGGCTGTTGTAAAAGTTATGGAAATTTCAGATAACCTTTATGAAGCAAATATTTAATTTCTAGCTCTTGCCTATTTCTTTGCTCATATAACGTGTACACTGGTTACCCACCAGCCTATTCCAAAATACCCAAGAGCTTCTTTGATACTGAGCACTTGCCTTTCCTGTTTCCAGCACTGGTAGGAATAAATCTTTGTGTTTTCAGTAAAGGATTTAAGTTTTCTCCTAATTGTATGTAACACCTAAAATGAGCTGATCTCAGAATAGCAGTGACAGAGGCTGTGGCAGCAATGAATACCTGACTTTGTGCTACTGGTTGAGAAAATGTGCAATGTAGTGGTGGAAGAGAAAAGAGCAAAATCCATAATGAAAAGGCTTGACACATTTGGAAGGATGTATCAGACAAGTGTCCTAATCCTGTTTTTTCCCCTTCCCTCTGTTGCAGGAGGCACTACTTGCTTTTCGTCTGCTATGCTGAACAATGCTCTCCATGTATAGTCAGGCTGCCCCTGAGAGAAATTTTTGTTGGATAGGCAAGCTGGTTAAAACTTCAGTCTTTTTAAAATTCTTTTAACATCTTTGTAGATGCCACAACACAACAGAGTCTATGAACAATAACTTGAAGGAACTGCCATATTTTGGGACAGCAGAAGTATTTTATTTTGTTTTGAAAGTGGATGGTAAAAAAAGCAAGGTTTAATCCAGACTAAGTCCAGAATAAATCTTAAACAGTTTAGTATCGAATACTTTTGAAGGAAGGATGAAAATCAAATCAGGGGAGTTGTGCTTCTTCACTAATTTTCTATTTTTCTGTGTTTTTGTGGTCAATGGCAAATATATAAAAAAGACTTGAAATTCTGTACCTCATGGTATAGAAATTTTAGCACATCTTCATACATATCTAAATGATGCTGCAAAGTGTAGGTAGTTAAAGCAAAATAGTTTTTAACTTGCAGTATTTGTTTTTGATATAAATGCTTTCTCTTTCTTTTTTTGTTTTCATTCAGTGAGCAACATTTTGTTGCTGACACTGGTGCAATTTTCACCCTTAGTAAAGCACTTCTGTTTTGTGAAATGGCCATGAGATGAGACTGAAGTGTTAACCTGACCAGGTTATAAGCATCACAGCTGAGAAAGGTTGCATGGAACAGGTGCAAAACATTTGACAAAGATCCAAGTAGAGATGTAGATCTTAGAGGGAAAAGGGTTTTGCTTATGCTATAAATGTCTGTTTCACTGGTACAATTCTTTATTGTAAGAATAAATTCTCCTGTCCCTGTTGCATCTTTCAGCCTCAGGAGTAAACCACCCCTTCATACAGATTGGCTGCTTCTATAGCTGCTTTTATTCAGTTTTAGTTTTCATTGATATTTTTTAAGCTTAAACCCCACTTTTTTTTTTTGTTTGTTTTTTTTTTTAGCTTGAAGTAACTTTTTGTGTGGTAGATTTCACTAAGCTTAAAAATAGGCAAGATGAATTCTCACCAAATAGTGAAAGGATAATGACAAAAACAGTGTTTCCATCGATGTTATGAAAGTTAGCTTGTTTCTGTTTAGCAATTTACTAATAGAATGCCGTAAGTGGCATAAAAGTATATATTTCCAGGGTTTTGGTCAGAAGTCCAAGGGCTTATTGATTACCTCCCAGCAGCATAAACCCCATGATGTTTAGCAATGGTGGGGAGCATCTCTCCCACGTAGTGTCCCTACAGCTGACATGGAGTGGGTACATCCAGCTGCCACGAGGGGAGATGAGGGATGGGGAGCAAGTGCCAGGGTGAAAAGAAACAGTGACCAGCCTAAAAAAATGGGCAGCTTCTGAACCAGTGGTCCCAAAACCTCTTTCTACTGCTGCTGCAAAGATGGAGTCCCTCTAAGTTATGTCATCAATGCAAGAAGAAAAGTCTCCCTGATGATTAATTTTGGGGTTCACATTCAGTTTTGGCTTTTAGTAGTATGCAGCCAGAGTAACTCCAATGATGTCAATAATCAATCGTATAGCTACACACACAACGTTTTGAAATTTGGCTGTGTCGTTTTTATTTGAGAAAGTGTTAATGAGGTCAAGAAATTATTGATGAACTTGGCTGATCTTCAAGTGACTTATTGAGGCTACCACTCACATGATTCCTCAAAAATACAGTCAATGAAGATATGAATTCTGAAATAGCATGCAAGAACACAGTTGCCTGCAAATTTCAATGAAAACTCGGCTGTACGACAAAAAAGGCTATAATGAATACTGGGTTTGTATTATACTATAATTTGCAATCTCTTCTGAGCTGCTCTGAACTCAGAGGCTATTCATGGAAGTTGATGTGACATATATATGACTTTTGTTTGCTGCCAAATCAAAATAACACATGGAGACAACAAAAGAAATGCACTTGTGGGAAGTTCACATTTGTGTAAAACCAATCCAAAAACTGTGAGCATAGTCCTAGGCCTCGTATGACTTGACTTCAATCTTACTGTCACACATATGTGATTACCTTGCACTTTTTGATTAAATATTTTGGGGGTTGGAACTGGATGATCTTCAAGGACCCATAAAACCAAAGTCATTCTATGATTTTCTCTGGAAAACACTGATGTGACACCAAAATACAGTGGCATTTAAAAGAAAACAGTACTTAAATTTCTTGTTCACAGCTCAGTAAATGCTTGCATTAAACAAAGTATCAACATTCAAAACTTTCATGAAATTGAATCCTAACTTTCAAAGCACAGTCTTGTTTGAGCACGTTGCAGGAAAGTACTTTTAGCAGTTGCCAGGATTGTGGGGGTTTTTTTAGAAACCATATTTTTAATTCCTTGGGTAGATGAAAAATATTTACCAGACTGCCTTGACCTACATCAGTTGCCAATAATGTGTCAATATTTAACATTTCAAATGATGGTATGATAACTCAGTAGAAGGGTAGCTAGTGTTGATGAGGTATCACTGTGCTGGCAAGTATTGGTCATTTTATTTCCTTACACTTCTTTCTTTCTTATCCTGGCAATATGAGTCATTACTGTGGTGATGCTGTCTCCCATGCATAATTTAAAACCTTTTTACTTGCAAACATTCCAGCTTGGATCTGATAACGCAACAGTCATATATCTACTAAAACTTCAAGTACATGCCCATTAATTTTAAGGCCATTTTTGTCTTCTGAGATTTCTTACGTCATGACTCCTGTACTCCTGAAGAATTGCAGTGCAGAAAGCAGAAAGTTTGATTTATGTATTTTGCCAACTTAATCATGGAAATTTAAACATCACTTAAGCAACATGAGAATAAACACTTCTAACTAAGGAAGTAATCATTACTGATTTATGACTTCTGTGACTTTTATTAATGTCTGTTTAATTCAGACTGAGAAATAGGAGAACCCCTCTTCAGTCTTTGAAAGAGACATGGAAATGAATAGGAATTCCTCAGCTGATAAGCCTGGATGGGTTTGCATTATCATGTATAATGATAATGATTATAATAATTATGTCACAGAGAGGAGCAGTAGAAGTTCTACCACTAAGTTTTTGTCACTGCAATAACTGTGGATATATTTACACTCATTCACAAATGAGACACTTCCTTATTAGCAACAAGTCCAATAAATGATGGCTTTAAAATCTGATTCTATAATATACAGGTTTTACTGAAGTTTATACTGGAAAACACAGAATTACCTCAATGGCCTTATAGGCCAATATGCTGACACCATTCAATCTGTGTGACTAGCAGAAAAATGCATCCTTCTTTTGGTTTAAAAGAGATGCCCTGTTATAACATACAGCATAAAATGGGAATGATTCTTCTGTGAAATGTTTGAGTCTCCTTTCAGGAAAATGCTTAGAATTACCTTTTGTAAGTCAAATGGTCCTGAGGCTTATCCTGCTGACTCTTTTTTAAAATTATTATTATTCTGCTAGGGAACTGCTAAATGTCTACATTTTCACCTTGAGGCCCTTGTGTTAGGGCCTGTTAGACGAAATCTGCATGTGTCTCACCGCTATTATTATAGGTACTGCTTTTTTAAAGTAGCTGTTAATTTAGGACTGACAAAAAGTGTTGTCTTGATTCTGTGAGTAATGCACCATCCATCAGCACCAGTGAAGACCAGAGGTACCAAATGAGAGGTCAGTGGAGCTAGCCATACTAGCTCACACTGTTGAGTCAGTCCCCTGGTATCTCATCTCAGGGTGACACGTGAGTTAATAAATCTATCTGTTCTACATCAACAGAGCTAGAAAAGCAATCATAGCAGCATTAATCTCATTCATGAGTACTGCAGCTCCTCCTGACAGAACAGTAGGTTACCCTGCATGTCAAGTGTGTGTCCTGGATGTGCCACGGGACTGCCTTGTCTCCACTGATTCCCATCTGTGCGCAGGGACAGACTGATCTATGCTGCATGAGAAACCTCAGAGGAGAGGCATTACTGAAAAAGGAATGCTCACCCATAGTATTTTCGTGCTGTAGCAACCTATGGTTTAAAATCAAGGTGGAGTTTGACCTGATTAACTTGATAATTCTGCTTTTTCTAAGTGATGCCATGTAACTGCTATAAAGTTCTCACCGTTTGCTGCAGAACAACCAACAGGCTTTCTTTTTGAGCTATTATTTCAAGTAGGTGGAAAAATACAACCAAGCAGCCTTGTGATTGCAAAAGCCTTTCTTTCTTTTGTAAACAAATCACAAAGAGCCTCCTCCTACAGTTACAAAGGGAAAGACATAAGTGAGAATTATTCGATGCAGGAAAGGTCTCCTGTTGTTCCTGAATGCATATCTAACAGCTCAGAGATGGGTGATAACTGGTTCTGCCCCCATTCATGCCACCTCTCGAAGCAAATCCATTTTTGTCCCTCCAGTTTGAGCTGGAGGCAGAAAACAACTTAATTGGACACTCCTTACAAGCCTGGTAAACTGAGCTGCGGACTTTCTGGCAGGAATGTGAGCATGGAAACTGCCTCCTTTCCTGCCCTTGCCCCTCTGCCCCTGTGGCTGGGAGTGCCGGGCGTTCCAGCTGAGCTACCACTGTTTCTCAAACCTCCCATTCATCCACAATCAGATCTATTGAGAAACTGACAGTCATCCTTGGCAGAAGAATAATGAAGCCAATCTTCAGCACAATATGCCTGAGATTTGCTGAACAACTGGTTCTTCAGGACGGTGGGGGGTACAGCTGCTGCAGGCAGCTCCCAAAAAGTGCTGCCAGGTTCAAGGCTGGGGTACAAAAAGAACGATGGGGGAAGAACTAGCTTGTGAGACAAGCAAGTTCATTTATGCAGGCCTTGGAAAAGCACTGTCAAGAAGCAGCATAATTAGAAAGTGTCTGTGAAATAAAAGAACTGCAGTGCAGTTTTCAGACTGTGCATCAAAGGTTCTCTTCAGAAGAAGATGAGAATATATACTGACTGAGGAAGGCTCTGTGAGATATCTTAGCTGTGAAATTAAAGTCTTGTCTCATGAGAGGATAGGAAAGTCCAGCTGGGGCTACCAGACCTTCCTTCTTCTGGGAAGAAATAAAGAAATTTGCAGATGCTTTTGGAGTACATGGCAGAAATCCTTCCCCTGCCATAATTCCTGTGTTGTGTTCTAGTCACTGTACTGAAGGCATCATGTTGTCCACACATTCAGCATTACTCATCCAGCTATTTAAAGGTGTATAGTCTGGAGAGCAGCCCAAGATTTCAAAATATATAGAGAGATGTTCCACTAGATGCTGGCTGATTTTTGTTGTGATTTAAGAATTCTAAGAGTACAAAAAAGCAGAATTTCAGATTCTTCTTTAATCATTTGACTCAAAGAGTAACCTGTGAACAAAAACCAAGTATAACGACCAAATCACAAGGGCATTTGCCATTAGAGTTTGGATGTTGATGCTTTGTAATGAAACTTTTTTGTATGCAGAGAAAAGAAAAAAAAAAAACCAAACAGTAATATTAGAGAAATAGTTGAACTATGTTAAGTTAAAAAAGGTCCAGTGAGCACCTCACATCACCAAATGAGAGAATTTCTGTGTCTGTTTGCAGCATTAGAAGTCAGGATTCTGTTCAAGAACAGCCAAAGGGAGAATCAAGTGGGAAGCAAATGTTCTGGGTCTTGGTGGAATAAGAGAAGAGGAGGCAGGTGACCTATCTGTGTAGTCATTAATCAAAAGAGAGAGAAACTGAATAACATTAGCAGAAGTGTATTAAAAGACCTCTACATTTGAAGCAAAGCACAAGACAGACTAAACCTTGCAAACCTTTAAGTCTAAGTGTGAGGTTCAACATAAAAATGAGGAAACACTGAACAGTGCAGGGGTGACCTAAATAATCTTCATTCTGCTCTTGTGTTACCTATCTACACTGATAATCTGTAAGGCAACTCTGGGAAAGGACAGGCCTGAATTAAAAATTTCTGTCTAACAACTAGTACTGGTCACCACTGACCCCTCGTTAGAGCACTCAGGCATTATGAAATTACATGTAACAATTACATCAGTATTTTATAGAGCACTGGTAACTAATTACATTATAAGTTTGCACATCCAAATGTTGCAAACACTCTGATTCTGCAAATACACACATTTGCTATACAGTGCCAGAGGAGCACAGATATTTTGCCAGTTGAAGCCTCTGTAGAATTACAGCATTTCTTTAAAGGCATAGCCATTGGAGTGAGAGTGACAAAAATATTTGTGTTCTGTTCTCTGTACTGTTAGTGGCACAGCCACTGTTTAGGTAAACATCCCTGACTTTGATGGTTTTTTCCTACTGATAGGAGAACTCCCCCAGACAGTTCACAACTTGTCACTGCATGTCAACAGTGCCATTTAACTGACTGTAAATCACCAGGGAAGAAAAAAATAGGTTGTTTCCAGAAATTACAGAAATAAAACCATCTCATAACTTAAGTGCTCAGTGATGATGGTTTTAAGGCAACTTTGAAGTTAAAGGTTCATTCATACATGAAATCAGAGATATTACATTTTAGAAACACAAAACTAAGATTACTGAAATGGTATTTCTGTGCCATAGAAATGCTGTTTTTCTTCCTGTGATCAAAATGTCTTACATGTCAGCGAGTAGATAGAGGAGGCTAACTTTATATCTTCTGTACCACAGATTTATTTGCTAACATAGTTTGTGAAAAACTGTCAAAAATTTACCCTTTTTTCCCCCTCAGAGAAGATGTAGTAAATCCACTAAGAGGTCTGTATTGCCAGAAATGAAAGGCTTAAAGATGGGGTTTGCCAAATACTTTTAAAATTCTGTCACTCTTCATTTGGTACACACACACTATTTAAAGTGTTTCGAAGTTCACTAAGGAACAGGTGAGACATCTGCTGTTAAGTGGCCTGTAAATTTGTGTTTTTATATGACCATAAATTATACAGCAAAAACTGTAACATCCATTGATATTCTTCTTTATCGAGAAATTTTAACTAAATTATTTGCCAACTCTATTTTATTGCTGTTATTGTTACTTGAAGCTAATTTGGAAAAAGGACAGTTCTAAAGGGTACCCTGGTGCATTAAACACCCTTCAAATACTATTCAGCTTTGCAGTAGACTTAACTATATAGGCCTTGGGAAGAAGAACCTGCTCTGCTGAAAGATTTAAAATCAGATTCTGGTTTGTTTTCTCCTTTTTTCTTTTTAAGAAAAGACCTTTTTTTAGAAAACTCCCATTTCAAATTACTTCACCACTTTTTAATTTGTGTGAAATACAGACTTAATGAGTAAGGGGAATTTCCTCTAAGAGATATAGGCTGAGCTATAAAATTAATACAAGCATACTACAAAGAAATGAAATGTATATATCTGAATAACTCACACCATGGGAACCATTAACACTTCTCTACAGAATTGTTTTAGATAGATGGCTAGGAATTTCTGTTGACCTATGCACTATTTTGTATTATCTTCAGGAGTGCTATGGCTGGTGTTCTGTCCTCTGGGGCTTTCAAATGAATCAGAAGAGCATTCAAAAAATAGGGCAATAAAAGTCATAAATTATTTCAAAAAGATCAAGGGAATTAATTGAAAGAATAGATAGCACTTTTTTAAGAAGTTGGGAAGAATTTTAGCTTCTATATTTCCCTGTCACATCAAGTGTAAAGTTGAGAAGTATAATACTAAATATCTCAAAATTATAAAGAAACCTTATTATGGGTTAATAGTTGAGTTTAGTGCAGTCATTACAGCAGTACAGTTGCTGTAATTTTCAAATTTTGATGTTGCTCATGAAAATTGTTAGGTTAGGATAGTGAATCTCTTTTTATTCAGGTTTTCTTCTTCACAAGAGGCCCAGAGCTCCCACTAAATTTCATCATCATTGTTGGGTATTGTACATCTCTCAGATTACTTTCTCATATCGTATCCAGTCGTGGCATAGCAACCAGTCGAGAATTCATATCCATTCTACCAGTGCTTGCACCTCCCACCTGGCCCAAGCACCCATTCATTTCCTGGGGCACAGGACATGCTGCACAAATGCTCAGCTTCAGGGTTTTGAGCATTTTTGCACAGTCTCCTGCAGTGGATGTCAGAGCTCTAGGAACTTTTTACAAAGGCATGTAGTGACAAGGCAAGAGGGAATGAATTTAAAGTGACAGAGGGTAGATTTAGATTAGATTGGGAAGAAACTCTTGACTTTGAAGGTGGTGAGGCACTGGCACAGGTAGCCCAGAGAAGCTGTGAATGCCCTGTCCCTGGGAGAGTTCTAGGCCAGGAGGAACAGGTCCCAGAGCCACTTGTTCTGGTGGGAGGTGTCCCTGCCCATGACAGGGTGGCTAGAACAAGGTGATCTTTAAGGTCCCTTCAAACCACAACCATTCTGTGGTTCTATGATTCTATATACGTTGTGCTTTCTGTGGACAAAGATTGATTCACTTTGAAATTGCTTAACATGGGTTACAGAATGAAGCTCAGTGTTCTCCACAGAAGGTCAGCTTCTGCAGAACGATTCCGTTTATGTAACATTTATGCTACAGTACATTTTTTCCCTTAGTTGTAGACATAGAGATTATGTTTGTAGATATTATGTATGCAAATATCTCTATGTGAAGCTAAGTCTTGGATTAAATATTTGATGGAATAGTCTTTGGTTTCTTGCATCTTTCAGATGATGATGTTTGCAGACAGCAAGTGACTGGCTCGGCCCCTTCTTGCACACCTTCATTATCCCGCAACTGACACAGATTATTTTTGAACCATCCAATGGAATACTGCATGATTTAAGATAATTTTCATTTTTTTTAGCTGACTAATACATGGAACGTCTGAAACATCTAATTTTGTAGAGATAGTATGACAGGAAATGTCAATTCAGAAATCTCTACTAAATTTTCAGGTTAGAAAGATACAGGTAGATTTATGTTCCTCCTTAACTGCTTCTATATTATAGAAACCATAAATAATTTTGCAATATTTTCCATTTGTTTCCCTAATTTCAGAAAGGACTGCAATTATAGGATGGGAATACACAAGCCCATTTGTTTGAATTTGCCTTATCACAGGGAATTTAGAGCACTTAGGAGTCTGAGAAGTGCAGG
Source organism: Rhipidura dahli (assembly GCA_013399225.1). Lineage (NCBI taxonomy): Eukaryota > Metazoa > Chordata > Aves > Passeriformes > Rhipiduridae > Rhipidura > Rhipidura dahli. Next base: position 223,934 of record VXAC01005622.1, on the reverse strand, counting down.
TGAGCGGATAATTCCGTTATAGCTTCAGTCTGTAGGAAACCAGCAGGACCAACATTAACACCTAAGATGTCACCACTGACTTGCCACTAAACAAATATTATCTTTAAAGCCTTTGCAGAGCAGTGTGTGCTGAGTGCAGACTTGACCCTCCAAGACTAACTTTCTGAGACAGATCCGTTTGTGCTCCAGATGTGTTTAATCTGACGTGGAAAGATATGTCATGCATTTACACACACACACACACACACGATAGTGGCTCTATTCAAAAGCAGGGCTGTAAATTTGGTTCAGTCACATGCTTTCCACGTGCAACCTATACCCTTTTTCCTGCAATATCACCTATTGGTGGGACATACCAAAATCACTTGCTTTAATTAAGGACTGTATAAATCAGATGGGTTAGCTTTCTGGCTTATGCCTTCCTTTCTTAATTCACACAACGTGCACAAACCCACACCCTGAGGAAACTATCAGTGTGCCAGCCTGGCCAGTGTCCTTCAGGCTACTAGCCAGAGCTTATTACTGCAAGATGTTGCCTGCTCTGTGAAGGGGAGGATAAGACTTAACCAGAAGTGTGTATAAGCACTTATTTTCCTTCTAGATAGGGGTACAAAGAAGGCAAACACTACAACATTGGTCACAGCCAAGGGGAGGAAAGTCCTGCTTACCAAACCTGATTCCCTTTTCTGACAAGGTAACCCACTTAGATGATCAAGGAAAGCCAGTGTGTAATCTTTTTACATTTCATCAGAGCTTTTGATACTGTCTCACAGTATCCTTCTGGGAAAAAAGTATCCAGTGCTTAGCTAGATAAAGTCACCATGCAAAGGGTGAGCAACTGTCTCAGAGATCAGGCACAAAGGGTTACAGTGAAGGGGGGGACACCAGACTGGTGACCTGTCACTCAGGGGGTTCCACAGGGCTCCATCCTCAGCCCTGTGCTCTTCGACATCTTCATAAGGGACTTGCACACAGGTTGGGTTACTAAACAAGTTCACAGATGATACAAAACTGGAAGGAGCTGTTGACTCCCTTCAGGGCAGGAAGGCCCTGCAGAAAGACCTTGACAGAAAACAGGACCAGGCACCAACTGTATGGAGTTCAACAAGGGAAAGTGCTGGATTCTGCACCTGGGGTGGAAAAACTCTGAATGTACAGACAGACTGAGGAATGACAGTCTGAAGAGCAGCACTGTAGAAAGGGCCCTGGGGATCCTAGTCAGCTGCAAGTTGAATCTGAATCAGCAGTGCCACTTCCTGGGGGGCATCAGGCACAGCATCACCAGCCAGGCAAGGGAGGGGACTGTCCCACCCTGCTCTGCTCTGGGGCAGCCTCACCTCCAGTGCTGGGGGCAGGGCTGGGTGCCACAACACAGAAAAGACACTGAGCTGTTAGAGAGTGTCCAAAGGAGGGCACGAGGATGGGGAAGGGCCTTGAGGGGAAGCGTGTGAGGAGTGGCTGAGGGCACTTGGTCTGTTCAGCCTGGAGAGGAGGAGACTGAGGGGAGACCTCACTGCAGCCACAGCTCCCTTGTGAGGGGAAGAGGAGGGGCAGGGACTGATCTCTGCTCTGTGGTGACAGTGGCCTGAAGTTGTGTCAGGGAAGGTTTAGGTTGGATATTAGGAAAAGTTTCTTCACCCAGAGGGTGGCTGGGCACTTAACAGGCTCCCCAGGGCAGTGGTCACAGCACCAACCCTGACAGAGTTCAAGAGGTGTTTGGACAATGCTCTCGGGCACATGGTGTGACTCTGGGGGAAGGTGCTGTGTAGGGACAGGAGTGGGGCTTGATGATCCATGCGGATCCCTTCTAACTAAGCTTGCTCTGTGATTCTGTGATTCAGTCTAAACTTACCAAGGTTGTTTAGGGAAATAGCCTTCCTGCTAAACCCACAGATAAAACCTCTTTGGAGGCAATGGATACATTTCTCATCCTGTATCTGAAAGCAGATCAGGAGGCACCTTCGTAGCCAGCTGTGATGGATGGGAAAAGCTGTCTTTGGCATGTTGGAAGACATGGCCATGGGATACCTATGACACACCCAGGGGCAGGGTGGGTGGGGGGATGGATGCTGTCTGCCCCTTGGGCGACTCTTCACCATGACTCCCGTGTCTGATGACTCCCCTGTCATGTCATGAAGTGGCATTATTTAGTTTCCACTCTCTGTGTCTAGATACCTTTGACATCACATTCCCTTTTCCCAGATTATTTTGCCTTTCATCAGACACCTGCACAGCATGGTTGTTAACAGTTCATTCTGTGTATTATGGATGTGATCCTTAGCACTTGGATTTCAGCTGTATGATCTGAGAGGGATGGGGACCTCACCTCAAAGTGAGGGACCACATGATGAGGTTATTGTTTGATTTCATTGCATTAATATGTGTCACTACAGCTATATGTATGTTCTGAGATATTCCAGGTGAGGTTTGCCATAATCTGGGGTCACTAACTTACTCATTGGTCTATTCAGTCTTTCCAAGGACATCCATTATTCAATAGGGTCTGGACTAGAAGAATGCAGGCCCAGGGTCTGTAAACCAGGGGAGCTCCCATTTGCAGTGCATGTGGACTTTGCATGATGGAAGGCTCTTGGCAGCCTTTGAGGGTTCAAGACGGTGATAAACCTCACTGGGCATCTCAGAGACACTTCTTGCTCAACTGAAATAAATGCACCACATATACACAGATGATCGACAGAAGAACTCAAAAAGCATGACGTTTGCCTTCTTTTACATTAAGGCAGAGAGGAAGTTTAATTTCCATACAGTCTGATTTCTATATATGTCCTGCTAGAGACAAAGTAGAAACCAGATCAGATCAAAGCTTTTGGGCTTTCCAAAAGAAGCAGGAAAATAGCTTAACTACCCTAGAGGTGATCTTTCAATTTAGAAAAGAGTATTATGCTGGAAATAGTTCTTTATGACTTTTAGGAAGGTTCCACCCTGTCCTATTGCTCCTAGGAACACATTTTGGTCCTTATTGCAGGCGCTTCTATCTGACATATTGATGAACTAGCTAAGTACAAATGCCTTTTTCTTTTTCAGTTGACGTTCAAAAATTAGTTTTTAAATTATGTCCCATCTAGACAGAAAAAAAAGGGATAAAATTAAAACAGTATTTTTAAATCAAGCTTGGAATGTTGACACTTTACAGGCAGAGACCAATCACTTTGTGGAGACATTGTCACATTTTAGCACCATTTCTTCTGAATTTTGCTAATCCATAAGACAGCACATACCTAATTCTGCAGCCTTCACACAGACAAACGGTCCTTCCCTGTCATTCATGAGCTCCTGAAATTTATGTTTGTTCTGAGATGTTGCTACACAGTCATGGCTCGCTGCACAAATATATGTAAGGAATAGATAAGGCAACAGTCATGGTGACATCTGAATGGTTATTTTTATTTTGCATTTATTACTGAAACTTGTTTTGTAAGAACCACAATACTGACTGTGTTTTACAGAAGGTGTTAAACCAATTTGTTTTTCATAAATCCTTTCAGCAATAGTAATTACTTTCAAGATCTTCCTAAATGAACAAGACTGAGAAGAGGAAAAAGAATATGTATGGTGTAGTTAAGGCAGAGAGGTGGGAGAGAACTGACATAGGAATGTAATACCTAAGAATTTTTAGGGTTGGGGGTGACCTAAAACCTCATGCCATGGGCAGGGACACTTCCACTAGATCAGGTTACTCAGACCCCCATGCAGCCTGGCCTTGGACACTTTCAGGGATGGAGCTTTGACAGCTTCTCTGGACAGCCTGTGCCAGCATGTGACCACCCTCACAGTGAAGAATTTCTTCCTAATATCTTCATTCCAGACTGAGTGCCTACAGGTTTACTGCACATTGGAATACTCCTAATGTATTCTAGACTAAAAGCTTTCTAATAAACAAAGCTTCTAGTATAATTGAATTTAAATTAGGCACTATCTACTCAGTAGAATAAAAATGGTTTTCTTCTAGACCTGAGCCTATTTTGCTGTTCTGACCAGCAAATCATTGACAGACACAATGATTTTAATATTTGCAAGTATATCTTACTCTTTTATCTCTATCAGGCTAAGTGTAGGAAAAAGATACCGCTTGCCCAACACCCTGAAGCATTTTTTCTTTGACTATAAAACAATATAGAAATACAGAAACTGTCTTTATGCATTTATATGACATTTATTTTGTAAAAAGGTAAAAAAAAAAATAGAAACTGCCCTGAGAAACGTGTTAAGAATAAAAGCCTAGAGCTGTAGGCCTGGATCTGGTTAAAGTAAGATTTATGATAGTTTGATTTGCTTTTTTCTGTAAGGATTTATAATTTTTTTTCTTTTTAGAAAAAATTTAAAAGAGCAACAAAATCCTGACCTGAAATGGAACATCTAAAATAATATACAAATAAAGTTGCCCAAATAATTCTCCCTGTGGTCTTGTCAGAAGAATTGCAAGGGCTAATGAATGAAAGGAGGGGCCAGAATATGACAAATTTCTGAAAAGAATGAACGTAATTTTTCTCCAGACTGGCTGCTGTTGGTAAAATATTATATCGTTCCAGACAAGTCCATCATAGCATTAGTCATGGATTCAATAAATCCATTCTAAGACAATTTTGTAGACAATTTAGTGTTGTCAAATGATGAAATGTTAACCTTTGGGGATTTTTTTAGTTCTTTCCCAAAAACAAAGCTACAGTGTCAAAATAGTTTCCAGACTTAAGTCTTAGAGCAAGTTGTCTGATGGAATAGTACATGGTTTAAGGGATTTAAACCATTTTGCAATGAGCTATGCCATTTTCCCCCTTAGTTAACTTTGGCACAAATATTTGCTGTTCTCTAACCTCAGCCAATGCTCTCTGTACTAAAACCCCAGGAAACAGCACCACCAGGAAAGGTCATGAGACACAACCCAAACTTTTTTCTACTTTAATACACTCTTTTTTTATTGACATAAATTCTTGCAGTGTTATGCTTCTCATAAACAAGAATTAGGAGAAAAAGAATGTATATTTTCTGACGTGATTTTCCAGGAAGGTCTATTGAATGGCTCCTCCCTGCTAAATAAGACATTTTCTTGGCTGAATGCAAGTGTAAAGAAAAAGTAAGTCAGAAAGGGGAGAGGATCCCAGGCTTTTTTACACAAAGATTGAGTTAATGAAATGCCTGGATTACCAAATTTAACATCAACCATAAGTCATTGTTGTATCTTCCCAAATTTAATACATTCAAATAATGAACAGAGAATTGGGTAACGTGGGCTTGTTTATAATAGTTTTCACATTAAATCTACCACTTAATGGACATCTAAAAAAAGTGCTTGAGCCTCCTATTAAATGAAGGTATGAGCATTTGTTTTTAATGTGTCTTCCTATAGGTTACATTTAACACCTTCACTAAGACTATTTTATGACCTTTGATTTTTTTATCTGGTTGCTAAACTGTAGCCAAACACTTAAGATGCCCAGTAAAAATCAACTATTATGGTAGGAAAGCAACTTGCTAAGTTCCTCATTCAGTTTATGGGGTTCCAGAACCAAAAATCCTTTCTATCTACAGGTGTTACCTGCAGAATGAAGTAGGACAAAACTGACCACAATTACAAAATGCTGCGGTCATCTCCAGTGATGTGCTCCTAAGGAGTCACAGCCAAAACAAAACAGTTTCCCTAACCTTGCTGACCTACATTGCTCTGAAACGGAGGAATATCATGTGCCTTTCCCAGTGACTTGAAGTACAGGTTCTGTTTGGTATTTTGGGCACTATGTAACTTCATTCCTTTGTGTTCTCAGAGGGCAACAGAAAAATCAGTGAAGAAATCCAGAATGTCCGTATGTTTTCATGATTTGAAACAATAAGGTCAGTTAAGGTGGAAATAAAAAAAGTGACAGCCAAATCATCCTTGTGCCCATTCCCTTTTGATCCTGAAACTTCTACTTCTTTCTCAAGTTGACGTTGTATTTCCTGATGGGAAATAGAGCATCTGGGAAGAGTTATTGAGTGATAGGTGTACTTGCTGAAGCAACATTAAAGAAAAGGTTTTACTGCAGAGGTCCTGCACAGAAGGATGGTCTGACTGGCTGTTGTGGTTCCTGAGGTTCTTCCTGATTGACAAGATTCACAGCCGGGAGATAACAACCCAGCTCTTTCCATCTTGGTGTCTCATAACCAACTTAAGTTTTAAGCTTAAATATTTTCAAGGCAGTCTTTGAGTTTACAGACAGTTTGAGGGATTTGGGAAGACTCCTCCTCTTTAACACTTGCACACACCAATACCCCATATCAGATTATTTCTAAAAATTTGAACATGTGTTGGGGACCCTCCAGCTGACACTAGAATTTTACTGCCCTTTGTCACCCTCCAACAGCTAAAGACTGGGAAATCTGCTGTTGGCCAGTGGCCAACTCTCCTCTTTTGGAAGAGCACTTTATCATTTCCTAAAGTGAGGAAAAATTCTCCACCTTTGCCAGCAATTTTTTTTCTGTCTGCAGAAGATGGAGCCTTGTTGCTTATTATTTTACCCCATATTTCTTCCTAGCTCCAGTAGCACATTGCCTCAATCAGATTCTCCACTGAAAGAACAGCAGTGTTATGCAGATTCCAAGGCACCGGAATGGTCATCGTAAGAAGAGTAGATAGGCCAGACAGAATGCTACGGGCTCCATCATTCTTCTGCAGTGAATTCAACATGAATCTGATCTCCATTACGCAAACAACTATCACTGGAAGAAGAGCTTGCTTCCAAGTGTTCATTCCTAACCTCCTCCATGCTCACCCGCACATGAGCAAAGGCAATGTATGTTTGATTTAAGCTATTGTTTCAAGAAATTGCAAAATTACAGATGAACTTTGAATAATTTTTGATTTTGGACCATAGATACTTAAAAGATAAAAAGTTATGAGTTAATTTTTATAAAAACAAGTAGTGGCAGGTGTAGGAAGATGAGAATATTTATTGCTAATAAGTAAGCATATTTTACTGTTTAAGTGTAAAAAAACCCCTACTTTGGATAAGATAGTAGTGCTCTGTATTGTCACTCTGTAAGTGCTATTTGTTGTAAAAAAAAGTAACTACTACAGACTTGAAATCTTAAACCACCCATAGTAATGCTTTTATTAGTTCACCCTGCATGAGTGATTACCCAGAGTTGTCAATAGCAATTCCTAGGAGTCCTAACACCAGTCTCTCTCTGTTTTTGCTTCAAGTGCTTTTATTGGCATTACCTATGCCCCCATTATTTTGATCGGGTACAGTTTTCTTAAATTCATGATTGACTACCTCAGCTTGGTTTTGATGCCCAGTGTCACTGGTATTCCAGTACGCCAATAATCTGTTTTCCTTTCTGCTTAACATTTTCATCCTTCAATAAATTTTCAGAGCTCAGATTTGGACTTCAAGTCTGTCATTACTGAGAGACATTTACTCAACTATTTCCAAATGCATTGCATTTTCTGAAAAAGATTGGCATAAATATTCCTTGCTATAACAAAATATGAAGGAAGGAAACAGATTTAATTACCCAAACTAAATTGCTGGCTCAGGCTTCCACTGTCTTATAGAAATTCAGAGGAAACACTTTAATTAAAGCCAAGTTATATTCTGTGTTATTTTTTCTATGTCTGCTTGTTGATTTGCTTGGCAGATTTATTTCTTCTTCTGCATACCTATCAGGACAATTTTTTTTTTTTTTTTTAGTAAGAAAACCTGATTTTGAATGGTCTGTGGCAAAATTATACAATGTTTTACCATTGTCTGTTTTGAGTTCTTTGTGGTCTAGAAACTTTCAATATTTTGGATTGATATTTTCTGATCAGGTCTCTGCTGCAATCTCTTTACCTGAGGAGAAGTTTGACATGAGAGAATGGCGATCAAAACAGATCCTTCTAAGAGAGGAATTTGGAAATGTTAAGACCTAGTACTTGAATCTTCCTATGTACTGCACACTGCAGCTTTCTGTTTGGCAAGGACTTGGTCTTCATATCAGAAAAATATTTTTTTCTACTCCTATATTTTTCCAGGTTTTAGATCCTTAGGAAAAAAATATTGTCAGCAGAAGTACAGTAGAGATTTCTAGTCATTTTTTGTTGTGTAATATTCCAGAAATTTCCTCTGTCTTGAGCATGTTCCAAGCGAGAGGGTGATCAGAGTTCACTTTGCAGTTCCAAGTATGAACTGTTCTACTCTTTGCTGCTGAAGTGGCATTTGAATACAGTTCACATTTCAAGAACAAGTGGGTCAGCCTGTATTTAGAAGAGGACAGAAAAACCAAGGAATGTGAAAAATTACAGCTTGTCTAACTTAGAACAGGGAAGCAATCTATTTGGATAGGATAAAACAGATCTTTAAACAGATATTTTCTTTAAAATTAAGAAAAAAGGCTGAGGCTAGGCATTAGATACTTCTTCGTTATGGCATAGTAAAGCAATGGAATTTGCTGCTTAGGAAAGCTGTAGAATCTGTAATACTAAAAATTTTTCCCAAACAGCAAAGGAAAGTGTTTTCTTCAGTGTTTGATGCATGCTTGTTCCTGTCTTGAAACAGATAATTTAGAAGGTTCCCTCCAGCCCTACAATTGTCTAAACATGAATGTAAGCATCAACATTCAGAGGAAGACATGCAATACGAAGTTTCCCACTTTCCATCCTGCACCTGATAAAGGTAGTAAAAACAGCAGACAAACTCTACAGTGCTAATGAACTGAGGCTTGTCATTGCAAAAGTGAATGCAGTTTATAAATTGCATAAAGTAACATCTCTGAATTATTCCTTCAAGGCAGTCTCTTCCCAGGGACAGAAGAATGGCCATGATGCAGAACAGCATTAGAGCAGTAGAAGGTGGTTTCCTATCAGAGTAATTGCGTAAGCAGCTGAAAAGCTGCACATGCAATGTGTTTTTCAATGTTGAAACTTGAGCTGCTTTATCCCTCTTTCATTACCAGCTCAGGTATCAGCTGTACTTTAGTTTAAAGCCCCTTTCACCAAATGGCATCAAGCTCCATATTAAAACCCCACCTAAGTCAAGATGCTGCACTATCAAGGAGCTACTCTCAATATTTGCATGCACAGTTGTCTGGATAATAGTTACCAGACCAAGTTAATGAGACAGAAAGAATTGCGAGACCAGGCATTGGGAGGTTTAGTTCATGGGGTGCTGTTTAAACTTAATTTCTGTTGTTAACTTTGTTAAAGAATGCTGCAACGGAACTATAAAGGTCCTCACCATTTGCATCCAAATTTGTTTACTCTTAGTATAAAACAATTGTTCAATCGACAGTTCACATTTTGTCACAAAACTTTTTCATATCTATACATGGCACCCCTAGTTTACACCACCTGACAGTGCCAATGGTGCAACGAATGCATGCTGTCCATGGCAAACCATCTAATTCCCCAAGGAAATGATCAGCAATTACAATATAATAAATTACAATATAATGGCGGTGCTTTCAATTTACGGAGTCATCTTAAGAGCTCCTTTGCATTAGTGAGGATAACAACAAATATTTATGTTGTCTTCCCATAAGCATTGGTAGCTGATTATTTTAATTATTGATATTAGTTAGCAAATGAATAATTTTTTTATCTAAAGTGTTTCTTCATGTTCTGCTTTGTACACGTGCAGTGCAACAGCAACCTTTTTGAAAAGTCAGTTTCTGGTGGACAGTAACCAGTAATAAGCTCTTGCTGCTATTACAACCCTACTTTTTCTCATAGGTATTTCCCATAATTTTGACTTAATCATAAGAAATTACGGGTGAAAATGACATTTTTTTAATCATATTAAAATCAGGGAAAAAAGCGCATAAAAATGAAAAGAGCATGCGCACTAAAACAAAATAGGGCACAGGGAAACATGAACAACTCTAAGTGTTTTTGTCTGCTTCCCCCAGTTTTCAACATGTTCCCATTAATGGAATATTCATAAGACTGTTCATAAGATTGGGAAAGGAACTACAGAATTACAGACCTCAGTGAGATAGTATTCCTTAGAAATAAATAGGTGCAAGTTTTATAAAATAATTGTTAGCAAGGAGAAATTATCCGAGGCATGAGGAAACCATGATGAATGGTCTCAAAAATCCCCTACCTGGTCACTACACCATTTAGAAAAGGCAACTGCAAAAGGAGAAGACAGCAGGACTAAACAAGTCAATAGTGTTTAAGCCATATGTCTTTTTCCCATAAATGAGGCAGCAGCTCATCAAGACAACCGTGTTCATTTTGGTGTGGATTGAATTTCTGCCATTACACATTTCTATGTGCGCTTTGCAAAGACAAAGATGCAGGGAAAACTTTTGTCTTTCAAGTAAAGACAAAGGGATTTGGGTTTCCAGTCTCCTACAGTTCTGACTAGTCAGTACGACTTTGAAACCATCCAGCAGATTTCCTTATCAGTCTGTGGGGTTTGGAGACAGACACTAAATACCATCTCTATCCAAATAAAAAGAAATTAGCACTTAGGTGTAATGAAAAAGTGAAAAAGGAAAAGACCTTTTTGACTGTAAGAGATACAAATTATTTGAAATATCTTATGCTTTTGGTTGATGTCCACTGTACCAATAAGGCTAGAAGGCAGGCTGCATGTCTGTGGAGTAATAAAGTAGTAGATTTTGCTAACACCACAGACCTGCAGTGATGCCCAGGAAGGAAACTGGACAAATGAAATAACTAAAAATTAGAGGGTTATGAACTTTTCTTCACTCACTGATATTATTAAGGTTTGTATTAAGAGCTTGATGATTATTTATATAGAAGCCACAGCTTTTTCTCGGATTTTATCACAGAATCTGTATGCAGATATGCCAGAAACATATTTTTCAGTCCTCATTAAAGAGACTTATAAGACACATCAAGTAAAATTGGTGGTGGGAGTTGAACTTACACCCTTTAACTGGAGATTATCAAAACACAAATAAGCCTTGCTACTTCTTTCTGTTTAAGAATAAAGTTCAAGATCTGAACGTTAACCCAGAAGTACTACTGTTATTTCACTAAACCACTGAGTCTGGAATTATCCTGGAAGAGAAATTTCATCTGTCCTTCCTCAGATTTCTGGCAAAGTCCACTGAACCAGCTGCCATGGGGTGAAGTCTGTGCTATGCCTGTGCTCAGGGGATCGACACCTTGACTCCTTCTGCCACACCTTTATCCAGCTGAAACAATCGGACAGATGCTGGAAAACCAGAATGATAGAAGAACTTTGTTAGGTAAATGCTGGAAACTTCACACTCGGGTAACAATTTTGGAGTGGAAGATTGGATAATTAAAAAGCCCTGGCTGACAGGAGGAGGTCAAGCATACTGTCCTGGGAGTACATTGTTTGCAAGGTCACTGGCAGCATATGCCAGCATTTTTCTATACCAAGCAGTGAAACAGTTAATACAGTAGGCCGTGGTAAGACAGTATTCCATGTTAAAATTAAACATATTATCTGAAACGTGTCAACCCAGTGCTGAAACTGGGTTAGTATTTACAATAATATCTACAAGGAGCCTAGATGCTTAAAATGACTAAGCAAGAGGAATAGAAGTAGCTTTAATGCATCTAGGCATTTCTAAGTTGCCAGAAACATTTCCCAGGTACTCCCCAAAATCTTGAATTAGGTACACAGGACAAGCACTTTTCCATTTCCATTAGTGTCATAAATTGCCTGCACATGCATTTTTAGGTAAATATCTTCCCCAGTATTGTTCACAGCACAGACTGTCAAAAGAATTACATTATTGGCAGAATCGCTCAGAATATTTTAATTGATTTTTTTTTTTTGCACTGAATAATATCACACTAGTTTTCTTTTTCAAAATGACATGCTTTGTAAAAAATTTATTTCAAGCTTTCTGAAGAGCATTTTTAGAGTAACATACTTGAAAACTTGCTTTACCATTTCCAAATGTATTTTGAAAGGACTGTCCTTTAAAATAAGCCTTTCAAGGATCTCTAGGAGCACTGCTGAAAAAGTGCTTCACCAAAAAAAACCAAACCAAAACAAAAACAAAAACAAAGAAAAATATGAGATTTTGATTGAAAATTTCAAATTAGAATAATTTTTCTCTTGAAATCTCAGTATTTTTTGCACCAGAATAAAGGAACATTTGCTGCCCAAATCTATTAATTTATGTGTAGGGAAATAATTTTGTGGTATAATCTTGCAAAACACCCTTAAATAATTCTTTTAAGTTGAAACATGTCTTAAAACATGGTTAAAAAAAAAAAAAAGGTAACAAAACCAAACCAAACCAAAACACCAGCACCAAAATGAAACTGGCTCTTTTAAAGTGACACAGAAGACCTCTTTGGAGGCAATGCAACACTAACTGGGCATCTAGATGTTCCAAACTGATTAAGAGCTCTCTCAGCCCTGACAGACGTTTATTGATATTTGAGGACTCTCTCTCAGTGAAAAAGCATCCTCCATGTCCTCCTTGCTTTCTACAGCTTGTCAATCTCAGGTGAAGGTGAGCATGTTAATTGACTGCCTTGTTAATTTATTAATGAGTAATGACAGAAAGAGTAGTGCTGAATGCTTATAAAATTCATCTTTCACTGAAGAACTATCTGTGTTTTAATGCTTTTAACTACCTTTCATTATTAATTTAGTCATCATTGTGCATTATACTTAAAGATCAACAACACCCAGCAAGCTGCTGCTTTATTATGGAGGTGAATGTATTGAAGAGGAAAGAATTACATGTACCAGACAACAGTTGGGGCTTTCATCTGTATCGTGTTACAAGGAGAGGTGAAACGGCATTAGCATTTGAAAGTAGGATGCAGAATAATTATATTCAATTAACTAAGGACTCCTTGGGCAGCAGCCCAACAGAGAACTACGCATGACAAGACCAGGCAGAAAGAGAGAGAGGAGCAAACTGCTTTGAATTCTGTACTCCCCAAGTGGTCATAAATATGCTGTTAAGTATGCAGTTCCTGGAAATGAATAACTAGTTTAATACCAGTAGAAGTGGCATTGTTTGCTGCCTTATAACAGCTCTGCAAGCCCCACTGAGGCTTGCAGGTGGTATTTGGATTTCTCTGCAAGAATATGGACATGCTAAACACCTGTTTCCGTACCTTATATTCTACCTTATTTTGAAATGAAAGAAGTTTGCACTCATCAGCAAGCTTTTATGTTTCTATTAGACTGCAGTAGCAGCAGCAAAACTTCTTACCATTGAGCTTGTTCCACCACTAGCAGGACAGTAATTTCTTCAGGATTTCACTTACGGGCTAATGAAACAAATGGTGCCTGTCTCTGAATTGGGAAATGCACATGATACAGAGAGTGGACACACAGTAGGTAAGGGGCTGCTTTCAAGGTCCTGCCAGCAAGTGCCCCACAAAACAGTTATTCAGTATTTCAGAATTGCTTTCTAACCTCTGCTCCCATGAAGAGCAGTGTTTCTCCCCAGATGCTGTGACTTTCACTGGGGCACATGAGGACCCAGAGGCTTACTCCAGCAGAAAACCCTAACAGGGATTTGTGTGAGAGAAGTCTGTGGTTGCAGCTAGCCAAATGCCAGTTGGGAGCATATGACTTCTGTAGGATTACATCCTCGAATTGATTTCCATGAGAATTAACAACAGGTGTTGCAAAGACACATTTTCATGAAACATTTCCTGATGGTCTAATTTATCTTCTTCTATATCCCTTCTTTTTCAGCTTCACCAAATCACAGAATCACAGACTATTCTGAGTTGGAAGGAACATGTAAGGACAGAGTTCAAACTTTTAAGTGAACTTGGCCATTTAAAAAGCAATTTGTCTGGGATACACAATCCCAGCTGGTCAGCCTGTTCTTTTAACATTATCTGCCCAAATGATGTAGGTGTCCTTCCTAGCTCATATCCTTTGTCTGAGTTAATTTGTTCCACTACTCTCTGTTTGTTTATATCATGAGTGTAGTCATATGAAGGGATGGCATTTAGCAGAGGAGCTGCAGCTGTTACAGCTTTGGCAAAGGCACTTTGCACTTCCTCCCGAGTTCTTATGTCTCAAGCAGCTTTTTGGGGTTTGCCCTAGTTTAGATGCCAAGGCTGATGGATAGAATTTCCCACAAGAAGTTAATCTGCATGGTCTTCTCAGTGTTTGGTTACCTCAGGAAATCAGCGCGGTTTCTGCAAAGATTGTGGTGTTATATCAACTGTTGTTATAAATCTAGCCATAACCTAGATGGAAACTCAATCCCATGAAAATAACGTTACTTGAAAATTTTTAGTATTATTCTAAATAAGTTTTATTCTGGAGTTTTAAGACAATTACTTTCTGTAGCAGTAAAGAGCTCTTAATATTTTCCTTTCACGAAAATAGGAGAAAAAAAAAGGGAAAATAGGCTTATGTTCATTAATACGTCCTTACAATACAAACTCTGGGCTTGAGCAGTGTCTCAAGATTGCTTTCTCTACATACATTAATGATTTATGCAACATAAGAATAAGTGGTGACAGAAGAACTAAAGTAATGCTTATGAAAGAAAGAAAGGACTGAAAGACAGGTGCTCAAGAACAGACTTTTTTTTTTTTATCATACATTTGAATGCTTTGTTAGTTTCTCTTCTGTTAATAAATTCTGTAGATAAGCTTGAATTGTCACTTAGGTGCAAAGATGGCTCTGGCAGCATTTCAGCAATGCCCTCTCAAGTCAGATCTTGGAGACACCTTTTAAAAAATTCTGACAAGTCCAGCAGAATCAAGAAGCAGAAGATCTGTATTCATTTTATCACTTGAAACACTCAAAACTGTAGTCAGTGATGGGGGAAAACAAAGGCCCTTAAGTTTCCACAAGGCTAATTCTTTAAACTTTTGGCATATTTAGGAAAAAAGGGAATATCCTCAGAAAAATCTCTGGGAAAAGTAAAGGAGAGAAATACAGCAACATCTTAAATAAACTACATTAATTCCCATACCTTGTAGGATTTATTTATAGTAATTTGTATGGCAAAAATAAGTGTTATCTGTAATTGGATTTTAATATGTTGTATAAGATGTTAATGATACATTTATTATTTGTATCCTTGAAGCTTAGAAGGGAAAAGCATTTTGAAGATGATTTTAACAGTGACTGATTTTTTTACTCTATGCAAATCCTTTTTCTTGGAGTTTCAGTTAAGGGTTTGCTGTTTGGTTTTTTTGTTTATTCATTTTTTTGTTGATGTTGATGTTGTTTTGTTTTTTTCCTGCAAAGAATTACTCAGATGATCCAGAATCTGTAGGAATATTCTATTTAGCTTCAGAGGACTTTTGAGGATGTTTAGTAAGAATAAGGATTACAGTTTCTTTAAGTAACATAAAATCACATGTTTCTATGATTTATTGCTCTGTTTTCTCTGCTTGGCAAATTCTGTACAACATTTGGCTCCGAATTGCTGTTGCCATAGAGAATAAATCTCCCTCTTTCAGAGACAGGGACCTCTGATTATTCAAATGAGCTGCATTGCTAAGTTGGGCTGTCTGTTGTTTTTGCAGGGTATCCAAAGTGACATCTTCCTTGGCTGCAAGTCAGGCATCTTATCTGAAAAGTACTTGGCCAGGCAAGTGCATTTTTTTTTTCTGAGGGAACCCTTGCAGAAACTTAGGGAAGTCTGCTACTGCTGTGAATTATGGAGACGGGAAGTCACTCTTTATTCCTATTTGGAAAGATCTCTTTCGAAAATGGGAAATCTCCTGATTTTAATTTCAAACCTATTCTTTTGCATGTGGAAAGAATCAGGATCTTAAACTTATCTGAATTTCCACAGACTGAAGATGAGAACAGCAAAATTAAGTAGGAAGGTATCCATGGGAAGAATGGTACACAATCTTTTCCTGGAAGTGAGCTTCAATTGAATAGGAAAAATATGTTTCTGAAGTCTCATGTCTCAGTCCAAATTTAGATCAAGCCTTCTTCTGAAGTTAATTTTTCTAGTGAGACAATTTCTTTTTTAGACCAGGCCATGGCAGTAGTGTTTACCAAATACACTCAGTTTTTGAATAAATAGTTTCTGAAGTCAGATTTGTCTTTAAAAATTTCATTTTCACCTCTTTTCTTTTAAAACCATATTACTGATTAATAAATACCTATGGATTGTTACTCCTCTACCATTCTCCTCCACAAATGTGTCCTTTGCTCCCAAATGAACTAGTTCTGTAAATTCTGAGAACCAGGGCTTTTCCTCCCTAGAAGAGCCATGCTCTTCTCTCTCCTTTTATGGCTCCTTTTCACAGAAATTATGTCAGCAAAGTGAAGCAACCCAGCATCATGTCAGTGTGCACAGCATGTCTGAAGGCTGCTTATAAATTAGTGTGCTGCAGTGCATGGTTTGTCTTTACAGTATGTAAATGCTGAATAAATGTTTTTTGGGTATTTCTTCTTTAAAAAAATTCTGAGCATTCTGTGGGCCTTCATGACTAGCATTTCAAATATAAGAAATCCTATAAATGTTGTTACTCACTGTAATTGTACAATTATGTATTCCTTTGTATAACAGCATAATTTGCATCAGTATTTGGCCTGTTTTTGACAAGCTCAAAGGCAAACAATTACATTTTTTCTTCCTTTAAACTTCACAGAAGCAAGTTCCTAATGTTTATGAATGCTATCCCCAGAATGTCTTTATTTTTCTCATTTATTTTTAAACAGTGATGGGAGAGGATAAAATAAAGAACAGTGTGTGGTAGTTGTAATTCATATTTATTAGACAGCTTTTGGTAGAATCTCTTAAACAACTGAGATGAAGGTGAGAATTAGAAGAGATTATAGTAGAAGAGTTTCATGAGTACAACTATGTCTTTCAGTAGTTGCTTCCAGAGGCAATGTGGTCTCTGGAAGAGACCTTTAAAGACCAGATTAGAATCTTCCAAGACAGCTATGATGGTCCCAGGCTTTTGAACCTGTGGGCAACAGGGTAGTCTCATTCTGTGGAAATTCCATTTATGCAGCTCATATATTGTACATGCAAACTTCTTCCGTAGCTTCCTAAAGCAGTTTAGAAGATTATGTGGGTGTTCACTTTCTTCAGTGGAATTTTTGCACCTGACTATAGGCTTGGCATATTCTAGATAGGTAACTATCCTGAAAACTGAGTATCCCGATCTAGAGTGGAAGTCAACATCACATATTTGGTGCAGATTCAGGGGTTTTTACATGTACAACATTCAACTTCAAAGCTAAACATGGCTTTGAAGTGGCCTGCACTGCAGGAAGTTGTGTATCCATCAGTGATGAGGTAAAATAAGAATAGAGAATGGTTATGTTATTATGTGATCTTTAGTGGGAATAGATCTCTGCAAGTGGAAAGGAAACTTTCGACAGAAGAAATCCAACCTTATCTCCTCTGAGAGATGCCAGAGCAACCATCATCGTTTCCATACTGATAAAGCCATTTAATGGGTACAGTTAAATCATATTTTCACTGCCAATTTTATGCTAAGGGAATTCTACTGGTTTCACTGGTTCCATGCTGGTATAAAACTGAAGCAATATGGAGAAAAATTGAGTTTAGTTCCCCTGAATAATAAATAATTATACTGCTTATTTTCTCAGAGTATAAATTTCAATTACTTAATATAGACAGTGTAAATAAAGTGGGCAGTACTTTAAGCGAGTATTGTCTTTAAAGACTTTTTAAATTGACACAACAAATATGTCTGGGTTGTATGTACAGCAGTTGGTGAGTAACTGAGAAAAAGGGAAAATGTGCATTGGAGAAGGACTACAGTAAACTTACAGCTAGCTTTTGCCTCTTATACTGCATGAGAAATATGTGCCTACTTGCTTTCATGGCTCTCTGCCTGTTTTAGCGAGCTACCAGTATTTCATCTATGCCTCATCCCCTTGCAATGAACTATTTTTGTCGAGAGATCTTGTCCACCATGTCATACTTGCTAGTGTAGAAAACAATTTAGAGTTCAAGCATGGAGTTATGAAATTGCTGAGATCTTCTACTCTTCTTTACTAATTTGAGCATCTAAACACTCTTTAATATTCTATTTTTTTATTTCAAACTTCACTTTTTGGGGTCTCTTTTTTTAATTGATAAGATATGAAAACAGTGTTACTGGGTAATGGGACATCAGTACACTTTAGGATGTCTGTTATTTCATCTTTATGGCCACCAAGTTTAAACCAAAGACATCCAGAGTTATTAGAGTGAGTTGTTGCTGTTCAATACTCCTTGTCTCTGTAGCAAACTGGGCAGCCAGGGAGTGAACAGGAGCACAGCAATAAAACATTGACTACGAGTTGCAGAGGTATTGGGAAGAACAAAACAGACTTTCTAGTCCACAGTAATCATTTTGTGAGGATGAAGGAAATGTGCTGGTAAGGTTGGAGTAATGGGCTTGTTTTTACAGGGAATTCCATGACTTTCCAACACACCATCCCACAGACATTACAGATTCAACCCTTATCTTTTTGTCCAGGGTCAGGTAAAGCAAGTGGATAAAGAAAACAAACGGCTAAAGCACTTGGCTTCTGAAACCCTGTGTACATATGCTATTCGTGGAGCCTATAAAAGCCATTTTTCTTCATAAAATACAGAATATATTTGTAGCTGTTTTCAGAGCAGAATGAAGCATTGTAAGCCTATTTATTTTCCCTATAAAACTGCTTGTTAATTAGAAATGAAATTTTAGGGCCATTGCATCAGGCATTGGAAGACTGTTTGGCCTTTTGTACTATGAAACAAAAACTGTTCATCTATATTTGCAAAACAGCTACAGACATTGCTCTATCGTGTAGAAATAACTGCAAAGAGCACACATCTGCATTGGTTTCTTATAGAGGATAGGATTTTTATACATGTATTAATTAGGCCAAATATAGAGAAGAGCTAGAGAATAGCATGCAAGTTGTGAAAAGTGAACATACAAGGACAGGACCGAGTGCACTGCATTCAAGTTAACCTCTGCATATTGGCCTATCTTTGTGGCTTGTTGGGCAGACAATTACTGCTGCAATCACATGGCAGAATAGGAAATCTAAGGGGTTGATTTGAGAAGCAGAACACTCGGTATTCATAACACCTAAAATCTTCTGTTTTCATAATGCTGCAGATCTTTCTATTATTTAATTGCTTTGGAAAATTGGCTTGAAAGAAAACCAAAACCTGTTTCTTCTGGGTTCAGAGGCTGAACTTTTGATATACTTCATATATATATATATATGTTCAAATTTGGGACCTGATGTATGATAGAAACTTTTGGTGGTGAGGAAGTAGATTTTCCCTAATCGTCTAGGGAGGGCGTTTCTGACTTTAGACATGGGAAAGATATGTTGCTCCTCTGCCTTCTGTTTCACTGAAATGGATACTTACTGTATATATATCACTTATCCTGGTAGCCTTCTAGAGTGCAGCACTGAAATCATCACTGAACAATTTCACACTGAACTGAAATAATCCTCATAACATCATAACAGTCAAAGATTCAGAACATGATACCATCAGTTTTGCATAAATGTGATTCCATGGATTCTCCTGGAGATGCTCATGGTCTAGCCTTGTATAAGGAAAGGATGAGATTTTTCTCCTTCTCTATTGTTTGTTTGTTCAGTGAAAACAAATATCTGCAATAATTTCTACTGGACAGTATTTTGATAAATCATGATCTTTGAGTTTTTCTAGTGCCTGCTTCTTAAATTAAGTATTACATAAACACCTGTATCATCTAGATCTGACTTTTATAAGCAGATGTATGCAATTACACACAAAATTAGATGAAAAAGGTGTACTTTTCATTTTCCAAAATTTGCCTGATCTGGAAAGTGAGAACCATGTTTTCTCTTTCTACTTTGTCTGAGTTTAATATTCTTGCTAAAAAACTCTGCTGCTACTGTCTGGCTGCTCTTCCCATCACTTTCTGTTTAATTCAGTCTGACTTCAATACTCCAAAAGCTGTGTCCTTTTTGTAATGGAATAAGTTCTAGCCAATGTTATCTGCTATTCAACATTATCACACATATTCCTCTGCAGCCCAGTAGTATTCCTCAATATATGACTCTCCTCCTGACCATCCTTATTCACCTCCTTTTTTGTTATTCTTATCCTTTTTCAGATCTTGTTATGTGAACCCCTATCACAGAGTACTTAATAAATCATAGCTTTTTGTAAAAGTAAATGTTTCAGCAATTGTTTATGCAGATCTGGAATTATTTGGTACACTGTCCATGGCCAGGAGTGTTGGAACGAGGTGGTCTTTAGGGGTGATTCCAATGCAAACTATCCTGTGATTCTGTGATTGTCACTGATTTGCCCATTGTTTTCTGTCAAAAGAATGACAGTATTTTAAAGAATTTATGTATTCTGTACTGTTTACTAAGCATTGATAAAGAAAATTGAAAGGAATGACCCCTACACTTTTTCATTTAGTTTATACTAAAGAAGCAATGCGCATAAAAATATGTGTTTGTGGATAAAGCCTGTAAGATCCTCAGTATGCATCAGCAACTCCTATGAACTCACCAGACTTACTTTAAACAAATGCCAGGGACAGCGGTCCTGGATGAAGCAGCTGGGGTGATACACCTCAGCACGGCGTCAGAAAAAAGCCTCTAAGAAGACAGAGCATTGACAGCTGGAATGATGTGAGTTAAAAATTTGGCTTTCTCATTAATTACATGCCTTTATCCTGCATAAAACACTGTTATGTCACCTGAAAGCTGCTCTATTGTGCTGAGCTGCTTTGCGTTTTTCTTGGCTTGAAACGTCACAAGATAAGAGTTTAAAAGACCCTTTTTTTAGAAAGGGGAGGGCTGTGCATATCTCCTTCTCTGAAGGACAGCAGTAGATGCCACAGGATCCCTGGCCCCCAAGCTATATGGGGGCAGGCCAGGCACCTGGCACTGATTGCTAGGCTGTTATCGGACTTTTCTGATTCTTCTCCTTTTCCATAACAGACCTTGTTTTATTTATTTTTTTTTAATTAAAAGACACATAAATTCAAATGCTTCTTGTTTAAGGGAAATCTTGGAAATATAAAACAAGTGGGAAGTTATGGTCCAATTTCGACCCTCAGTAGGGGTGTCAAGAGATATAATCTCATGTACCTGCTGCCAACCACAGGAGCCATGGTTACACTGCCCCTCCCTGCCAAAGCAATCCATTCCCCATTTTACTTATATCCTGTCATACCCTTTTAAAATAAATATTAATAATAATATAATCATTAATTTGCTAGCCATCTTAAGATGTTCTTCAGATAAATGTATCAGTCTTGCCAAGCACACTGCCCATTATTAATATAATAGTTCTGAGATGCCACTTGGCAAACAAACTATTATGCAACATTTATAGCTCTTATACAGCAAAGCCTCAAAGGGCATATGATTTTAAGTTTTTCTCAAAGTCTTAGGAAGGTCACAGAGCTTAGACTCTTAGATACACTGAACTGAGAAAGATTTCCCGCACTACTGACTCGGCTCACCCTCCTATTTTGGGCAATCAGGTCATACAAACTCTTGAAGGAACTTAGCAAGCTCCTTATATATAAGTATTCAGACCCTTCTGAGCAGTGAAGAAATGGCAACTAATGAGTCAGTTATCTCTGGAAGTAAAGAAATACACCAATATCAAGCAGTGGCTTCTAAATATGATTATGTATTAGGATCATATGGCCTTGGTCAATGTACTTGCAGATTAGGTATGGACCTCTGTATTTTGAATTTGCAAGAGTGTGACTGAACTAAAAAAACTCTGCTATTTTTGGGGTAAGCACAGAGTGTGTAAATTTTCATTGATCACATTTATCTTCTTCCTTCTTTATAGCTAACATTTTAAAGCACAATATTTAAAATGGAAGCTCAGAAAACTGATGCAGATTGAAAGAAAGTGCTTCAACACTATTAATGTACTAAAATTCTAAACTACTCAGCTGAGTAAACATTTCCCCTAACATTTTTGATCAATGGCAAAAAGGTTTCCTCAGTTCAAAATGTTACATACTATTTTTGCCTTCTACTTGCAGAGAGGAAGACATAGATAAGAATCCCTTCAAACTTCAGGTTTGTAGAAGCTGTTTCAAATCTGTCATCCTAAGAAGATGAAGAGGCAGAATACTGTCAGGGCTGCAGTGTACTCTATGTTGATACTGGAGACAGAGTCGGAGATTTTCTAGCAAGTGGATTACTGAGGTGAAATACAGCAGTGTTCCAGCTCTTCTGTTTATAAATTTAGTGTGGCAGTTGCATATAAGAACAGTAAAATAATAAGATTTTTCGGGGTTCTGTCTTCATTTTCAGTATCTCTGACCAATTTTGTGAGTATCTCGGCTGAATCTGTTGCCACTTTTCCCACCAGCTTTTATTAATTTCCTGGTTTAATGTTAGCCTGGCATTAGATCCAAGTAGACATGAAGGCACCCTTGTGCTGGGGACCACACTGTTTGCTCTGTCACAGGAAAAAGTTTTCTGTAGTTTAAGGAGATGATAAAAGAATCTGTAATAAGAAAATAGTATGTGAAAAGAAATATATCATCTTCCATATGTGATACATATAAAATAAAATAATCTGTAATAAAACTATCTGAAGTTCACTGACAGAAAGGATAGATGTGGTGGCAATGAAAAATCAAACCAAACACACTGTGGCTTACACAACTGGAGAGCCTCAAATTGCCCGAATTTTAAGACCATATAAACACACACAAAAATAACCTCAGCTGCTGCTCAAGCTGGCCTTCACTGTTTGAAACTTGGCCAGCATTGCTCAGAACTCATAGTGTTTTTATCTATGAAGTATGTTCTGCACTAATAAATCACAAGGACATTTCACCACGTCCTGTTCTGTATCACTTTTGCTTGGAACTGAGAGTCTTGCTGGTATCAGTCCTTCTGATACCAGTGGAACCTGTGCTACTTCCTAATTTATGCCTATTTTAAATAAAATTTCAACTTGTAAAGACAAAATAGCAACAAATTCACTGGTCATAATACATGAGCATGGAATAGTTATTGCAATCTCTAGAGAAACGCCTGAGGCCTCTATCTACCTTTTTAAAGCAGATTTCAAGGAGGTTTGGAACAGTAGAGACTCAGCACAGCAATTTATTTTCCAGAAAATATGAAAAATTGAGTTCTGAATTTTTTTAATCTGGAAAAATTTTGATCTAGGGAAACTTCAAGGCAGTGATGTACTCAGAAGCATAATGACACAGTTTATTTTCCAGGAGAAGCATATTTATTTGTAGAAATTCATTGATAACTTCTGCATATATAAAAGCAGGAGGCTATATTTCTGAATAGTTCCGATTACATTTTTTTCTGAAGTGGGATTGTACATGAGGGTGAGATACGATAATATAGACAAAAGCCATTCCTCTCATATCAGCTGAAAGGAGGCAGTCGAAGTCTTCTCGTTCTGACATCCCTTCACCTTTATCCTTTGTGTAATCTGATGAAAGTACCGGGAGTCACATATTGTTTTTTTCATTCTAGTTTGTTCTGCTGCATGTGAGTGCAATGCTCTCACATGTTCTTCTCTACCACAGTACTAATCTCAATGCAGTTTGACTAAACCAACTTGCAGGAATATCAAGTAGTATCCAGGAAGAACTTGGTTTATGTCTGTTAAGGATATGGTGGAGCATATCCACCCACTCCAAGGTATAAAAACAAAACAATGTTCTGAGGAGAAGGAGTTGTGATATTACTCCAGCATGATAATCCTTAGCATTTTGAAAGCAATAGAGAGCTAGTGTGAATTCACCCACATCATTGAACAGTACCTTAAAACAGTATGTTCCAGACTTCATCATGTTTTCCAGAGTCACTTTTTTATTGGAAGTGTATAGTAAAATGACACATAGATCTGACTGCCACTTATTTCATAAAATAAAAACATCTGAGGCTTGGTGCTTCTATATTAAATTTTTGTAAAAATTTAGCTACGTTGTAGCACAACAGAGAATCCACCTGGAAAAAAGATGAGCAATCCCCTAAGGGTGCCATACCCAGAGTTCTCATGTGGAACCAGTTTAAAATATTTGGACATGTATTTCATAAATTAATTAAACCACGGATTCAATTAATTTTACTTCAAAACACAGACACTTCATAACACAATTTTCTCAAATTGCAAAAGCCAAGTCTAATTCAAAGAACATAAAAAAAAAATACTCATTTTTTCTGGGGAGAAGGACAAAACAAGCTTAAACCAGAATTCCCATATGCTAGTGAAAAAACACTGAAATCTAAATTTAGACTAAATCTGATGGATTGGTCTGAAAAACAGACCCATGCAAAGGAAATGCAATATTAATATTCAAAGAAATTTTGATTACAGACATGCCTTCATTATAAACAAGCCTGAAATAGAAGTTGATCTTCAAATTGCAGCCATCTACTAATGGTATATAATAATCCAGCACAGCAGTGTTCAGTTCTAATCCAATTTCATATGGGAATTGTGACCTGAAATAAACTTTCTTATGGACTTTTTGCAGGGTCTGGGAAGGAAAATCCATGTAGCATGGCCATTGCAGTAACATAAGTTTCTTGATAATGTATCAAAATGGTGCATTCATGAATCACAGCATTTATGATGCTTGTTATTTAAATGTTTTTATGTTTCAGTAAAGCTTTAATGTTCAGACGTGTTGTTCTCAGAGGCCATGATCTTCCAAAGGCTCAGCTTTATATGTTGAGACTACTCCCCTGGGAATGGACAGATCACACATCAGGATCTTTACAGGAACCTGAACTACTACTGCATAAAGTCATTCACCCCAAACCCCAGGGTAGTAACAAGAGAAGGATTAGCAAAATGTGATGTGTCCACATCTGTATCTGCAGTTCATTTTTAGTTTATGCCAACAGCAATTTCTTATTTCATGGCAATCCACAGTAAACTCTCTGTGTTTGACAAATCACCTCAGCTGGCTCCTTCTTGAGATAATTTTAGCGCTTGGTCCCTGGTTTCTGCAGGTGTCTCCTTTTCAAGGTCATTTTCATTTACCCCGGTCACTTAATCTCTTCTGTTAAACTCCATTAACACATGTACTTACCTCGGGGCCTTTGAATTCTCAACACCTTGGACAGTCTTGCTCTTTTCAAGGCAAGTATGTTTCAGGCGCAGCAAGTCTTTGTGCCTTCTGTCCACAGAATGGGATGAGAGGGCAGAGGCCAGAACAGAAGGATACTCCAACTGCCTAAATCAAACAAGATCTATCTGTTAAGGGTACTGATTCTCATGGTAATTTGTCCAGCTGTAGCTGATGGGCCATTAGTGGTGGCT
Source organism: Rhipidura dahli (assembly GCA_013399225.1). NCBI lineage: Eukaryota > Metazoa > Chordata > Aves > Passeriformes > Rhipiduridae > Rhipidura > Rhipidura dahli. Next base: position 198,743 of record VXAC01005622.1, on the reverse strand, counting down.
GACAGAAAATGAAGCAATTCCAGAGGACAGCGTTTCAACTACCTGGTACATTCACGGACAAAGATGGGACACCTCAAACAAGAACACTTTTGTTAGGGGACAGCATTTTACTCTTTCTGACACACCATTTTGTGCATAATATCTACATTTTTTCCTCAAAATGACTGTTCAGCCTTTTTCATTTTTCAGAGACCAAGTAAGTTCTAAAGAAATATCACAGGGGTTAGCACATGATATTGCAAACTCAAACATAATCAGAAAGTCTGAATCATTTGATAATGGACAATTTGATGAGCCTGGACTGATACACAGTGTTTGCCCTAATAGATGCTGATACACTCTTAACAACAATAATCACATCCCATCAGTGCTACCCTAATGCACCAGCTTTTCAAACTGGAGCCATAGAGTAATAGAGCAGCCTTTCAGCAAAATCTGGAAAGGGGGTCTGTTGAGGCATCTAAATTGGACCATTATGGATTTTAAGTGCTTCAGTGATAGTTTTTAGATTGTCAGTTTTGATTTATGTAATTTATAGTTTGCAATACACAACATGCAGATTGCCTCAGCACTTACCAAAATATGGGATATAATTTTGAAAGCATTTAAAGCTTATGCTCCTGTGGGTAGACCAATCCTTGAAGCACTGGGGCTCAGAAAATCTTAGACGTTAAATCAGAATGTCCAGACAAATTTTACAAAATATATATTTCATTTCACCATTTATTTACTTGCTCCTTATGTATCCCCTCCTGCTCTCTGGAATTTTTTTATTTGACCTGTGCTTCAACTGCAAAAACAAGAGTGGAAAGTCTAGCTGTGATAAACTGTACAGAGATGTGATGATTGTTCAGTGAAAAATTAATCATTCCTTAATATTAATACTGTGAACGTGCATGCTTACTGGATGATCCTGCAGGCAGAGATATGTGTACCCTCTGGGAGATGGCAAGTCTACCAGCTCTGGGTGCATTTTGAGAAAGTTTATAAGGTGCCTGGAAGACAAATGTAGATCCGTGAAAACAAACAAAGTGAAGCCTGCAACTTTACAAAAAAGTTGCTTCCCTCAAAGGGAAAATCTCATTACATGGATAAAGAACTGACATCTCATTCCCTAAATGTGTCTCCTGTCACTGCAATGAGTGCCTCCTAGATTTCATGAATCTTTTATCTAACATTGAGTCACAGGAGAGTTTTTGACAGAAAGCATGGTTCTCTTTGTTTGCTAACATATATGCATGCTAGACGTTATGATTCAGTGAAAATGTGGTTTTGGACAGTCTTGTCTTGGCTGCTGTGTGCTGGGCCATGTGAAAATCCAAATGTTTTCAACTGGGAGCATCTTTGTAGTGTGCAGGGTCAGGCCAGGTGAAGAGAGGTACAGACATGATGCAGCTGCAGATCTAGTCCAGACCCCCTGAGAGGAACAGAAAGGAGGCAAGATGGCAAATATCAGACAGGGTAGAGAGAAGGAGGCTCAGAAAGTTTGTAGCAGTTGAGGAAGTGACTGGAAGATGCTAGACTGGGATAAAGCAAGAAAGTTACTGTTTGCCAAGGCATTGTCCTGGAGAAGCTGTCTGCCTATGGCTTGGACAAGTGCACTGTTCACTGAGTTGAAATCTGTCTGGATGGCCAGAATCTGGCCAGGCCCAGAAAGGGGAATGGTGCTGCATCTAGTGAGTGGATTCTCACTTGTGCTGTTCCCCAAGGCTCAGCATTGGGACCAGCTCTGTTTAATAATTTTTTGAAGGGCAAGGTGACAAGGGGATTGAGGGCACTCTCAGTAAGGTTGCAACTGACACTAAATTAGGTAGAAGTACTGGTCTGCTGGATAGTAGGAGGGCTCTGCAGAGGAATCTGGACAGGCTGGATTGAGGGACTGAGACCAGCTGAGTGAGGTTCAACAAGGCCAGGTGCTGGGTCCTGCAATTCTGCCACAATTCCTTACAGTGCTACAGGCTGGGGAACGTGAAGAGGTCCAGCAGTAAAGGACCTGGGGTACTGGTCAGCAGTGGCTGCACATGAACCAGTATGTGCCCAGGTAGCCAAAAAGGCCAAGGACATCCTGGCTTATGCCAGCAATAGTGTGGCCAGCAGAATCACAGCAGTGACAGTCCCCACATACCTGGAACTAGTGAGGTCACACCATGAGCCTTGTGCACAGTTTTGGGCCCCTCACAACATGAAAGACCTTGAGGTGCTGGACTGTGTCCAGGGAAAGGCAACAGAGCTGGGGAAGGTTTTGGAGCAGAAGTCCTGTTGGGAACAGCTGGGGTTGTTTAGCCTGGAGAAAAGAAGGCTCCGGGGAGACCTTGTGGCCAGGTGGAGGTTTGTCTCTTGTCCCAGGCAACAAGTGACAAGACAAAAGGAGATGGCCTCATGTTGCTTCAGCTGAACTTTTTGAGATTGGACATCAGGAGGAATTTCTTCATGGAAAGGATGGGTAAACATTGGAACAGGCTGCACAGGGATATAGAGGCACCATCCCTGGAGTTCAAGAAACAACTGGCAGTAGCACTTAATGTTATGGTCTAGGTGACCAGTTGGCTGCTGGTCAAAGGCTGGACTTGATTACCTTAGAGGTCTTTTCCAACCTAAATGATTCTGTAATTCTGTGAAATGGCCTCTCTTGAGTGGACAGAATGGTAGGCTTTTTTAGTTACTTTATTGATTTATTCCACTGGGCAGATCTGGGGCTCCCTCCAATTAAAGCTCAGCCATTCTAATAAAACAACATTAAAATTTCAAAGGTCTTTTGAGTTCAAGGAAAAGTTGCAAGCAGGTCTGTCTTAAAGCTGTGGCCAAGACAGAGCCATATCAGCAGATATGGCAGAGGGGTTGGAACTAAATCATCTTTAATCCCTTTCAACCCAACTAAATCATCTTTTAATCCCTTTCAACCCATACCATTCTGTGATTCAATGATTCAAACATGCTATGTTTCCATTTCTGATTCAAAGTTTCTGCAGATTCAAAGGTTGTGTGAAGAAATCCTATTGCGCCTTTTTGGCAGAGTCACTATTTGACCTTGATTTCTTGTTGTAATTAAAATGATAGGTATATTGTACTTTGTTCTTGTTTATATACTGGAAGCATTAGGGTGTTCAGAAATCTAGATAAAATTACCCAGCTGCTGGAAAGAAGATAGAGGTGTGCACCCATACACATAAACTCACAACTTGGATACAAGAAGTTCTCTTTGTCAAGGTACTTAAACTCTAATTTCTGAGAGGAGAGAAGCTGTACTTCATAATGGTGAAGTAATAATTAACAAACATTACCATGATGCATGGCAAAAATCTACTGGAAGAATATTGATTACTACTGTGCAAGTGTGCACTAAGGAATGCCTACATGTATGCATCTTAAATGACATTGATCACATACATATCAATGTGCTTGTGCATCTCTGTGTGTGTGTGTGTCCAGAGTCCTGCCTAGCATAATTCTTTTTTCCTTCACTTTTTTCCTGTTATTCTTTAAGATGTGTCACAAGGGGGAGTGGTCAGGAATCTATTCCTTCTTACTAGTCATGGGTTGATGTGACCCTTTGAAAAATCAGATGGCAACATGTGGGTAAAGACATGCCAGGGCATCTCAAAGGCAATCCCTGTACAAAGGCAAGAGTGCTGGTCATCTGAACACTTGTGAGCTGTGATGTGTAAGAGGGAAAAAGCCCAACTTGACCTTTAAAACTGAGGCTGAATTTTGAAGACAGGTGAAAAAACATTAACCAATTGTCATGAATTGTGCAAAGGCAGTGTCAAATGACTGACAAACGATGCATGGGCATCAGTACAACTGCTGTCTTCGGGCCTCAGTGCAGAAGGTTATTCTGCTCACGTACTCTCATTTTTGCTTTCTTCCTGTCACCTTTTTCCTTTTCCTCATCTAACATTGGTACCTAGATAATACATAAAAAGAAAAATCCCATAGTGTCTGCTTGNTAATAATAATAATTTTTTTAGGCCCCCTCAAGAACTTAGACTTGGTGACATGCACCATGACAGTCCAACCCCTGTTTGGTATTACTTCTTTCAGCTGTAATACTAGACTAGGACAATCCCTGTGGGATTTTAAGTCAGTTCTTGTGAAGATGGAGTTCCCTTGTCTTGTCTGCCTTATTTGCTTTATTACTAAGTACATGCTTTTATACTTAATAGAATTCTAAAAGGTTTTTGTTCCTTGCACTAGTTTTACCCGGGCAAGCACACCATCATTGAGCAGGACTTCACCTCTCATTTTGAAGAAGGTGTAGCATGTGTTAGCTTGGTGATAGAAAAGTTAATAATGACAAAAAGATGAAGTGAAGTATCAAATGAAGTTAATTATTAACAATGAGAGCAAAAGTTAGCAAGAGCTAACATTATTCTCAGAAAAACGGGACTTGCAAATTCATGTAGTTACAGGAGAAGAGAAAAGTGGGTTTTTTTTGGTTTAAAAAGACTTTACTGGATAAGCTAGTCACTGAAAAAACCCCAGTATTCGCCAGTCATTTGCAAGATGTTATTTAAGTGACAGGGGAAGCGGCTCACCATCAAGTAAATAAGCACTGTTACTCTTTTAATTGAGCCACATCAAGGCATAAGTGGAAGCATGGTAATGAAGACACACTAACAGACACCAACCCTCCCTCCTGCCAAATCCACATAGATATTTATGGAAATTCCATGGAGTTTTGAGCCATTTACTCACACCAAAAATCATCCTTCGAGTCTACTTGGTGATTCTATCTTAGTTACATCCAGCATATTATGGGTTTTGCAATAGCACATGACTGTTCATCTTGAGAAATTTTCAGGTATTTTTTATCCAAACTTGGAGAATTCTCTTTATTTTCTTACCAACAGTAGTTTATATTGACTGAAGATGGAGTTACATTGTTTTTAAAGTTCTGTCTCATACCACCAGCTAAGATATTTGTAAGACATTTGTTACTTTCTTCTGTTTCTGAGTGCAGAAACAGTGATGTGTGAAAAACAGTCTGTACATTTGCAACTGCTAGCTGGTTAACCAAACATATGGATAACATGGCTAACATGGATAGTGTAGCAACAGGTCATATTTAAGCAACCTATTATTACTAAAAATATCTTTGAAACTTTTTAAAGCCATGTATAATTTTCCAACTCTTACACAACTCCTCACTTCCTCCCANAGAAGGTTATTCTGCTCACGTACTCTCATTTTTGCTTTCTTCCTGTCACCTTTTTCCTTTTCCTCATCTAACATTGGTACCTAGATAATACATAAAAAGAAAAATCCCATAGTGTCTGCTTGTCATGGTTCCTTTCCTTCTTTGGCACTCATTTGGCAAAGAGTGAAAGTATTTTTGTGAGTATTTATTACAGTGCAGGATCAAAGACTGAGGACACTGGCACTGTCTGAATCTTTCTTTGATCCACAAATAGGATTTCCATTAAAGACAGGATTGTTTTTGCTTTTNCCCTGTGGGATTTTAAGTCAGTTCTTGTGAAGATGGAGTTCCCTTGTCTTGTCTGCCTTATTTGCTTTATTACTAAGTACATGCTTTTATACTTAATAGAATTCTAAAAGGTTTTTGTTCCTTGCACTAGTTTTACCCGGGCAAGCACACCATCATTGAGCAGGACTTCACCTCTCATTTTGAAGAAGGTGTAGCATGTGTTAGCTTGGTGATAGAAAAGTTAATAATGACAAAAAGATGAAGTGAAGTATCAAATGAAGTTAATTATTAACAATGAGAGCAAAAGTTAGCAAGAGCTAACATTATTCTCAGAAAAACGGGACTTGCAAATTCATGTAGTTACAGGAGAAGAGAAAAGTGGGTTTTTTTTGGTTTAAAAAGACTTTACTGGATAAGCTAGTCACTGAAAAAACCCCAGTATTCGCCAGTCATTTGCAAGATGTTATTTAAGTGACAGGGGAAGCGGCTCACCATCAAGTAAATAAGCACTGTTACTCTTTTAATTGAGCCACATCAAGGCATAAGTGGAAGCATGGTAATGAAGACACACTAACAGACACCAACCCTCCCTCCTGCCAAATCCACATAGATATTTATGGAAATTCCATGGAGTTTTGAGCCATTTACTCACACCAAAAATCATCCTTCGAGTCTACTTGGTGATTCTATCTTAGTTACATCCAGCATATTATGGGTTTTGCAATAGCACATGACTGTTCATCTTGAGAAATTTTCAGGTATTTTTTATCCAAACTTGGAGAATTCTCTTTATTTTCTTACCAACAGTAGTTTATATTGACTGAGGATGGAGTTACATTGTTTTTAAAGTTCTGTCTCATACCACCAGCTAAGATATTTGTAAGACATTTGTTACTTTCTTCTGTTTCTGAGTGCAGAAACAGTGATGTGTGAAAAACAGTCTGTACATTTGCAACTGCTAGCTGGTTAACCAAACATATGGATAACATGGCTAACATGGATAGTGTAGCAACAGGTCATATTTAAGCAACCTATTATTACTAAAAATATCTTTGAAACTTTTTAAAGCCATGTATAATTTTCCAACTCTTACACAACTCCTCACTTCCTCCCACAAACAAACAAACAAATGAAAACCCCAAACAAAACAAAACAAAAAATTAAAGAACGAGGAAGGGGCTGAAAACTACAACATACAACAGTCTTCTCTACAAGGCAGTTGTTAATTTCTGTCCTATCTTAGAATAAACTGGTTCAAAAAACATTCCTATTAACTCTGAGAGTACACTCACTTGACCACCAAGCAGTAATCTCCTTGGAAAAACAGATCTCCTAACAGAAAGAGTTTGGAGGAAAAAATAACCTAAACAAAATCATATGCGTATGCAGTTTTTTCCTCAAGTTTATTATTCTCTTAATCTGACATAATATTTGATTTAGGTTGCTGCCTAATAAAGTTCTGGGCTGACTTGTCCAGTGTTAGCTGTTAGCATATGATAGTCTCCCACCTCAGAAATATTTTGGATCTTGACAAGTCATAGTTTGCTGGAGGTAATAAATATCTCAGCTTAGATGAAAACCAGCAGTTATTAAAAGGCAGTGTTTTAGGTTCCAACCCTCCTTTGGGTTTAGAGAACAATAATATTTAGTTTCTTTTTGGCCTCTGCACTTCCTAGTTGGGAAAATTAGGTGTTTGGTTCATAGGAGATAGAGGTCTTGGAGAATATTTCTTCCAAGAGTTCTTTTAAGAAGTGCTTATATCAAGCTACTGAGGGGTTTGTCATATTTACTCTTTTCACTGTTTCATTTTGATTTAGATAGATAGACTCTAGAATTAAATCTAGTTGATATCCTAAATATCAGGAATTAAGAGACTTACAGTTGTCATATTATCGTTTTATATTATAGTAATACATTACTTAGGTAACTAATACACTACTTACGTAACTACTTCAGCAATATTATTACTTTACTTATGTAATAAATCAAGCAATGCCTTAAACATAGTACCAAGCAAATAGAAGTATGCAGTTTTATGAGTTCTACATTGCATGAATATGGTTGGAAATGAATATGGATTTTCATTTGTGTGCCTAGGACATGAGCTCAGGAAAGTAGGCTTTTCATTCCAAGAGAGGTATGCAAATAAAATTTTCCTCCGGCTGAGAGGGAGCACACTGTCTGTGTATTGTGTAAGAGCCCATTGTGCATATTAAGTAAGCCCATGTGCTGGCTTCTAGAGGTCAATTTCATCTGTACCTAATGATACTTACACAAAATGCACAATGACCCACCATTGACACCTCAAATATTCAGTTGTTTGTAACTGTTCTCTTAAGAAATTACAGAAAATTACTGATGTGGGCCATACTGTACTATGGTCCATTTCTTCTGATTTTATGGGGTGGAACACCAACCAGATTTGATAATGAGAAGTAAGTTCAACTGTGTAGTGGAAATGTGGTATTTTAACTTGGATAACTCCACACTGGGTTGGTTGAGATGGTGACAAATAGCACCAGGAAATACACATGTGATTATTTTAAAAATGCTGCTAAAGCTAGGAAAATTCTGTTTGAGCTGCAGAATGAAACAAAGCACAATTGCCAACAGCATAAACAGAAATGCAGGAAATTGCCAGTCAAAAGGAGTATTACAAAATATACTGAAAGAAAACAGCAAACTCAGAATACATTTATGTAGATGCTTCTAACAGCACTTTGATTTGAGCCACTTTCTGAACTGAACATGGATCTAAAATTAAGTCTAGCTGGGGAATGCAGGATGTGTGTATCCTTCTCAAAGAGGGAGACTACATCAGAGACAGAGCCTGCAGCAACAACTAGAAGCCCCACAAATCGTTGTATGGAATATTATACATGTTGTAGCTAGGTCTAGCACAACTGAAACCTTTTAAAAGAAAGATTTTTTAAAAACTCTTGTGGGAATACCCAGCTTGAAGCATTTCAAAAGGATCTGCATCCAGAAGGCTGATGCTCAGCATACTTTGTAGGTAGGACCTCTTTATAGGTGGAACCCTTTGTAGGTGGGATCAATAAGACTGGAGCACCCAGATGACAGTCACTGCCAGGTTTTTGTGTAACCTTCTGGTTTTGATGGGATTCCTCACAAACTAACAGGACCTGAGCTGAAAGACACCATGCTTTGGCTCCTACACTTCAGATCTGGACTTTCCTCTTTGAATAATTACTTAAATATAATTGCAGGTTGTTCGTAAAGATGAATGAACAGACTTACTTTTCTACTGAGTTGAAAAAGAAGGAGATCTATTCCTTGTGATTATGACACAAGAAAGCATTGACTTTTTAGTTAGCTTTTTTTCTTTAAACCATGAATAAAACATTTCAGAACTAAGTCAAGGCAGAATTATTGACATAATCTTATTTCTAGTTGTGAATTCAATGCATTTTTTAATTAATTGGAATTCTCACCTTCTTGTCCAAGTGGCTAAATCTCCCTTTACCCCAGAGGTGAAACATACTGAAGCAACAAATGGGTTTAAAATGTTTTTTGCCTAGTAACTGTTTACATACACATTTTTTCCTCTGCTCAATGTGGTTGAATCTGAATGAATCTCCTTCCAAGGGAAAAAACATTGCAGTTGTCCAGGAGATTGGTAGAATTTTAGTTGCATTAAATGGAGTCTGTCTAGACTACTGATTACATAAAAACTATTTAGAGAACTCAAAGCCTCTGAAAAGCAGATTGCTATTTCTTTGCTTATGAACACTATAATACTATATATAATTCTTATAATACTATAAATATCCCACTATAAAGTATAAACTCTATGAGACTGAAAGTATTTCTCAATGTTTTGGCCATGCTACAAGCAATGATGCTCCTATCTTACTATGGCTTCTTAATAGCACGTGTTGTGTTAAAACCTCTTCTTCTTTACCATTATCTCTGTTAGAAAATAATTTATTAATAGATATATGATAATTAGTATTATAGCATACACTACTAATGGTTTATTTTCTTGTATGAGATGTTACTTATTTCATAATCTTCCTGTCTTTAAAAGGTGAGTCTTTACCTGTTTTGCTTAGGATTTCAGAAATTTAGTGGCTAAATTGGACTTTATATAATCCCCTGATTCCTGAGGAACAATTAGTTATTACTCCCAACACAAACACATCTCTCTGGTGCCAGTTACATTCATAAAATTAAAATGCCTCTGAGTCCATCTCAACACATCTGCCAAATAATAAAAATATTAGAGTAGCATTGTGCATCTGTCAGCCTGTTTTGACTTCTGTATAATCATGCATTTTTTTAAAGGCAGTTTTATAGTATTAAATTAATTAGTTGGCTACTATTTCCATTAGGATTGCCCAGTTCTTGGCAATTTCCATGCTATTCTCCTTTGAGACTAATTAGTGTTTTTGCACAGTGAAGAATACAAGAAATACAGTGAAGAATACAAGAGATACAGGCAATATGAGGGATTCTGATAACATGGAAAGTGCTGTCAAGGTGCAGTTTTGATGTATCTTTGTAAAGATAAATTGAAGTACTACAAGTGGGAAAGAAGCAGATAAACTTTTAATTGTAACAGAATTCATTGTTGTTGTAAAAAAACCTTCCACGCAGCTTGAAAAATATAGCTTTAATGTCATTTTATAATAGTAAACTAAGAAAATCTTTAAAATCTTCTCTCTTTTTTCCATGGTTTGTTAGAAGTTCTTTTTGACATAAGCCTTCACATTTTTATGGAAGACCCTCATTGAGCTGCTTGTTAGTCTAAGTTGTTACTCTGTGTTGTCTGCATATCCTCAGTCAAGCTTGTACTCTGGCACCAACAGGGTGATCCCTCTTGGCCTCACACAAGATGATGCTGGGGCACCAAGTTGATCTCTGACCACTGCAGTGTCTTGCTGAACCTTTCTTTCCTTTATTTCCTGTATCTTTGTACTTTATTTTTTTTGGTGCCCTGAGAGTCATCCTCACTGCTACACTAATCCAAAACTCTTTTTTGTATTCTCCAACCAGTTTAAATGTAAGCGTATGGTCTTTGTTTATATAAATGACAAAACTTAACTTAGCTGCACACTCTGCAGATAGGCAGTGCCCCTTACCCTCACCTTTGTTGGATACAAAACAAATACTGATGCCAGTACTGATCTCTGTCAAGAAGTATGCCAAATGCTCTTATTTTGTCCAAAAGGGATAGTTTGCTAAGACACATCATCCAGGCTGACGTAGCCCTTCTGAAGTTACATTAGGTAAATTAATAACCTTGAACAAGGTTGCCAGTTTGGTCAGGAGACATGAAAAGCCATTATGGGCTTTTAGCATATTTTTGCTAGTTTTTAGGTTCCTCACTGACTGCAGTAAAGCTTAAATAAAGTCTTAGAGGGAACTGAGTCTGGGGCCATCACAGAACACCACATTACACAGAAGGAGGTTTGAGAAATACCTAGGAAAGGGCTTTAAAGGAAGCTTAGGCCTGCAGGTATGGTTTCATCTTATGCTAAAACATGTTTTTAGACCAGGACAACAGAGGCAATGAGAGATACAGGGCTACAGCCAAGGTTTTCCAGGTTACAGTTCCACTGGAGAAGAAAGGGTCTAACGCACACAAATACTGTGGAATTTCTTTCTAACTCTTTTGTACTAAAGCATTAAACTCAGTATCTCTTAAGCAGTAGATTGAGTCTAAGCTTGAATTCTTCAGCCCGACAGACAACTATGAATACATCTTTTTCTGTAGTTTTCTGATATTCCGAAGATCCCAAATTCAGTCCTACTTTAAGGTGTAGCTCAGTAACCCCTAAACACAAAACCCCACAAACACAAAAAGCACAAATATTGACATCTACCTTGATTTCTTTAATGTTTTTAAATCACTGCATCTCATTTACTTTCCCCATTTTTAACTGTAACCATAATGAAATCCAATATCTGGTGCCTATTGCATCAGCCCTTACCTGCCAAGTCCCTGTAATCACTATAGAACAGAACTGACACTAGAATTTGACAAGCTCTATTTCTTATAGTTTCTAAGTCTTAATTACATGTATCAAAATTATATATTACAAATTAAATTACTTTTTCCTGTTTTTTTTTAGTTTCAAAACCAAGTAGAATGGATAAATATCCCTGTTAGAAGGGGTTATTGAATGCAAATGATTTGCAGTTCCAGTATTTCTTTAAATACATATTCAAAAGCACCTAACACTGGAAAAAAATTGTTTTAGACTCTGTTGAAGTGAATTAACTCATTTTGGAAACTGCTCCAGCTAGATCTTCATGAACTAAATTTTGTGAATATATATGAAAAACTTTTCTTACCAGAGGTTTTGAATGCTCAGCATATGTTGTTCTGAGAAGGCTTCTTATATGCTGTGAATGTTGGGCACACTAGAACACTGGAAACAATATTAAAAATAGCAGATAATGTTTTAAAATGCTTTAAAAAATGTAGCATTTGTAAGGTTTGCCTGCAATGAATTTTAAATGTAAAACTCTGTAGCAAAAGATCAAACTTTGGTCTTTTATATATGGACACTGCTGAAGGCAGGGGACACAGCTACATGGATTTTTGATTTAGCACAGCATGGTCCTTTACAGATTCACATTAATGTGAATGAAATAGCTAGAGATTTAACTAGTCAATATTATTTTTCTAGTACATTGCAGGTATTGTTTGTAGAAGAGTCTGTGTTGCAATAGTGGTATACAGTCCTAAGAAAAGAGATCTTATCTTGCAAAGAGTTTTGGAGTATTTGCTATAAGGGGGAGAACAATTCCTGCTGGAAGAGTGACTTGCCCCACCAGCTGGCTCATTTGTATAAGCTGAACACAATTGTTAGGCTACAAAGAGAGGAAAAGGATTAAGGAGTATACTAAGGAAGCAGTAAATGTGATATTGCAGTATTGCATGGTTTGCTGTTCCTTATGAAATGGGATGCAGGTGCAAGAATCATTAATCCTCTCTAATTCTTTGCCAATCTTGATGTTACAGATGTGGTGGGAGTAAAACTAATGGAATCTGGGAATGGATATTAATTCTTCTTTTGTAATTTCCTTTTTAATTTGTTTTTGGTAAGTTACTGTTGCATACAAAAGAGGAAATGAGACTTCTACAAGGTATAAAACAAACAAGAATGTTAAAAAGGAGATTAAGTAGTTCATAAGAATGAAGAACTGTTCAAGCAGAAGCAATTTTATACCTCAAATGAGAAATGTCTCAGATTTATGTCAATCCATGACAAGGAATTTTCTTTCCTTTACATATGCCTTTGTTGGTTCCTAAAGTGCCAGAAAACCATCTACAGATTTTTTCCTCTTTTTTATTCACCCTACCATTCTCCAATAAGCATAATGATCCTTATATCCACAACCAAATCTTTCTTCTCAGTTAATTTGCCAAAATTCACAGAGATGTCATGGAATAACTTGGACTGAGTAGCTCTGTGATCTTTCTTGTAAGCTTTTGTCCCAAATATACATCATCCAGTTCATTTGTTGAATTGTGTTTAATTCAGCCTTTTTCCTGGGAGTCAGCTCTGTTCTGAGAACTTTTGCCTGATCCAGCTAGCAGCTGGGGGTAGGCAGTGAGGGGTTAGAAGAACGAGCCAAGATGATGTCTGATCAGTGATGGCTTCACAGTTCCTTTCTGTCTTGCCATATCCAGGATCAGACAAGCAGAAGATATTGGATACAATAATGGAGGTTATCAGAAGACCCATGCACTTTATGGAGGCCTTGAACAGCCATAAATGAGAGAGACTGAAGACTTCAGGGTCCTGTGGGCACACTGTTACAGGATCTGGAGACAACAGAGCAGAGTGGATTATAGCAGCAGATTCTATTCTATTCTATTCATTCTATTCCTTGTGTCCCTGATGCCAGAATCCAGCAGTCAGAACCTCACCAACAAATCATTCCCTTGGGTTCTGTCCCTACCAGACAAACTAGGGCTCTGAGTAGGTGTGTTAGAGCTAATTTTCTTGGCACTTATGCTAAAGATAGGGTTGTACCTAAGCAAGATAGGCTTTTCATGTAGATGCATTGGCTTTGGAGGATATATGTTACTATTACTTAAAAAATAAAAAAGCATTTCTGTAATAAAAATGGGGGCTGAAATAACAGGGATTGCATGGAGACTTACAGGTGTTTATAACATCTGGCCTTCCACCAGTCCCTTTTTCCACCTTCTTCTGACTGGTGGTTGAGCAGGCTCTCAGCTGGTGCAGCAGGCTGGCTGGGGCTCCCTAGGCTGGAAAGAGAATAGTGGGGTGGCAGCAGTGACAGTGACTCTGCCAGAGTGAGCATTGGTAGGCACAACAGTGAGCAGCAGTGTGCTTTTAACCTATGGGCAGGTGACTCAAGGCTGGAAGGAGAATGGTACCTGCCATTCAAATTCCTCTGTGTTTGAGACAGGCAGGAGAATGGTCCAAAACAGGATTTAATCCAGAGAGTGAAGTCGAAGAAGATCCCAGTGCAGCTGATGTCTTTGATAATGGTGCCAGTGAGTCCTCCCCAGTGGCCCTGTAGGGCTCACAGGCCTGCAGAGAGGTAACACCTGTTTGCACAATGTGTTCAGTGAGGGATGGTCTTATTGCCTGGCTATGAGCCAGCAGTGTGCACTCACAGCCCAGAAACCCAACTGCATCCTGGGCTGCATCAAAAGCAGGGTGGGCAGCAGGACAACGGAGGTGATTCTGTCTCTCTCCTCTTCTCTCATGAGACCCCACCTGGAACCCTGCACCCAACTCTGGGGCCCTCAGCATAAGAAAGAAGTGGAGCTGTTAGACAGGTCCAGAGCAGAGCCATGGCAGTGGTCAGAAGGCTGGGGCACCTCTCTTGGGAGGAAAGGCTGAGAGAACTGAAGGTGTTCTGAAGAAGGGCCTGTAGTACTAGGAAAAGTGGTACTGGTCTTAAATTAAAAGATGTTAGATTCAGATTAGATATAAGAAGACAATTTTTTCAAGTGAAGTGCTGAAACATTGGCACAGGTTGCCCAGAGAGCTGGCAGGTGCCCCAACCCTGGAAACATTCAAAGTTAGCTTGGATGGGGCTCTGAACAACCTGATCTACTTGGAGATGTCAGGGAAATTGGACTAGACAACCTTTAAAGGGCCTTTCCAACCCAAACCAGTCTATTCTCCAATACTTTAATTCTATGCAAGTACTTAGAGCCGTTTAGCTGTAGCCAGGGCTCAGATGATTTTGGAAGATTCAAACATCCTTTTAATACAGAAATTTATGAATGCTTTTTGCATATTTCCAAGCCCACTTTCACTTTTTTCCTTTGATTAGGTGAGCTGTGTAGAAGAGATATGCTGGCTGTCCTCAGAGGAGGGCTAGTCATGTCTTTTACCCACAAAGTTACCAGCTGCATTCTGTGTGCCTGGTCTCACAGACCCGATTAAATGGGAACCCTAGCCTGACTCTAAATGCAGAGCTCCTAGATGCCACAGTTTTCTTTAATATTCTTGATGAACTGTTTTCCCCATTTGTTTTCTAGTACACACTTCTAATGTATTTTATACAAATAGCAATTATTGGCTTTATGTCACTTTATGCTTACACTCATCAGCTATATTTAGTAAGAATATGCAAGAGATGTACCTGGAGGGAGCCTAAAAGATAGCTGGGGAGGATTTACTGACGAGAGCATGTAGTGACAGGACAAGGAAGAATGTTTTTAAACTGAAAGGCAGTAGGCTTAGATTAGATGCTGAGAAAAAATTCTTTACTGTGAGGGTGATGGGGTACTGCAACAGGGTGCCCAGAGAAGTTGTGGATGTCCCATCACTGGAAGGGTTTAAGGCCAGGTTGGATGGAGCAACCTGGACCAGCAACCTGGTCTAATGAAAAGTGTCCCTGTCCACAGCAGAGGGGTTGGACAAAATGCTCTTTAAGGTCCCTGTCCACACAGGCTATTCTATGATATATTTTGGGATTCTTTAAAATGTTGCTTGTGTTGTTGCATTGATCGTTTAGATCAGGGTTTCTTTGCATTGATCATTCAGATCATTCAGATCATTTCAACCAGAAAGTTCACGTCAAAAGAACAGGAGGATTTTGGGAATGTCAGCTTTAGGTTGTGGAAATGGAATACAAGGATTAAAAAAGTGAAAATAATTGTGTACTAGATAACATAATTTCTTTCACTCTGAGAAAGCAAATTACCAAACATACTTACACCTAAAGACTGAATCAATTAAAAAATGCAATTAAACACTGAAATAAGTGTTGTCAGTCTGATAGTTCTATCATATTTCATCTTTAGCTGGTGGTTTAAAATACTCTTTTTTTTATGGAAAAAGCCCAGGGCCATGGCTCAAAAAGGCAGCTCTTTAATTAAATTTAATATGAGTAGACAAAATACACTGTAATGGCTTAGACAAGATTCACATAGGTAGCAGAGATATTGACAGGTCATAGACATGAAAAGGAATTAAAGAAGTTTTTACTTTAAATAAACCGGAGGAATTATTTAAATAGTTGGTTGCTTAACCATTAATGTTTCAAAAATATTTGATAGAATATAAAATTTTATATCACGGATCCTAGATCCTAAACTGGTATCAACTCCTTTGGTAGTGTTATTACTCCTTTTGTTTGCGTTATATCAGTTTCTGTTGTATGGTTCATGGTAGATATTTGCTCAACCACTGATAGAAGATTTTTACCTTTATTTCACACTGATTTGAAGAATTCCCTAATAATTCTACTCTTTGTTAAAACTGTGTGCACAGTTTCATGGCCTGCATTGACGCTATCCCACCAAAATAGATGCTATCAAATTATCAAATACTAAGAAGATCTTTCTGACCAAGACATGAAATATTTAGAATAAAATAAAAAAGGAACAAAGTTTAATTTACCTTTAGAGTTCAGGTGAATCATAAATCATCTCATTATATTTGAAATCTCAAAGGTGTCAAAACCCATTTTCTATTAAGATCTCTCACATTGTTTTGTAGACTCATGAGATCTGAACATTTAATTGTTTTACCTGACTTTTGCATTTTCCCTTTCATTGGTTCCTAAAATGCAGTTGCTTCTTTTCACTAGAAGATTCTACAGAAAGCAGGTAAGTGTGCCCAAGTGGATAATTAGAAAAGTCAAAATGAATACTACTATGCTAGTAAATGAAGAAATGTTAAAAAAAGACAACAAACAACAAAAAACCCAACAAATCCAAAAAAGAAACAAAAGAACAGATGAGCAACAAAACCACCAAAATATCAGTAATAAAGTTTTTCCAGCTTGGGATCTCTTTCAAACTAGGAGCACTTATGTACATATTAAAGGCCCCTCATCTGAAAAAGAAACCCCAAACCAATTGGATATAATAGTCAATGAGTATCAACAGAACAAATAGACTTGTTGAACTACACAAGTGAAACATTAGAAAGCTGAATGCAATGTTACAGATTAGAAAATTAGTTCTTAAGAATAAGGAGGTTGAATTTGAGTGGGTTTACTAATGGGCAATTCTTTTCAAAGTTTACCTATTGCACATTTTCTGTTATGAAAGAAGTAGTCATCTTTGCACAAAGTATTCTGGAAACTGTGGAATTAGTTTTTTTCTCAGTCCCTTATCTACTTAAGAATATAAATTCATACTAATAACCATTAAATCTTGCTCTTTTCCCCTGTTGCCTTCAGGAGCAGCTCAGCAGGAATATGCATTTTAATACATGTTCTTCTCTCTTTCATTTCTAGAAAAGAAAAGGGGAAATAAAGAAACTCTGCAATTACTTTGTACCAACTGTAGCAATGCCAAAAATCTTTGTAATCTAAATTACTTTCTTCTGTGAGTGAAAACAGTTAATAGCGACTCCCTGTAGCTAACATCAGTCTAAGCACTGGAGCAGAATATTAAACAGTCATATCTCTTTGTGGAATATGAAGGGATTTTTTAGTCCACAAAGCTAGCAGTACTGTACCTGTCACCCTCTGTCTCCCATACACAATGTCTGAAACTGTTGCCATATGCAGAGATGTCACAATGGACTTACAGTAACAAATGGTGCTTTCTCTCTAAATGAAGAAAAGAACAAAGAATTTCTTACAAAGTCCTAGGCTTTGCACAAAAAAGCAATCCCTGAATTACCTTCTTTGTGCATGAGCTCTGCTTTCCCTGAGTTTCACTTCTTGTGCAGCAGACAGCCACCATGTGATGCTGGTGTTCATGCTCCTTCCAAGTACTCAGTGGCTGAGCAGGCAAATGTGTTCACTTCCTCTGCATCTTCATGTTTTCTAGTTTGTTCTAAGAAAGCAAGCCTTTCCCACTGTCCAGAGAGGTGATAAACAAACTAGCATTATGGAAACACAATGGTTTAATTTTCCTTTTTTTCTATTGGTTACAACTTCTTGACTCTCTGTTGAAAGATACTTGGGATCTTAAATGCGCCGAGTAAGTAAAAGTGAGTTTCGAAGACCTCTTGTCACCATGCTATGCAGTGAAGCAGTGTCAGGCTTCATAAATTTCTGGAACACCTTCAACTGTTTCTGAGCCAGGTCTCCCATTAGATCACCCCCTGAGTAACATATGCAAGAGGGGCATCCAGCTGGCTCCAGAAAAATGGTGAAAATTGCATTATGTTATATATAGTATTGTTACACAGTATGTATGATATATATGTCTGTGTGTATGCATATATATATATATCTCCCAAATGAAGTCTGTCTCAGTCAGGCTTCAGAATCTATCGTGTTATAGAAGGGAACTACCAGCTACGGCTTCTGAAATGCCTTTGAAGTGTTTTATGAGTAGATTTAATCTAAAACCAGACAGAGTTTACAAAGTGCAATTCTACACAGTACATTATATATATTTGTGTGTACCACTAATGGAGATTTGAGTTGTTTCACAACAGCCACAATCACAGACTGTAATCCTCCTTTGAGCTTCCTTTTGACTTTGCTTCATGCATGACTTTCATTGATAAATTTACAAGTCTAACTAAAAAAAGGCTTATTGCCATGAGAGGTGAGCTATAGGGTATCAGAACATCCCCTACTTTTATCAAAACAGAAGAATTTACTATTGATAGTTTCCTTACTCTGAACTCAGCAAGAAAAATGAAGCTTAATATAAAAAAATACAGTGTTACAATTTTCTGGTAAACAGAAACTGACATGCTATATAACCTGGTGAAACAGAGGACAGAGTCAGTAAATAATTTCATGGTTGTTACTGCATTTAGAGGTGGAGTTAATTGCTTTGCTAAGAAAATAAACAGAGTCATAACAAGCAATATACTCATCTAATTGCATCGCATATGTTTCTCATGATATACTTGTAGGGAGACCCTGAAACTTAACTATACAATTTTGTGTAAAAAACTGACATGGTAGATTTAACAAAACTTCTTATACTGTGATACAGTATGAGCACCCAGAATCCTCTGCATTTTGTCACAGTAAAGAGTGTGACTTCATTAAGATGTTGTAAATTCTTGAACAATTTGGAATATTTTTATTTCTTTTCCTTTGGTGAATTTTTTAACCATTTTTTTAATGTTATTTGCTTGCTTTCTTCCACATAGCAGTGGAGATGAGTTTTTCCCAGACAAAGGAATCTCAATATTGAAAAGGCACTTACGAAGTGAGAAAAAATTTTCTTTTATCTTTATAACAAATTATAATAAGTGGATAAGTGGTTTTGTCATTTGGAGTCCGGAGATTATCAGTAGAAACAAGAAGGCTTCCAGATTATCAGTAGGAACAGCTATGTCAGCTGAAAAATACCAGAAGAAAATGCATCAACACCACTAATGAAGAAGTCCAAGCAATCTGTTGCAACACTGGTGCTGTCATTGTCCACAAAATGTCATTATTGATTGACCCTCTGGCTCTGTTTTGAACCACTAAAATGGTGTCCATCACAGATAATCTCTTCCGGGGGTGGCAAGTGCTAAAGCAGCATCAATACTGGCTTTAGCAGCAATTGACACTTGGCTTCAGCACTCCTGAGCAGGGCTGGCCCCTCTTTCATCTGGTGGTGTAGACATAACAAGAGATTTAGAGCTGTCCAAAGGTAAGCAGCCAGTGTCCTGATTTTCACCTAAGCTTGGTGTTAGCCTCAAGCTTGTCCAAGCTTACTCCTGCATCTTTTTTTACAACACTTCAAGATGTACAGGTGAGAAGTGCTGTTCAAGTGCTTAATGTTGGCTAATTACTGTTATTACAAACACTGCAAAGTTTGCTTGGTGGGGATGTTCAGTGTAAGGGCCCTAATCACAGATAATGAGAGAAGAGTGGGAAATGACATGGATTCCTGTGGAGGGGTGTATTGTGGTACAGAAAGTGCTTTATTTTTCCCCTCCTAAAAACTAATTGCTCTGAGCTATTGTTTATCATCCTGTAATTGCAAGTACTTTCAAAGGAAAAATAGTTGTTCTTTTTGGATTGGTGCGAAAGTGAGCATTTATAATGTGAAATTGCAGTAACAGAGGAAAGTAGAAGGAAACCCAAGGGTGGCATATTCCCTTCTTAGAGGGCCTGAGCTTCCTATGTGTAAATCAACAAAACTAACATTAACAGGAGTCATACATACACTGTGCAGAGGCTAGCATCCCAACTACAGAATGCTACTATGCAAACACCGTTAATGACCATGCAATGCACCTGTGAATTGGGACTGAATTCCAGATGGAGAACAGAAAGAAAATTTTAAATACATCTTTGTATTTAACACAGTTGCAGTTCTGGGACTGTCTGGAGAAAGATACAACAGAAAAGGAAAAGAGGCTTGTAATGGAAGTAGTGATATGTACATAGAAAGAGATTGCTGCAGAATCTTTTAATTAAATGTAGAATTTGTGCTAAATGTGTTTATATTACTGTTTTTCCCACTTTCTCTCTGGTTGGTTTTGTATACACCAGTCTGTTGAGGAGGTGTTTTTCTTCAAATAAGATCTAAACAGTGACTTAAAGAGCAACAGCTAAAGGTGAGACACTGCAGAAGTTAGGATAAGTGGTACTGCTGCTCCATGTCAGCATATCCTAAAGCATGATAATCTGTTGATGTGAAGGTTTAAAACTAAATATTTTTTAAGAATTATTTCCCACAGAAAAAAAGTATATTATAAAAGGCCCATTTTGGGTTTGAAAAGGCTGAGTGAAGAAATAAAGATATGTAAGTTCTCAAAAGTACTACCAAGAAAAGTCAGAAGGCTGATTACATATGCCAAAAATGCAACCAAATAAAATAGAAAAGCACATGCTGATGTTAAAGAAATAAATGTTTCCTTAGGGCCATGTGGGTAGAGATTCTTTTTTGCCAAATGGAAGAAAAGTCTCTGTACTTCCTTTGTTATTGTGCTCACTTCCCTGTAATTTTACGTACTGAATTTAGTGTTATTAGACCTTGTGCTCTTGCCGTAAGAGGTCTAATTGTGAATTAATGGGCATGCCTGTAAGCATTTTGCAGAGGAGTATGCATTGAAATTCACAAATGTGCATTCTAATTACTTTCAGTGTTGTGTATTTATAGGAAACTGGGTCTTACACCCCCACCAAAACCTGTATACTTGAATATTCTATTCCATATTCAATACCACTTAAGAGTGACACCAAAGAAGAATACATTCTCAAAAGCTGTGAAGGCAATATTTCTGTCTTTAGAAGCAGATAGTAAAACTGGGAACTTTTACATGTAGAAAAAGTCTGTAGAGTTGGAACAACAAATTGTCCTTCTGACAGCTGCTGTCAATTCATGAGAAGCGCAGTGTGCCTACAGCAGTCATGGAAAACAGTGATGTCACCAGGACCAAGCCAGCTCCCCCCTGGCCTTGTCACACAGGCAGTCCATCACTTTCTGCAGTGGAGCAGAGGACCTGCTTGAAATTCCAAGCAGAAGGAATACTAGGCCAAAACGTGCTCTTTTTCATATTTTTTTTTCTTCTTTGAAAGACAAGTTATGGATAGGAGATGAACACAAGCTATACTACAGATACAGCTTTTACCTCACTTTTCCTAGATATTAGTAATCCTGAAAGGGAACTCAGATGTTTGTGACATCTGAGGCATCTCATAAACAAATTTAACAGTCCTTGCTGCGTAAGTAGACAAACTGAAATGCTTGTCAATGTTTTTTAATAGATTTGTTTCAGTAGAAGATGAACCTGAAAATCGTCCATTGGTCCTTTTGATTTTCAGTCCTTTTGATTTCAGTACTTGAATTCAGTATGAATGAAAAGTGACAGGAGGTGCTGTACAAGTGTTTCTAGGGACACATTCCAGATACTACATTCTTAATTTCCCCCCTTTTACTGTGTTTCCTCTTGTTCAAATTTTGGTGGGAGACTGAAGAGGGAAGAGGAGTGATTGGCTAAGGCAACAAGGAAAAACCACACCTTAGGTCAGTCCAAATCTTTATTAAAAGAAATTGTTACATATCTGCTGTAAGGGGAGATTTCATTCCAGCCATATGGACCAACTTTGTGTTATTCCAGCTCTTCCTGACCTTCAAATTTCATTCTTTCTTCCAATATTCATAAACATCTTTACATTTCTATACTAGAAATTCATAAATTTCATTTCAACTCTTTTTTTCCCCTAAAAAATTAATTGTTTTTCACAAATGTGATGTCATTTTTCATTTGAAATATGTTGCTCTTTCCCCTGGGCTTTTTTTTTTTTTTTCCATTGGACAATTTCTACTGTACTGTGCTGCCACTTTCAGTCTTCCCTACATCATGATTTATTCTTCTTAAACATGGTCCACAGAGCTGTGGCTGGATTTTCTGGCTGGGTTTTTGTCATCAGTTTATCATCACTACAGGCTGCTAAAAGCCTGTGCTTTCATTACAGAACTGCTTGCTCTTTGCCATGTGACTGCTCTAAGCATGGTTTCTTGACATTCTTGACATCATTTTATTTCACTTATTGTGCACCCCATTCTCT
The DNA here is from genome assembly GCA_013399225.1 of Rhipidura dahli. Classification (NCBI taxonomy): domain Eukaryota; kingdom Metazoa; phylum Chordata; class Aves; order Passeriformes; family Rhipiduridae; genus Rhipidura; species Rhipidura dahli. The sequence continues at coordinate 176,419 of VXAC01005622.1, read as the reverse complement.
TGCATTATAAAGAGGACTTTTTGTTCAACAGATGCTCTACTAAGTGCTTCACTGTGCCTTTTTCTCTTGCATTTTCATAGAATTATCTGTTATATATAATTGATGAGCTGAAACATACTTTATACTTTTAGCTGAGGTGTCTAAGACTTGGCATGAGGCAATAAAAGAATTAATATTTATGATACTAAAAAATCAGTTCTAAGCAGTGCATTCAGAAATTTAATTTGGCCCAGTACATTTACTAGGGAATGGTCTAGGTCTAAAGAATTATGATGTGAAAATTTAATTTGGAGACCTTGATAAGTGTATGTTTAATCTCTGTCTAACTGCAAAGCTTTTTCACACAGAAATTGTTTTGATTTTATTAGGCAGATTATGACAGCCACTGAGGTCAGCAGTCGTAGCAACAGGGTGTCTACAGCCAGAGTGTGATTGAATTCCTTCCCCAAGGAGCAGTGGAAATAAAGTCTGCAGGCCAATCATCTTGATAGGTGCAGGCATTCTTCCAAACACAAGAGAAATTTTGAAATACTAGGGGCTAGAGGCAAAGTAGGGAGATGATTAGAAGACAAATAGCCTTCGGATGAGATCAGGCAATTTTCTTTTGTATCGGTCTTGAAATCAACTGTTCCTCTGGACATATAAAATTAATATCATCCTGAAATAGCACTGAACCTAGATAAGTAGCTGAAATGTGTCATGCAAACTCTTTTACTTTGGTTTTATTCTCCCTCTTTTAAAAGATATTTTATCTACAGATGAAATAGAATAAGATAGATTCAATCGGCCATCTAAGTGCAGAGTCCTCTGCCTTTCATATTGGAGTGGCTTAAGGCAAAGAGAAATCTGGCCATGGCTCAAACCCGCACTAATTGCTTTCATTAGAAGGCGGGTTTACCAAAACTACAGGGCTACCCAAAGCAAATCCCTACAGAGCTGTATTAGAGTTGCATGGAAGCACTTGTCCTGGCAGTATCAGAGTTTATCAGAGCTGGTCCTGGAAGAAAGGCAGAGGAGCCCCCCATGCGCATGTGTGAGAGAAAATTTCAACTGCTGGCATTCCTGGGCCAGATGGGTGTGCCCAGCCCTCTCTGGAAACCAGGAAGTTCAGCTGGCTTTCTGAGGGAGAGAGTGTCTGTCAGGGTCACAGTGTAGCAGCACATATTAAGTCAGTGGTGTAGCTACGCAGCCTCTGCACAAGGGCTGGCTCCAACCTGGGCAGCCGGAGCACAGGCGGAACAGACGGTTCTCTGCCCACACTTGACTGCCAGCAGACCTATTCCTGAACAACTTCATATAACAAGTGGAAGACAAAGAAGTCTGAAAAGAGTGAAGTGATGGGAATAAGAGTAAATATAAGTAGTTTGTAAAACAGGAGAAGTTACCATAGCTTTCCAGTTCTTTAATTTCCATTTTCTTTTGCTAGAGTTAACTTCTAATGTTTTTCTAAAACAGTTTGCACACAAACTCTAAATGTCCAGGATGTTACTCTCTGGTGGCTTCCATGAGAAAAAAGCTTGGTTCTTTATGAAGTTACTTGGTGAAAGAGCTTTTTCTTGGAAATTATTAATTTCCTATCAAGACCCAGAAGCAACTTTGAGAAGAGAAATTTTCTTGAGTTTTGGAGGTTTGTGTGGTCCCCAGACATAGTCTAGACCATCACTCACAGTGCTACTGACTCAGACTTGATATTACTGGTAAAAAGAAGTTCTGCACAATAATATTTTTACTATCACAAAGTAGTTGAAAAGCAATCAGGTTTGACCACCAGTCATTTCATAAAAGCTGCTTATTTATTCTTGTTCTTTCCACTTCCTCTCTGTAGCTACGTATTTTGACATAGAGATACCATATCTCTACCATTTTACTATATCACTTCTTAATCTTAGACTTAATCTCTATATGTCACAGAACAATCCAGCAATTACTCACCCTGGGCTATATATTAAGGTGTTGCTTTACTTGCTACCACTTACGTATTGGAAATAGAAACACCTCTCAGTACAGTTTAGACTGTGTTGTTAAGAGTAACCTACGTTATTATTCTGGACTTTAAGAATCTGGGGATTTCAGAAGTGATTTTCTTAATTGACTAGGTTCTTAATGACAGTATTTTTCTCATACTCAGACTTACACCTCTGTCATCATGGCTTTTTCTTTGAAGAAATTAAAAATTGTATGGTTGTAGAGACCATTAAAGTAGACCTCTTCTTAAAGCTAAGTGGATATATTTCCAAGTGATATTTTTCTACCATATACACTATAGTAGATATTTTACTAATGTGAATTGAATTTATCAAGCAACAGTAGCAGCTTGTAGTAGATAGTACTCTCTGCTTCCAGTGGAATAGTGAGAGTCCAAAATCTCAGAAAACCAGCAGATTCATTCTCACTTTTTGCTCCTTTGGTGTCATCTGTTCCTTCTCTCTAGCTTTTAGCTAGCAGACAGGAAATCCTTCCTGAATGGATTCTTCCTGAATGGATTCCTCCTGAATGGAAGCTCTTTCCAAAGTTTTTCCTCTTCTTGCTTTGTCTCCAGCTGAGAGGAAATGTTGTTCTCAGGTGGATTCTCTACTCACCAGCTACTGTGGAACAGGAAATAACCTTACAGACATTCGTTTAATAGGCACATGAAACAGCAGGGAAGATATGTGTAACAGTTGATTAACATATGAATGCCAAGTAAGGATATTATTTTGTTTTGCAAGTAATGTCCTTCTTACTGCCTCATTTCTGTCTTGAGGTAGCCCATACAAAAATTCTTGAAAATAAGCATGTCATATTCTGAGGCTACACATAATGAAATTGTGACTTGATAGCCATCATTACTATCAGTTACCTGCTGGCCATCACACAATATTAAATATGTGAAAGATAGAACAAGGGAAGGCTGAATTTTTGCTGTAAAGTGTATTGACATGGAAGACTGTGAGTTTCTTAAGGAGAAGACTTTTCTTTGCTGTGTTGAGATTGTTAGATTTAAAGTAATGCTGATTCAGAGCAGTTGTCTTAGCTTACCAGGCTCATTAGATCTCTTTAGGATTGGTATTGAAGAGAAAGCTATTTTGACAGTGTTTTTTGACAGATTGTTCCTCTTTATTTTGAGGCACATTCCTCAGTTTTAGAGCTCTGCTTCCTATTTTACATTTTGAACTCATTAAAAGGGTTGTGGCTGCCCAGAGACCTGTGCTTAGAGACATGATTTAGTGGTGGACTTGGCATTGCTAGGTGTATGTTGGACTCAGTGATATTGTGTCCTTTCCACCATAAATGATTTTGTAATTTTGTGGTTTTAGGTTTTCCTTTGTCTACCTCCATTTTCTTTGTAAATTAGTCAGGCTTCATAACTAAGGTTAGTCCAAAAAGCTGAATATGTATATTTTCCTTTCCTTGTAATAATCAATTACTAAGCTGGGTTTTCTGTCATCTGAATAAACCATCAAGTATTATACTGAGTTGCTAGGCATTAATTGCAAGCACTAACAGTCCCATGGTATTAAGTTTTTAAGAAAACCCATGTCACTGGTAACTGAAACTTCCACTGTTTTTTAACTCACCCATGCAGTTGGGTTTTATTGAATTTTCTTTTAAAACTGCTGGTCTGTGCAATCTACAGAAAAGCCATGATAAAACTGATTCCACATGGGACTTGAGCATCTGACTGACAGTAAGCATTCAGTAATTCCACAGATTACAATTAAAGGGTTCACATGCTTAAAGTTACACACATTTTAAGTGCTCTTCTGAGTGGTACATGTTTTAAACTGATATAACTCAACTATCAAGAAGATAACAATAGGTCTAGAGATCCGTATAATTAAACTTATTAAAACAAATTACCTAAGTCTATGTTTGCCTAGGTGATGCAATTTCCCAGACTGTGTTTCTAGTCTTCTTCCCTTCAGTACAATAAAATAAGCATTGGATTTCCCCAGATTTCTTATGACAGTCTTATAGTGGTTTTGCTTTGTTAAATCCACTTTCTGACTTTACAGTGTTCAAGTGCTGCCTACTTGTCATTCTATAAAAAGCCATAAGGAATTTAATTAACTTATTTAAGTGTTCTTGTTATCTAGACTCAGAAAGGCCTCCTGCTTGTTGCCAAAAACAGATTGTCATTTAGGATTTACCCTCCAAGTTGTCATCCAGGGCATCCTCCAGCTGCAGAAACAAGCAGGGACTTCACTTAGAATGATTCATGTATGCCATATGCTACCTTTACTTGGAACTGCACTCTTTGGCATGGGGTGCTCTGGTTTTGTTCTTTAATGTCAACTTCCTTATCCCCACACATCCCCAAATCCCCGGATGTCTGAAGGCATTCCTACCTGTGTGATACTTCAAGAGGAAAATATGGAAGAAATAGAATATATGTCTTATTAATGTAAAATTGTTATATTTTAACTGTATATACTTATTCCAGGTGTGTCATAGCCATGTGCACTTCTTGAGCAGAATACAATTTTCAGCTGAATACAATTCTCAGTATTTCATATTTTTAAATTTGTGATGCTACTCAAACTGTAACAATCAATGTCTGCAGAAATGTTGCTTATAAATGTCTACTTTTAGTACCTAAACAAACAATTGTCAAGCTTCAGATCATTGTTTATTAATTTTCATCTGCATTCAGTGATCATGCTGTTGCCTCACTGAAGTCAATATCTAGTTATAAAAATGTGATACCCTTCTCATCTACCTGCATAATGTATTTGCTGCCATTTGCATCCTCTGGAGTGTGTTGGACATGGCTGGAAACTGCAGAGATGAGCTCCAGAAATAACTGTTTATTTTCACTTTCTCCATTTACTTAAAATGGTTTGGCATTCCCTCTCGTAAAAGCCTGCTTTCTGGATGCCTCTGCAGTTGAGAAATGTGTGCAAGTGGACAGGCCAGGCTGAGATTTCCCAGCCCATGAGAGTCTAACAAATGGTCTCCTGGGTGTTGTCTTCTGCTTGGGAGGCTGCAAATGTTACAAGCCTGCTGGGTGTTCTGATGAAATTTGATGACTACTTCTCAGTAAATGAGATCAGGTATCGACCTTCATCATTGGATGTGATTATTGGTGTCACCTTCATACACTTTCAAAGTACCTTCACCATATAAACCTGAAATTTTGCTAAGTTTTTTGGTAAACCTTCCTCACTGAAAAGGTAATCAGAGAGTAAATCCTCCAGAGAGGGAAACAATTTTTTTTTCCTTACTTCAAATAAAACACAAAAGGTTACAATTACATGCAATTATGAAAACTAAGCTGTACACACGTGTGTAAAAGTGATTAATTAATCACTTTTCTGTACCAAGAAAAGCCCACACAAATAATTAGATATCAAGCTGCCTTTCCACAAAGAGTGCCTGATACCCAATCTCCTATTTTCCTCTTTTCTTCCACATTACCCAGGCTTAAGGTGTATTTTTTGAGGAAAGCATGAACAAAGTGGACAATTTTGTTTTTTGTTTTTTATTGAATGATGACTTGCAGGTAATTTTCACATTATAGAGTTGATTAATATATTTAGCAAAAACACCAACCAACAGAAGTTTACAATGAAACAGCAATAGAAACCATTCTTTGGAAATTAAGAAACAGCTCTATCAGGAGATTAGTCATAATCACAGTCTGGAAGGAAAAAAATTAAACATAAAAAGGGTTTTAAAATTCAGATGCTTTTGGTGTAACTTAAAACCCTCCTACAAACTCACAGCAAGGCAAGTATCATAATGCAAATAATTATTTTGGTTGGAAAAAACTGCTATTCAATTATTTTAAATCACCTGAAGAAAATCAGTCTTGAAATAATGTGAAAGTCACTGGAAAACTCTTCTGGCCTCTGTAAACTCTCCTGAGTCTGATGTGTAGATGACACAAGTATTAAACTCTCCAGGCTTAGAAGAAAGTTTTCTTTACAGAGTGTACACAGCCAGCGATAATTTGTGCAGCTTGATTCAAATTATGGTAATTTTCACAGTTGAGTTGATTTTCTACATAGCCAAGGAGCCTGATCAAAATGGAATTTCTTTCCTGTCTTTATGAGGCAATGGCTTGACATTTGCTCCTTGCTTGCTTTTTTCTCATTGTTTTACAATGTCTTCTGCAGTTACATCTTTTGACTTATTCTCTCTGTGTTTATCTTCCTTATGTTTGTCTTTTGTGTGCATTTCATTTCTGGGTTTCTCTTTAATTTTAAATTCCTTTTCATTCTTTTTCTTAAAAAGATGGGTTTCTTGGGAACATGTATTCCCTTGGACTGCTTCAGCTTTGAAGGACTTTCAGCTTCTTCATAGAAACTGCCCTCTAGAAATGCAGCATAACCTTCCATTCTTTTTTTCTTTCTTCCATCTCATGCTCCTTTTCATCATCAGATACTGTATCTGGAGGCTCATACAAGCTGTCATGAAGCGGTGAAAGCTCAGTGGCGCTGTTCAATCCAGGGAATATTGTAGGACTGATTCCTTCAGACCTGGGAGTATGAATAATGTTCACTATGTAGTAAGTTCTACCTGATGGTGTCCACTAGCGCTACCAGTGGGAAGCAGGAAGCACTAGACCATTCTGGTTCCCTGATACCAAACTGAAATCTTCTACTCCCTGTCAGTGACACCACTAGGGTCCTGCTCTGGATGGCGCAGCAGCTTCCCCTTGGCCTCCCACGTGGGGCTTTGCCTAACACCCCTTTCCACCTCCACTGCCTGGATGAGGATGGGGCAGGGCCTTGAGGGGAAGCATGTGAGGAGTGACTGAGGGCACCTGGTCTGTTCAGCCTGGAGAAGACTGAGGGGAGACCTCATTCTTCATGAAGGGAAGAGGAGGGGCAGGCACTGATCTCCTCTCTGTGGTCACCAGTGACAGGACCCAAGGGAACTGCTGGAAGATGTGTCAGGGGAAATTTACATTGCCTATTAGAAAAGGTTCTTCCCCCAGCGGGTGGTTGGGCACTGGAACAGGATCCCCAGGGAAGCAGTCACAACACCAGCCTGGCAGAGTTCAAGAGGCATTTGGACAGTGCTTTTGGGCATGTGGTGTGACTTTTGGGGATGTTCCTGTGCAGGGTCATACTGTGGGGCTTAACGATCCTTGTGGGTCCCTTCCAACTCAGCTTATTCTGTGATTCTGTGATAATTTTTGCCAGTCTCACCTCTTTATTTTCTCCTTGCTTGCTAGACACCTATTAATACTATGTGTAATAACCTCACTGAATGTGTGGATCATACTTTCTAAATGTTTTGTAATAGCTTGAAGCTACCATCAGCTGAAGGGCAATTTACACTAATTTGGTGTAGCAGTAGGGAGGAAATCTTCTTTGTGTGCAATCCACAGAGACAGTTTCTCAACAGGTCTGACTTCTTTCATTTAAAGCAGAATGCAACCTGCAGAGAAAATTCTGAACACATTAATCATTGCTTCTGACAAAATTTTTTCAACTACATTAAACATTAGAAATTTTCCCATCAGCCTTCTGAAATCACTGCTTTTTTAGAAAGAACCGATTATGGTTTTACAAAGTCATCTATAAAACCAAAATTCTGTTTACACAGATTTTTTGGATGAGTTGGACACTCAGTACTCTGAAGTCTGAAAAAAGATGCAGATTCACTTCATGTACACATTGCCCTTATTGCCCTCCCATTGAAATATGGGTAGGCCTCTGCACAAAATAATCACTGACGTTTTGCATTCTGAAAATGGTTGTCTCCTTTTTTCCCTTTTTTCCCTAAACAGTTATTATTTTTCAGGGTTGGGTAATAAGTCAAGCAGTCTTTATTTTTGAATCTTTGCATTAACCAACTTTTAGGGGAATATCATAATGAATGAAAAATACACAAGACCTACTTTAGTTTGAAAAAAACCCATAAATGTTCATTTCTATTTTATACTTCAAAATAAAGGTAAACAAAGTTTGATTTCTAGGGAAAAGAAATAGAAAAAAATTGTACAAGGCGGCAAAAATTTTCAAAGTACCTGTAAGAATTTAAAACACAGAGTAGACTAAGATTTTACCTTGTAATTTCTGTCTAAAACAGAAAGAAAATAGCATTCTGAGACAGTTCATATGCCTTTTGGAGAACATGGTGAAATCCTTTTCTCTTAAAAATTTCCTTGAACAATTTTGTACTTCCCATATTTCATAACTCATTTTCTATTGATCATGAACATTCCTGCATACCTGGGAAACAAGATATGCATTTTTCATTTTAATCTGCAAATGAATTCTATTTCCATTTGAGGAAAGCCAGTAAAGGACAATTACCTCATTACCATTACAAAGAACATCCTCTTTATTCTTCAGCAGTCTGACTCTGAACCTAAATCTTCTCTATACAAAAGAGCTTTGAAGAAATAGGTGGACATTTGGGTTTAGTTATACAGCTATTTCAATAACAGTAGAAAATGACTGCAATTTACTGAGCCAAAGTGGAGACATGATTTCTGAGGCAGGCTTTAAAAAAGACACAACAGGAGTTATACCATAGTCACAGATGTTAGTAGTAAATATTTAATTAAGGAAAAAACATATTCTGCTCTCAGCCTTGTATTAAATGACCTTGCTCTAGCAAGGGAACCAAGCTGACTCTGAATAAAACTCCTAGAGAAAACTTCCAAAGAATTAAGGAAGATATCAATTGATTAATTCAATTTTTTTCTCTCATGTAGTCCTCCCATAACTTTGCAAAAGCAGCAGGCTAGGTGACCAGGCTGTGGCAATATGATTATGCCCAGAGACTGAAATTTGTCCCCTGCAAACCTCAAAATGATATGTAGGGCTGGGGCATCCCCAGACAACACCCTCACTGATAAACATCTCAGCTTGTCAGAAGTCAAATATAATTTTATCTAGTGTATCTTCCTTTGGTATTTTCTTGAGAATTCAGTAAAACCTGTAGAAATAATTTAAATCTATGGTTGTATCACCATGCTTCACAAATATGAGATCTGGAACAAAAATTTCACTGGGAGCTGCAGGCATAATGAAAGCTGCTGCCAAGTTATTTCACCATTTTGAAGCCTTAGAAAGTAACAATAAATATGTCACAGACACGACCTTCCTAGTAGGACATGACCTCAATGACATTCATAAGAATAGATCTAGAATGAACTACACTTTAAATATTATAACATAAACATCACTGTCCTTATGTCTACCTGTTTTTCAGGTAATCTCCACAGTGTAAAACATGGTTAATTCTTTGAATCAAAAAATATGACAAAGTCTTGCTAAAAAAACCCCTTATAAAATAACTGACACCAAAGTTTGGCAAGTATACACTACTAATATTTAGGTTGTTTAATGTCAGATTTTTCAGTTTAAGCTCATTTCTGTTTTTAATGCAATCTAATGGCTACATGCTCACTGTTGCTCCTTTCTTGTATAAGTATTACATCTGCTAATGCTAATAAATATTGCATTCACTTACAACAATATATGTGTCTTAGTGGACTAATTTACTCTCTGTTGGGGTATTTCCAAATTGATGATTCTTACTAACATTAATGAAATTGCTGCGTCCAGTGTTCGGGGAAGCTTTGACAAAAATGACAGCCTGAAGTAGTGTACCTTTTCATCATATAAGTATGTGGCTAAATTTAAAAATGGAGCTCAAAAACGAAATAAATTAATCATGGCATGTGCAAAATTCAAAAGTTTTATGAGCCTCTTGACTTCTCTGCTACACAGTCACCACATAAAACTAAGCTGGTTTTCTTAGTTTTTCATGGTTTTGCATGATAAATTATACAAAATTATTTTGCCTGTAGTTGCTAAAAACTAATTTTACCAATTTTGAAATGCACAGAATAGTCATCTGTATGGAAATAACAGGTATTTAGGTAGGCATTAAGGCACGAGATTTCTCAGAGAATTATATTTAAGCTAGCTATGACGTGTTGTTATACCTCATTGTGTTGTTAGGTTGTTTGGTTTTTTTAAAGTTTGCAGTCTTCTGTCATCCAAATATGGCACATAAACTCCATAAATGCCACCAAGGAACTGCACTCAGATAGGCAGATCTGTGGTCTGTGCAAGGTAGGTGTCCTGTGGGTCACTTCCTTTAATAATGCTTTGCTTCTATATCTCCATATACAATTCACAGAAGTCCTAATTCTACACATACAGGTCTGGGAACAGCAGTCTCTGGCTGTTACTGAATTTCTGGGTGTCTTCAGTTGCTGAAAAAGAAGGATTTATAAAGATGTGTCTATCTGTTGTAGGAAATGCCTATGGAAATGCCTTTAAGAGTCGTGACAAAGACAACATATATAATACCAATAAGTTAATAGTCATATTGATTTTTTTTTCAAAGATGAGCAAGGACAGTAATTTAATTTCTAAATTACTTTTATAACTCAACAGAAAGATTTTGACTAGAATCCTTATTCTCTTCTTACTTCTGTGAGAAATATTATTTGACAGACCCAAGAAACAATCGTGCCCTGATATTTGAAGAGTCTCCGAGCTTCAAGATTTGCCTCAGAAATCCTTAGTTTTCTTTAACCAATGTATCATCTTTATGACTTATCACTGTATACAGTTTAGACCTGGTACATATACTTCTATGTGCATGTTATTGTTTAATTGTTGAGTGTATAATCATTTATAGTTTTCCTACAATAATGACATCTTTCTTTTGGAAAGAGATCATGGAAGTGTCACAGTCCTTCTGTGTGTAAAAGTAGAGCTTTGATTTTACTGGCTCATGCACACTGTCTATTTTTGCTGATGAATTGCAATGTATTACCATAAATGAAATTAGAAAAATCAAGACTCCAGAGATGAAAATTACCTAACAAATCAAAGAATATGTTTTGCATCTGAACCTGGCTCTGCACAGTTTTTTATCCTGTATTCTGGGATTTTTTTTGGTTTTGGAGAGCTGCCATTTTCCTTGGGACCATGTTCCATATGCCAGGCGATGAATTATCATGAGCAATCCCTTGTATGTCTCATACCCTTATACCCTTTGTCATTTGAGCTAGTATTTTGGAATTATATTTTTCTATATGGTTCTAATTTCATGTCCATTTTTTCAAGCTGAGAATTCTCAGATAAGTAGATAGATGAAGAATGGCAACTTTGCCCACGAAAATTGTGAAAAAACCCTTATCTTTAAAGTTCCTTGGGGCACAGATTCTTTTTACATCTATGGTTATCAGTGGCAAGAGTGGTAGGATCTAATCCACAGCTGAGTTTCTATGTAATATTGCAGTGCAAACTAAAAATTACCTAATAAAAGTAGCAGTGTGTAAGAACAACTTTCAAAGTGGATAGGTGTGTTACATAAGGTAGGAATTTTCCACTAAAATGATTTTTACATTTCACTGAGGAAGTTTGACATTAGTGAGCAGTGTTCAACCTACAGTATGCATAGCAGGATTATAGCACAGGCGGTGTACATTCTTGGCGTTATTATCCTGACTGTTCAGCTGCAGTGCACAGAAGCCTACTCAGTGATGTTCTACTAGTGAAGCAAAAAGTGGGCATGGAGAATTATCAAAGTTCTGACTTTTTAATTACAAAACCGTAAGAATTTTATTTTAAAGCAAACCTTTTACCCAGTTCCCTGGTCATGCTTATAATCTGCAACTAAATATAAATTCACTGTTTTCATGTGTCACCTTTTGTAAAAACCTTGATGGTTATAATTCATAAGAAGTTGTCTTATATATAACTTACTTGAATACTTCTGTATTTTTAGAATTAGAATTAATAGTTATACTTTGACTCAACAGTGATTCAGCTGAATGATTCCTTTGGAATAATAATGAACATATATATTAAGCATATTTAATGCAATGTTTTTTATTATACACTTACATAAAAAAAACCCCAAACCACAACTATATGCTGGGGATAAATGTGTTGCACTTTATAACTTCTGGATAAAATTAAATATTGTTGCTATTTGATCTCTGAGAAAAATTGTAGACAGTTATCTTTTTGTAATTCTTTTCACTAGTCACATCCAGAAAAGTATGTAGTTATGCAGTGGCATCTAACTATATTACAATGATAGACTTACTGCAAAATTTCTACAGTAGTTGCAGTGTAAACACAGTTGTGATGGCTTTTCCTGGTCCTAAAATCATGAGCCAGACACAGTTAGGTGATAAATTGTGATTATCTTTATAAAGGATCCTTTATGGTGCACGACACACAGAAATACACACCGAAAATGCACCAGAGATGCACACCATTGCATAAAACAGCCAGAACTTTATGTTTAGCAAATTAGCATAACTGACAAGAATTCCCAGTTAGAGGCACGTGGTGAGGTAATTCCCGTTTGGTTTGGCTTTCCCCTGATACTGCCCCTTTAGGTGATAACTGAACTTTGTTTATGAAAAAGTGTCTTGAGAAGCTGTTTTAACCTTCATTCCCAGAGGAAGCAATATTAGTATTGGAACCTTTTCGAAGGTGTTTTGCCTTTCTGTCTAACAGAGTAGGTGAAATCCTAACTACGAATCCATGTGATACAATGTTATACAATGATAGGCTACAGAGCTACAAATACATATAAAGAATATACAAAAGCAAAAAGGCAAAAATCAGTTTGACAACAGTTGGACAGAATCAAATGGTGAATTATGTAATGAAGCATAAGGATAATCTGCCCCTCCATGTATCCTCTTAGGAGGCTATAGAGTAAAAATTTAAGTGATACCTGAGCACTTATAAAAAACTATGAAACACCAATAAAAATGCACCAGAGGCATCCAGGAGCAGCAGAGTGAGTTCAAGCACGATTTCCTAGTCATATAAAGAGGTTCCATTCCCTGTCAAATCGGTCCTTTCCATTCATGTGCTTGAGATCAAAATGGATAAGGAACCAGATGCCCCTTCCAAAATACATGCCTAAGAAAAAGGCTAACTGGTGAAAGAATGAAAAAGCTCAGATCCTCTTAGACTAAAAACATTGTTCTATTGTGACACATGTCTAATGTAATGTCTAATGCCACTTGACAACTTGGACTGTGATACATATAACATGGTTTGCTATGTTTGCAGAAGCTAAAGACAAAGGAAACTCCTTTCTTTTAAGAGAAGTGAAGTGACACGTATCTGAGCCAAATTTGGCACTTTGTTTAGTGTGGTTTTGGTACCCTGCTCAATACAAAGCACAGAGGTGACATCCTTTTCAGTTCAAGTCTGGCTTGCTGCAACTACTGCTGTTCTGCCCTGTCTTGGAAGCACAGCCTCCATCTGCAGGCTGGGAATCCCACTGATGCCAGCAGTGGGTTTTAGTAACCCCTACAAAGAAAGGCTTAGCTGAAGCACCTGAGGAAATACACATGGATTTGTTTTGTAACAGAAAGGGTCCCTCAGGTAAGAAAGAGAGAAAGAGAAGGAAATGGAATATCTTATAGTTACTACAAGTAGAATGATTCACTGTCCTTGAGGTGAAAAATACTGATCTGTGTCTTAGGGTATCCAAAATCCAAATGAAACATCACTGAACTAGTGAAACACTGTGAACCTTATCTCCCTCAAAGCAACTGTCCACATGAAATCTCTATCTTTTTAACTTCCTTCAACTGAATTTTTTATAGCAAAATAACAGTGGTTCTATGAAGTACAGTAGGGTATGTCCCTCTGACACAAGTATAACCTTTTGAATAGGATTTATTAATGAAATACCTTGAAGCCTTTCTCATTTGGGAACAACCAGAGCAAAACCAGTGTAAAATGTCCAGCAGGCAATGGCTGTCTAATAGATACTGTTCAGTAACTCCACCAAAGATGGTGTAGCACACACTGCAGGCTCTTTCTCACTTCTCATTGAGACAAGGATAGTACTACCTGCTCATGCTGCAGTGTTTCACTGGCACAGCAGAGTGGAACACAGTGCCTCTCTGCTACCAGCTATGACGTGGCAGGATACAGACATACATTAAAGCACTTCCTCTCATCAAGTGAAATAAGCAGTTGAAATAGCAGTTTTTAATAATATGAGAAGAAGTCTTTGAAAAAGAAAGACTTTGTCAATATCTGGCTCATCCTTTATTTCTTCTCCCCTCTCAAAGACAAAAGAAAGACTGCAGGGTTTTCTCTGGACTAAATATTTTTAATCTCCAGGTGACTTTTAAAGAAAGTTATATTATGAAGATAGCATTTTTAGGCAAATGTTCTTTCTTTAGAACTGAATTTGTTATTGTCCACAATATTGCTTTTTTAATTACCTGAGAATAGTGTAATAGTATTAATCTCAAGACCTCTTTTTAAACTACAATAAATTAATGGTTAAAGTGTTCTAAAAATTAGCTTAGAAATTAATTCTGATCATAAAATGTGAGGTTTAATATCAGTTTCTGCTTATACAATACAGTCTTTGTATTCATTTGCAGTATCTGGCCAGTGATTGTTTCTCAGTTAATTCAAATCAGTTCTCATCTGCTTCTACATGAAAACTTATACACTTAAAATACATATAATATCACCAGAAATATATCACCTGTGGTATTCTATTCTGATCAATAGGGTGCCAAGTAATTATTCCAATTTATCTTATTTTACCTTATCTATTTCTTTATCTACATCCATCTACCTATCTATCTATCTATCTATCTATCTATCTATCTATCTATCTATCTATCTATCTATCTATCTACCTATCTATCTAGCTATATGTGTCTCACTGCTGTCTTAATGACAAGTGTATTTCTGTGTAGAAGGGATGACAGTCAAGCACCTGTGTATTCAAATAATTGCTTGCAACCAGAAGAGGCAGAAAGGGCCAGGATACAGCTGCTCATGAGTGAAAACAATGCTGAGTAAGCTCTAACTAATCACAGAGACTAGACTTCACTTTGTTCCTTATCCCACATCTATGATGAAAAATCAGGGGCAAATGCAAGGATTAGTTTGGGACAGCAATTTTCAGCAGTGCGTGAATATCTAGAGTCCTATCAATGTATAAACACACTTCTGTTTGAGTGAATGGCTAAAAATTATAATTAATGCCCTTTATTTTACCACTGTAACTATAAAGCTTGTTTTTACATCTAGAGATATAGAATTGTTCAGTACAGCTGTGTCACACTAAAGTCTTCTGGATGAGGAAATGACTTCTTACACTTCTGTAATGTTACTTTTAGGTCTCTACTATGATAGAGTGGAGAAGGAAAAAAGAAATATTTTTCCTTTATTATGGTGATGATGCAAATTTGAGATTCAGAAGCTTACCTGGCTTATGTCTATTTAAAATAATTCTCAACGTCTAGTAGTTGTGGTTAATGGGTCTACTCAATTCTGGAAGAACCTGGTTAAATATGATTAAGCTCCACAGCTCTCAGGTTTTCAGTGTCTGAGTGAGATACTTCTCAAACATTCAGGAAATGTTTGGGTTTTTTTCTCAGGTGGGTAAAAGAACTTTATTCTGGGTCTGCAGTATCTTTATAAAACTGCTCTCTTTATACATTGAATTATTGTTTGCATCCTAAGCAGCAAAATTCTGGCAGATGGAAACTTGACTTAGTGTCATAACTTCTGAAAACTAAGTAGTTAAGAAAAAGATACCTTTTACACCTGTTGTTTAAATTTTAAAGGAACAAAAATTCCTAACTTATTAATCTGCTGTCTGACTAGGAGGTTATGATTTGCTTCATGATTTTGTGAATGAATATTTTTGAAAAATATATTCCTTTTACCTAACAGAGAAAAAAACCAAAGATTGTTTTCTCTTTCCTAGATATTTACCCTACCAGGGTAGATAGGATAATCAAAATATTACATGCTGTAAGGATAGGAGAGGCTTAGTGTCTGTCTGCATAAAAATTCTTTAAAGAGGATGTTGGTAATTGAAGCTTTTCAAGACTCCTATGCTTGTCCTTGAACCTGGTTTAAGAAGACAATTTTCCTGTGTGATCTATATAGAAACTGGAGGTTTGTGGGTTTCTCATTGGCTGCTGAGAATACTGGATCAGGAGTAAACAGTCTCCATAGACAGTCATCTGAATATCTTGAGGGATTGTGTTTGCAGGCATGGCATCTGTGGTCCATGCACCATGTATTGCTGTGTAGTGCCAGCCTGTGCCCCTCAGTCTGCTGAGACAAATCACTAGAAATTGTGCTTAAATGCAGTCAACACAAGATTTTAGGGTCTTTTTTACAAAAATAGTTGTAGGTGTGACACAGTCTAGAGGAGGAATTGAAGAAGCTATGCTGTGAACTTCTGTTAAGAACAAAGATAAGCTTTGATGGCAGATTGCTAAAATGCTCCCATCACAGAGGTTTTCAGCATGAAAGTAGCATAGTTATTTTCCCAGCAGAAATGACCTCAGAAACAAAGTGCTGAAAGATTCCTAATGGCAGTTAGTCTGCCGTGGAAAGTGTATGTGGAATATATGCTTTACTGCCAGTCTTGCAAGACAAGTCTTGCTAGGTATCCAACAGGGTCTTTCTGAGTCTGGTGTAAGCTCACATATTGACTCCTAGCATAACTGTCTCTCTCTCAGTTTTTTCTTTAAAAATGTTGAAGGCATTACTCTCAGCTTTAACTAGGGCTTAATTGGTCAAACGTTTTTCTCTTTCCAGCATACAAAGCTAAAACTTCAAATTTACTTGTTTCTTTCATGATGTTGCATTAAAAAAAAAAAAGGTCCTCTGGCTATTTTGACATGTAACTTAGAAACAAAATATAATGACTGTTGCCTTTTTCTCTGATAACTTCCTCCTGTATTAAAGATTTCTTTGAATTCCCTGGTGACATCAAACCAGCAAAAGGACACTGGTTATGTAGCAATGGGCTTCCTAAGCCTATTCAATTTTTTTCCAGTTTGTTCTATAGCCTGTTGAGCACACCAAGGACTAGGTCCTTGAAAAAACATATCAAAAGATAATAGCAACTTCAGGAGAAAGATTTTAGAAGTCATTTAGTTTATTACCCTGGTAGTACAAATTTTTTCCCAAAGTCTTTTAGTAGTTGTTCTGTACAATCTAATTTTAAATCCCAAGCACAGAATAACACATTCCTCTTTTACTGCTGTATTACCTGGGATATGCACACCATCATAGGAGTTGTCACTCCTATGGTCCAATGTTTCATTATATAAAGAAAAATAATAAATAAGGGAAACCTCCCTTATTTGAAGGGAAACTTCTACATATAAATGATATGCAGAAGCATGCAAATTTTTATACAGATCCCCTTGTGCTAGAAGTCAGCTACAGTCTTCTCAGTTTCTTAAAATTACTAATAGTATGTCCTAAGGAAGAGGCACAATACTGAATGATGTGGGCTGTAGTTTGGGCAATCCTTTCAGAGATGCTGGAGCCTTGGAGCAGCACAGGACTCTTCTCCATCCTGAATCTTGCAATCTCTGCAGCTCTCATACCTTCCTTGAGTTTTATGTATGTGCCTTACCACATATTCCCTATTCCAAGCAGCTGGATGCTTTTCTTGTTCCTCATCCCAGACCTGAGCTCTGCCTGGCTGCAGCCACTGGAGGGGCCCAGTTTGTTGGCTGAGCTTGCATTGCCCACAGCTGGCAGGAAGGTACAGAGAGAAGCAAACAAGTCTACGGGCAGCTTGAGTATTTCTAGAAAACAAGGGAACAAAAGAAGGAGCTGTAAGGTGTTATCCAGGTATGAGTGTTTCATACATAGGACTGCCTGCAACTTGAGAAGTAGGATGAAATTTCAGATGCTGAAGAAGATGCTGACAGCAGCTAAATTTATGAGAAGGGGGAGTCTGCATGAATGAGACAGGATATGGAGGAGGAGAGAGCAGAGGAATGGGTCACTCAGGCCTGAGCACGTGTCATAACCTGTGGGACAAGATAGATAAGGCTTGTGTGTTTCCTTCTTCCTGCCACCCTCTCTGAGCACCGAGTCCTGAACTCTTTGCTGTAGCAGCTGACAAGGAAATTAAAATGCAGAACAGAAACCTGGGTGCGTCTCAGTTTTGTTACAATAGTACTCTTTCAAAAAAGGGTGGAAGGAAAGGGGTAGAGAAATACGCTTTTTTTAGCAGTGTGACTGGTTCTGAAGCCTGCGCCCTGTGTCAATACCTGCATTATCAGACAGATATTTCTGGATCAGCAAATTTCTTATTCTACTGTTAGATCAACTTCATCCAAAGTTCTTGTTAAATCTGTGCTTTTATTTTTCTTTCTTCTTTGCTCCAGATTGTCTCTATTTCCCTCTAGAGGAATATCTTAGAAATATATGCTTTATTTTGCATACAGCCATAGTAAATCTGCTTTGACAGAATTCGTGACTTCCTTTTCCTTTGTAAAGAAATAGAAACTGTGCTGCTTCTGTTATAATAACCCATGACTTTGCACGTGCATGCATTTGTAATTTACCATTGCTGACACAATAAATATTTTAGCTGCTTAACTTCTCAGGTTCTTCTGACTTTTCAACATCTTTTTCCTGCACCTTATCAAGGAAACTGTTCTCATTATGAATAGCAAGGAAAACAATTTTATGCTTATAGACTTTTTAATTTATAGAATGTTTTTTTCTTCTTCCATTATTTCTTGGGCTTCAGCCTGTTAAGTCTTCCAGAACTATCCACACATAGTATTAATATTTTGAAATGCCTCCCCAGTTTTTACAGATATGTGACTTGACAAATACATTAAAAAACTGAGACAAACTTCTGAACATTTTCTTCATGGATCTGTCTCTAGATTTTCCAGCAGTCTTTATATGAGAATGAATGCCCTATTGTTTTAAAAAAGTGAATAAAATGCCTTTATATCCACTCCTCCTTTGTATTCCTTGTTTCTATGTGATGAAAACTTCTTAACTCAGTAATTTTGTGCATTTCCCCTTTTTAGTTGTTTATATGCTCTCCAAGTTGAATCTTCTTTTTATGTAGCCAAAGGTAAGTATCCTGAAGATCTTAATGGATATCCATGAGCTTATGTATTTAAGCAAAGCCTTAAAGGAATCTTATTACACAGTAATACCAACAACTGGATTTTTTTTGTTACATCAGGAATCTGTTTCTCTACAGTGTTGTCCTGTTACGCATTGCTCAACATATTGAATCTTTATAAATCCAGATCCAGAGTTCCAGGTAGGAACAAAACAACAGAAGGTTTTTATAGCAAAGCTATGAGATGTGATTACAAATAAGATCAGTATACAAGGTAGACAAGGTAAGTGTTACAGAATTTTATTATAGGACCTTGTGAGCGTTTGTGGGCTGGTGTCATAAGCAAAGGACATATTAGCTCACTAGGCCATCAAGGTGATACCTCTAATGATCTCACCAAGAAAGGGTTTAAGTCTTTACACATGAGAAAAACGGGCTGTAAGAGCAGCAGAAAAATTCTGCTAGATTCTATGTGAGCACTTTAAATAGCAAGACAACTTCTTTCTGAGATTTGTGAAATTCATGACACAAAGTGGTGGCATGGATAGGGTGGAAAGAATCACGTATAAATAAAAGTATGACCTTCAGGTAATCAGTTAAACCAGATAAAACAGAATGGCATGGAAAAACGTTTTTCCACACATATGCCCTATGAAACAGAAATTTAAAGTGAAATAAAATTTAAGTTAGCCTGTTACTCAGCTAGACAGTGTCAGGGATAGGACCTTGTTGGTGCATGGGGCAGAAGAGAAGCTAAACAAAGAGGAAAGTGACTGGAATTAAGTGGCTTGACTGTAGCTTGAGGAAATGTCACCTCCAGCCGGCTGCAGCTAGTGGCCATTACAAGTCCTCTCAGGCAAGTGTCCAATGCAAATGGACAGCCAAAGCCCTTCAGGAACACACAGGAATAGTTTTCAAGACCTTAACTCATGGAAGCAGAGCCATCTGAATGAGTTGAAGAGCCAGAAGGTTACAAGAGTAGGTGTTGAGAAGGCATCAATATACCTATTAAATAAGCAGCATGGTCTGTGGGACCATCTAGCTCCTTCTGTACTTCCCTTGCATGTTTGAAGGTGTGAATGGAAAAAGGAATATCTTCTTATGTTGGGTGCTGGTATATTTCTGATATGTTTGTTTTATTGTTATGAGCAAATGTCAAGATGACATTTATCAGATCTTCCTACAATCCCTGTATGACAGTTGAGTCATGAGGATGAAAGCTGCAATTTCAACACTTAAGTGCTGGGTCCTGAATTTCAATGCTGTTATTTCCTAACCTTTACCTTATGGAGAGCTTTAAAGGAACTTCAGCTCTTATGTGGATAAAAATAATACTGTGGTACAAGATAAATAAAAGAAAAAGGAAGAATGTCTTTTGTCTGGAGAGTTCTGCATCACCTACTTAGCCTCTTGCCTTCCTGAAGGGAGTGATAGGAAAGTTAATTCTCTTTATTTCATGTTCATTGAAGTATCAAAATGCAGCTGTATCATAGCCATTTCTCCCAAAATAATGCACAATTATTTTAATAACTTACTGAATAAACAAAAATAAAAGTTGACCCACAGAACTATCGCATATTTGAGTTGTTTACTGTGTTTAAAAAGAGGGTAGAAGTCATAGAGGAGTAATCAACTCTGAACTGAATGCTTTGGAAAAGCTGGTTAGTATCACTTTCTGCAGCCCCTAGCTTGCTTTTCAAGCACTGACTAGTCTTGAGACTATTGAGTATTCTATGAGGAAAGATCAGTGGCACTTGTGACTTGGTCACCATGGAAAGAAGGGTAATCCTATAAGAGATAAAAATGAAACATTGGAAAACAGCAAAAGGTGTTTAAACATTGTGAGAAAATTGCTAGAAGCACTAAATGAACACTTATAACTGAAGCGACTTAAAGCTGAATTATGCTGTGGTATTTGAATGGTGCTCATTTTCAGGCTACAGCATTGGAATAAACAGAGACATTCAAGATACCTGAATTCATATTTCCCTTCATAGTACCTGAATTTACAGTATGCTGAGTGTCATAACATCCAATGGCAAATTGTCATCAGAGAGGTTAAAAACTGACATCACCATTCAGTATGCTGTAGAAAAAATCCAAAGATTCGGTGTTCACTGTGAAAAAAATTAACTGGGAGCCATGTAATTATTCTTGTCTCTAGGTGACTGTCAGTTCCCAATTAGAGAGGAAAAAGTTTTCATGCAAAAATATTATGTTATCTCCCTAACTAGAAAAAATTAACTTTACATAATCTACTACTACTGTTGTAAGTAATGTGAAGAGCTAATTTACTGAGAACTTCTAATAAAAAGAGACAATCTTCCCTGAGACTCCTGGAATGTAGATTAAAAAGGGCAACAGAAGGACACAATCTAAAAGCTGAAAACAGATGAAATAAAGCAAGAACTACTGCTTAACTCTGAGGTAGAAGAGGAGATTGACAGGTCCAAGATATCATGAGGGAGCTAACACTCTTTTAAGAGCCAGTACCAAGAGCTGAGGATGCTGAGAAGGTTGGCAGGACTACGCCTGCATTAGCCCACGAACAGACCCACTACATCCCAATGAACAGACTGGCACAGGGACTGGGAAGAGTGATCAGCGGTGGCCAAGGGATCTGTGGCCACCACAGCAGCACCACTGAGGAGGAAAGTCCAGGCACAGCCAGGAAGCCAAGTCAGCAGGTCAAAGATAGCCAGGGGCTGCCTGACCTGTCATGCAGCTCCCAAGCCAGGGAGGGAGAGGTGGTCAGCAAGTCATTGCACAGCTCACTCTTCTTTCTTTCTCGGAAAACACAGTGTTTTCCCAGCAGATCCATTCAAGGTCGCACCATGGCAGAGATGACCTTGAACACAGGCATCTCGACACTTGTGGCAGAGGGGGACAACATCTGAGACATTGACTTTAAAAGTGCCAGGCCATGAAGCTGTGGTCAGTTTAACCCCAGAATAAATGCTTTAACTAATGTTAAAGCAGAAAGCTCAAGAAAAAAAGCTGATACAATTAGAAAAACAAAAAAGAGTGGAGAGATATTTAATGAGGATGGTAGAGTTGTTTATGTCCCAATAACTTCGCATGTGCTGCACATGGAGCAGAATTTACTCAGAAATGTAAGGATCATGGTTTTATAAACTTCCCTTCCATTTTTGACAGCTGCTTCCAGAATCATAAAACAGGATGGGCACAGTACTTGCTCAAGTCACTCATGGATGAAAATCTGAATTGTGCATGGTATGGGATCACAATTCTGTAGAACTTGTCAAATGATGTGGTAAAGAAAATAGAACAGGCAAAATAATTTCATTTATTAGATGGGATAAAACTAGGCCAAAGCCTGCTTATCCAAAACTGACCTTTTTGTGAGAAAAGTGATCTACCCAAAATGGTTTATACCATGGCAGAACTGCACATTTCATGGCTGCAACTTCTTCTCGTCCAGCACTGGGAGTTCAAGAGCTAAAGGCACTGTGTTCCTACCACTGCGGTGTAAACGCCTTTGTTATCCATGGCTTCAATTCCACCAGAATCCCACCTAGATCATCTCACTCAAACCTAACATTTACACATCAGTTTTATCCCACCTTGAAAGACAAGATGTATTGTTTCTTGTGCAAATGGGAAGTGTATTCAGAAAAAAGGTGAAATATTGTTTTCATGGAGTTATAAATTTGACTGTCTCTTGTTCACTAGTGTGAATTTGTTTTTAAATAATACATTGCTTTAATTCTTTATTTTTATTTTAAAATGTTCTCTGAATTGTGTAAGATTGCAAAACTCTTTGAAACCTTTAATCTAAAAGGATGATGCAGGGTGATTTCCTGATGTGATCCGTGAACCTAACATAACACGTTTGGTCTTTACAATGATGACTGAATCTCAGTGTGAAAAATACCTTGTGTTTGAGGTCCTCTTATACATTTTTTGTAGGCTGCAAGCAGTGCAGTAGCATTGCAGTAATAAAGACACTTTTCAGAGTGGAGTGGAAAACTGTGCTCATAATCTAAGTAGCCTTCAAGCACAGCAGAAGCCCAGGCCCAGAAAAGACCTGTTAATTTTCGTACGCCTGAAGGCAGTGAGCAGGAAATATCCTGCAGTGCTGAGTTCTTCTGTGCTGGCATTTATAACTCTGTGGTGGTGCATTCCCCCTCCTCCCCTGCCCTGTGCTTTCCAGGCTGCCGTGTGATCTGAGAAATGCTTGTTAGGCCTTGGCCTTGAAACAGCACCTGGGCTCGGCTCTGTCCGAGCTTATCAGAAACACTCTCTGTTTCCGGGAATTGCTGTCAAGCTTCTGTTTCTCTTTTGACCAGCCTTGGTAAATATTCCTCTGGCCTGAATGGCATAACATGCCCGTTCTCACCCTTTCAAAGAAAGTGCCGACCCAAGCTGTGGCCAGGATGAAGCCCTGCTGTGGCTGAAGCCGCTCGCGGCCCTGCGAACAGCGGTCCGGGACGGGGCCCTGCGGGCTCTCGGGCAGCACGGCAGGCCCGCCACCAGCGCCTCCCGCCGAGGGGGACACCACGCACAGCCAGCAAACCCTCCGGTCTGCGATACCTGGGGCATTGCCGAGTCATGACGTGTCCTGGGCTGATACCCTCACTCCTCGAGGCCTGATCCTTCACCTGTGGGGAGATATAAAAGCATACAAAGTGAGTATTTTCACTGGCCTCTGAGGGGAATTTTTCACAGACACCTTGATTGCACAGCCTGTTTCTGCCTGTGTGCATAGCTCAGTGTGTCCGCTTTAGCAAATCTGGGAGAAATGATGCTGTCTTACATGCTTAAGTACCTTGAATATCAAAGTAAGTTAGGCCTGTAAGCAAGGTTAAGTTATAAGCTTAAATGCTGCTAACTGTTGCTCTTTTGCTAAGTTGTTAAACATAAGTTACAAGCTAAACTAAGTGCTGCTATGTGCTACCAAGTGTTCTGCTAAGTTCAACATTGAAGGTATTATTAATTAGGTTAAATGCTGTTACGTGTTATTCCTCTGTTAGACTGTTAATGTTAAGCTACAAATAAAGTTAAAGTAATATGGTAAATTGGGTGTAAGTGAAGTGTTTTTCCAAGGCTAAATTGCTAGGCTTAAGGTGTAAGTTAAACTAAAGTACTGTTAAGTTTGAGAGTTGTTAAGCTTTTAGGCCATGTTACTTTTTATCCTTGCCTGCACTGTCTTTTGGCACACACACCCACAAACACACATCCCCCTAAACACACACTCACTACCCCTAGAGAGTTCTCAGTTCATTTCTGTTTTGATTGCCTGGATATTGTTTGGTTTTGTTGTTGCTTGCTTTCCCTTGTTGTGCCTTAGCTGTCCTCTAAGCAGTAGAGAGAATCTTGCCAGCAAACTTGTCGTGCATTGTGCGTTGCTTAATATTAAATCTGACTTTTGCTCACACCCTTACCGATGATTTTGTAAAGGATGTCAAACACTTTCATTTGTAACAACTTCTAAGCCTAACTCTGGATGTATTCAATCTAGTATGGGAAAAGACAAATGTTTGAATATTAAGTCACATCAGTTTTAACATCTTAACATCTGGGAGGTCTATAAGCAATTCTGAACAATTTTGCAGCATAGACTAGAAACTGAACTGGGAAAAGATCAGTACTAGTCTCTGGCAAGGGTGAATCTGTACCAGACAGTGCAGGTAAACAGCAGGAAGCTGTTTATATAGAGGTGTGTGATAAGGACCCAAGACTTGGGCTTGTTTCCTATTAAATTGATGAAACTCAGCATGGGGATTGCTTTTACCTAGCAATAAGTATGAATAGCCTCCTTGAGGCATAAGCCTGAGCATCTCTGCAGAAGGTAGGAAACTGAAAGCAACTCCATGTGCATGCACAGACTTAGGTCTTTGTGCTCCTCCACTGGCTTTCTACCATTAGTTTGCCATTGTTTAACATTCAGTGTCCATATGCTACTTCTGCCATTTATTGGTGTCAGGTATTGAACTACGGAGGCACATTTGTTGTTGCACAGCCAGGTGATTGGAGGTGAAAACAAATAGAATTTAGCCCATCCTTATGTGCCAGTGAATAGGAACAAAATAAGAAGGTCCTTATTGTGAAAGTTTTGAAGGAAATTGCCTGGCTAAAATATCTCTTAGGCAGAGAAGTTCCTCAAACAGTATCAGAAATTTGCATGTTGCCTTGTACCTTCGAACTCAGCTGTATACCTTGTTTGTAACTTTGGTGGAGGACTGCTGACAAATAACAAAAATTTTTGAGAGAAAATCATTAGCTAACCCTTGTTTTGCTTCCCTTATTGACTAGTCGTTCCCTGTCCCCCTTTTGGCAAGTGTCTCTTATCATTTTGGTAATGCTGACAGGAGATGAGAAAATTAATGTGGAATCATAATGATGCACCTCAGACTCCTGGCACCTTTATAAATTTCACCCAATCACTTTGATAATCAAATGTTCAATTTTCCAAAAATGAATGCTAAGGACAGAAAAAAATGTATTTAGTAAGTTTTTGAATAAGATAAGCGGAAACAAACCATGCCTAAGTAAGTTGCTGTTGCAGGTCTTTTCATCTGAAAAACAAAAGCAGCCTTCTGTTCTTAGTAGTAAAATTTACCACTATATAATGTAATTATTCTTCCCTTTTTCTCGTTCCCTGTCTCCTAGGTAATTTTGATCTTAAAAGGCAATAGTAGCTTCTGATAGAAATCACAAGAGTGCATTATAATTACAAAGAAGAAGAGTAGTGGGTATGCCAAAAAACAAGCAGAAACTATATGCACAGGGGTGGAAAAAAGTGTATCTAAGTTGTTTTTTGTTTTTCTTTTTTTTTTCCTTTGTTGTTTTTTCTTGTTTGTTTCTTGACTTTTTTTTTTTTTTTTTTTTTTGGTTTTTTTTTTTTTTTTTTTCTGCTGGGGAAGAAGATTGATTGTGGCAGATTTCAAAGTTAAAGGGTATATCTTTAAAGAAAAAATGTATGTCTACCTTATTTGCATGTAGAAATCCTTTCTCTACAAGCTTAAAGGTGCCTGATTCTTGTCAGTGTATATTTCCACATGTATTCCATGTCTGACCAAAAAAGTAGACTCTCAGTGGTTTTGAGGCTCTGCAAAATCCAGGAAATCCGTAGAAAGTTCTGAAAAAATGCCCCCCTGTTGCCCCAGTAATTTGCTCTCTGCAACCATATTCCACATGCAGCTCTTGAAAAAAAAAACCAAAATCAAACAAAAATATGCAAACAACAACAGCATCAAAACAACAATAAAAAAATCCCTGGCTCTTATTTGTTTCCTTTGTTTTTTAAAGCATAGGTTGAATGAGGGAGGAGAAAAATCTTTCTTAAATGCTTATTTCCTTCAGACTTTTCATGCTATATTCAACTTTGCTTCATTTGCATGATGGATAAACTTTATCAGTAGTTTTAATTCCAGATGTTATTTATCTTCCCTTATTATGAAAGTTTTGGGGCTAATTAAAGTGAGGAAAGGCAATCCTTTAATGTAATAGAGTGATAATATTTGATTTAGTTCAGCAGCCACTCAACTTACCTTAAATTGGAACAAAGATTCTCAGAATGAGTTTGAGAAGACTATGTAACAAATATGCTCCTCAGTATTAACAAACATGAGCATTTTCTGCTTACTGTCTTGGCCTTTTGGGGGATTATTTCAAAGGATCTGATCTCGTGTTTCTGAATTTCTGTGAGACTGAAATATGCAGGCTTGCAAAATCCTCATGACAACTTGGACTCACATCCAAGAAGATAATTTTTTAGCTACCAAGGTTTGGGCCAGGAGCAGTGCCAAAGTCACTTGCTCTGTGATCACTGTGATGATTTAAGAACACCTGCAGAGTAACTCTTGCTTATCAAAGAAAAATTAATAACTAGTAGCCAGTCAATGGTCAATACAGCATGTGGAAGAGTTTATTCCAGTGGCAGTGGTGAGGAAAGGCAGTTTTGGTTAATTTTTGCAGGAGTGTAGTGGGTGTTTTCTAGAGGAATTTGCTGAGAATTCTGCAGGTCAGTTGGGGCAGAGTATGGTATGAGAGTAGATGAGATGCTTTGTTAAAAGAAAATGGATGTTATGGTGTGGGAAAGAACACAGAAACTGTCAAACTAAGGACTGCCTTTAATAACACTGAGCGACTTCTGGATAATGTGCAATAGTGACAGGCATCAGACTCCTGTGCTGCTGTCAACTGTATTCCTGTCGATATACATCAGATTTTGAAAACAGAATCTTGACCAAAGCATGTGAAAAATTTGATATATATGACAGAACAGGATTGTAACATGCATACTCTTAAACTAGTATAATCCTACCAACTGTTTTCTTCTGGAATGCAAGTGGGAGTGGTGGGTGGACAACTCACTGTTTATACATAAAGAGGTGCACAGTTTGAAAATTTATTGTTGCATGGTAAAATATTCTACTCCTGGTGGAAATTAGAGTAAAATAGATGGTTTTATTTGAAAGATGAGATAGGTCAGAATAGCTGCATTTATATGCCAGCAGCTTGCAGAAATTTGTGTATTATAAAATACAGTGCCACATATTTAATAAGCAAAAAAACTAAATGCTTGCTATGGAAAGCTTTTTGCTGCATAGTTCATGTGTTAAAATGATACATGACAATTTGCTCAAGAAAAGCTCGCCAACTGGAGATGTGATATTATATATTTGTAAAGATTTTGTAGAGATTTTTTAAAGAAGTAATTCCCAGTATCTAAATACAGCTGTTGGGTGAAAGAAGAAGAATGAGGGTTTTCTATTCCTCCTATTCAGCTAAAAATTATTTCTGCAAATCACAAGCAAAGGGCAAAGAACCTGTGTCCCAGACCACATCTGACTTTTCTCTTTTGCTATTTGAAAGTGAACAGCAAAGCAGCAAATGCCTGATCCTAATCAACAACACTTGGAAAGTGCTCCAGATCAGCCTAACCCTCCTGCCCAGACAAACCTCAGAAGCTGAATAAACTAAAGTCCGCAAACGGGCACTTAATTCACTGGAATGATTGCACCTTTTTCTCAGTGAATGTTTTCAGAGATTTCTGGCATGTTCTGAAAACAGAACTGAAATTACAATAATTTGATGCCTTGGGGCTGCAGTGCAGCAGAGCTGAACAAATATGTGAGAAGGAGTACCCCTTCCCTGAAGCAGATATAATTTGTGAATTATACATCCTCCAAAATGTCCTGATTTCTGGTTTTGAGTGCCCCTGGGATTCCACTCAAGCTGCACAGGATGATTGACATGCAGTTTTACAGGGTGAGTGAGAAGTACATGCTCTTCATGGATTTCCCTGCTTGCCACCCCCACTTAAACAGGAACAAATTCTGAAGGAATCCACCATGCTTTCCTGCTTTCTGCCCCTGGCACACTGGCTTAGTCTTGTGGAAGAAAATAGGCAGAGAGGGCAGGAGAGCAGCTGCTCAGGGTTTTCTGGGGTGGGCATCCCTGAAAGGAAGCAGAAAATCAACTGCCCAAGTGGTAGCCTAGTGCATCCTCCAGGTAAGTTTGGGATGGTAATACTTGATACATCTCTGGTTCAAAAGCTGTTTCATTTTTAAGACAATCTTTGTCAGGGACCAGCTGGTCCCTGCTGACAAGTGCAGGGGCCAAGGATGAGAGAGAGGCAGGCAGAGGGAAGTCTGTATCAGCACCATGGCTCAAGCAATGACAAGGAGCTTTAATGACCCTGAGCTTTAATGTATCTCCTCAGTCAAGGGGTAAGGGGTGCTACAAGAATCATTACACAGCTCTTTCAAAGTTGTTAACACAGGAGTTTCACCCAAGGCTGCATGGCTGCACTGTGGCAGAGCCAACCATGAACAGCTAAACCCTGAGAAGCAGCATGGAAGTTTCCCCTCCTCACAAGGGGGGCATTTAAAAAAATACAACATTTTAAAAAACTTTGTCTCATTTAATTTTTAAGTTTAAATAGCTCCAGGCTCTTGGAACTCATCATGTGATATTTCGTGGGTTGTCTTTTATAATCATCTTTCCACCAATTGGACTTTAGGTTATGGAACAGGAAAACACACTAAATAAAATAGCAGTGTATCTGGCAGGCTATTAAAGTTGAAGTCTTTCAAATGCTCATAAATACATGTTATGAAATTACATTCTCAACAGAGCATTACAACTGCAGAAAGTATTAGAAATGGAAAACTCTTAACCTTGTCTTGGCTGACTGCCTTGATCCCAGTATAATACGCCACCAGTGAAGATCTGTGATTCCCTGTCCCCATTCCTGTTGAGTCTGTTCTCCAGTTCCAAAAATGAATGTGGCAGCCACACACTTTTCCTCTGAAATGTTTCTTTCAGACCTCCTTTGGCATTACTTCTTCTAGCAAACCAAACAGCAGAAAGGGATGGAACAGAGCAGCTGCAGTAATGGGGGTGGAGGTTTTATGTGAATACATGAAAGAGGCAATGCTTTCCCTTGGCCCTAAAGTTGTGCTGTCATATTAACTCAGTTTGATACCATGTGAGTTTGAGATGCCTGCCTTGGCATAAAAGTGCAATATTGTGAGAACTGAGTGTGAAGTGCTGTGAACTATTCAGATGGGACCTCTTGTAAATGGGGAAAACACCTCTCAAGATATACTCAAAGGATCTTGACAGTGTGCAAGGGTGAACTCCCATTTTTCAGTTTCCTCTCTCCTCCCCTCCCTTTTTTTGGCCTCATGTAGTACCAAAATGACCAAGAAAGTACAAAAGTCAGAGTTTAGAAGCATGCTACACTGACTGCTCTAAGTTTGTAGGGATGAACTCAGATTTTACTTGAACTGGTCAAGAAAAATATCCCTCTTTTCCTTTGCCAATGTCATACCTATTATTATTTGATTGTGATTTTTTTAGCTTTGGGTTCTGTGGAGAAACAGGTCTGGGTTCTGACAGACCTGCCTAACTGACATCTTCCCATGAATTCACCCGGTAGCAGATGCAGCTCTCATGTTGGTGAACCAGCCCTTGTCCTGTCGTGTCTTGTGACAAATGACAGGTGTGAGACTGCCAGTATGGCTGCAAACAGCAGGCCAACCTCTTTTCTGAGGAGTGCAGCAGGTCCACTTGGGTGCCCTCCTTCCGACTGGAGAGATGAAAAGGCTGGGGAGTTTATGTGAGATGCAGGGAGAGAGCTAAGCATCCTCACAGTATTTCTGTGCTCCCCATTCAAATTGTGAGCAGCAGTTTTAAGTTACAAGCTGGAAAAGCGTAGACGAAAGATTAATACTAGAGTCATGGTGGCTCTGCAGACCTACAGCAGTTTGTACATGTTCCTTTTAAGTGCTATCCTCTTGTACACACTGAACTGAGGTTGGGCCTAAAACTGCCAATTTTCTGTACCCAAACACAGCTAAACCCACTTTTACAAATATTGCAAAATTTGTGCAGTCCTTTTATGCTCACATGATATTTTTTTTGCTGCACAAAATTTTGATGCTTGGGGTCTAGGTGGCTTTATATTCCCTGAGTATTTTTTAAAAATACTATGCATCTCCACTTGCCAGTAGTTACAGAAGAGAAGAGCTGTGTCAGATGAGCTAGCTACTGTTCAGTGTGCAACAGCTGCTCCTGGGTGGCTCTTCCTGAGATCTGGGTGCATTGTGACTCTGTAGGTGTCTCATTAAGGAGTTCTGATCTCCTTCCCTCATTCCTCCAGTTTAGATTTTGAACACTTCTTTATAAAAGTGAATTTCTTGCCAGTACTACAAAGTCAATATAGTGGTCTATGAGGAAAAAAAAAAACCCTATTTGTATTAATCACATATCTGAAAACTTCTGAAAAGTAATGTGTCCTGTGATTCTGTGTGAATCTTTTGTGGCAGCAACCAGAAAAAAAACAGTTCAGAATTTGGCAATCTTTTTGCAGTGTTTATAGTTGTCTGTTTTCCACTCACTGGGGAAAAGCAACACTTAGGGAACTTCTTGACTCTGTCCTCTGTAGCAGAGGGTATGGAATACAAGGTGGTTAAACTTGCATTGTAAGCAATCCTAGATTTTTAAAAATAGATCAAGTGTTGCCTCCCTGATAGTTACTGAATTGGCTGCTTCAGACACTTAGCAGTGAGAGGGACACTATCAGTGCTTGAAAGTCTGGTGGGTTAGCAAGAAATCAAGAGATAAATGAGCTCTCTGACCCAGAAAGTTTTAAAAATTCCTCTGACCTTTGTATCAAGAGAATTCATTCTTGAGCCTGGAAAAAGCTCTCTGAGAGGAGCTGGCAGTTTAAAAACACTGTAGCTGAACTCCTCAGACACAGCTGCTCATTACAGGCTATTTTGTTTCACAGTCTTCCCTCCAATACAGTTCAAGTTTCATGGTGATTTCAACAAGCCCTTGGAAACAGCTGCTGCATTTTAACAGAAGACTCCTGCTTTCTTATTCTGCTGAGCTTTCCCTTAGAGCAACTGATAGAATGGCTAATAAAAAAAAAAAAAAAAACCAACAAAAAAAAACCAACATGGTTTTTCATCATTTCATTTTCCGAATATGATTTTGGGACCAGTTTAAGCTAATTGAACTTCCTTTTATGACACTGGGATTGACAGTATTTATAGCAACCTAATTTACGTTTTCCCTTCCCCAAATGGATATGCTGTTAACACTAAGTTTAAAAAAATACTTGGATCTCCCACCAGGCTCAGTTTTCTGGTCTAGAAGTGGTTTTCCGGCAGCTGCTGGAAGACAACCTTGTGCTCTCAAAAATAAGTTTGCTCATCTTCAACTGCTCTGGAATTTCAGTCTATTGGCAGAAATAAATGTGCGCTGCAGGACTGTGGATTTGTGAAGTTAAAAGTTATTTTTAGGTTCTTCTCGTGGCTGTGCTGTGAGTAGTAGGGTAAGTTTTTGCAGCTTATGATTATGAACATCCCTTCACTACTCATGTGCTCCTGTCCACACCCCAATCTTCATTAAAAATGAGTTAGGCTTCCTTGGTGTAGGTGTTTTTAGACTCCATGTTTGTATTCTCAAGTCTTTCATGGTACCCAGCACAAAACTTGCTTGTAGGTAAAAGAAAAGATAAAACAATACTTGGTCAACAGGATTTCCTGTCATAGATTGAAGACAGTTCAGAAGATGGTCATAGTATCATCATCTGCATTTTGCTGATGAGCATCTTCATTTCCCTCATCTTTCCAACAACCTTTTACCATCCACCTGTGACCATAGTTTCAGAAAAATAAGTCCTGTTGACATTTGATGACCTTAATCATAAAACAGCAGATTTTCATGGATTTCTCACAAACCTATAGAACAAAATAATTCCAGATTTTTCAGCATTTTGTCTGCAAAAAGACAGAATTTTATTTTTAAAAGTCTTTTTAACTCCTCAGTTTTCTGACTGAAAGCAGCAGTCATGCTGTTTTATTTGCTTTACTTGAGTGCTTCACAAAGGAGAGTGAAATGGCTGCTATCAATGATATAATGGTAGCCAGCAAAACCTTGATATTCTAAAAAATTTCCACTACCTGTCCAGCCAGATGGTCCTTAGTTCTACTTCTGTGGCTTTGAGGAAAATGATGCTGAGAGCTGTAGCCACAACAAAATTTACATGCCTTGTCTAAGCTTCATGACATGGCCAGAAGTAAAGGATCAAGATTTATTACTCACTCCTAAGGTCTGTTATTCAGTTGATTTCCTTGTTTTTGTACAGATTACTTTAGTAAAAGGCAGTTCACCCATGTGGAAGCCATGTCTGTAGCCCCAGCACCAGAATCTGCATTGCTCAACAGGGGCATCCACTGAAATCCCACATCTGTCACTTGGCAGTGGAGAACTGCCAAGTCTTCCTGTGAAGATGCAGATCATGCCAGACACACTGCTATTGTCCAAGGCAACAAAATCCAGTTACCTACTTCACTGGTCCCTCCCACACACCCGGATGTTGTTGGGCACATGTTTGTAAGTGGCAGACAGTATTCCTGCAGACTGCTGAACACTGTCTTTATGACAGCAACAAGTCTGAACCAAAGCCCTTGGCTGCATCAGGCTCTGATCAGGACTGCAAAGCAGCAAGATAGAGTTGCATAGGGCTGAGACTACATTTCTGCTTTGTGCTAAGAAAGAACAGACCCAGTGTGTGTTTCTTTCTCTAGCTGCCTGTTGTAAAGGTATGGAAGGCTTAACTCTTCTCAAGGATCCATCCACTATTTTGTGGTATTGGGGAAAAAAAAAAAAAGTCTTTGTTATGCCGGAAGACTGTTCCTAAAGGAACTCGCTGCCAGTGTAGCCAGAAATGTATTTTTATCCCAGTGTAATCATGGCCAGAATTATCACTCCTCAGAAAAGTTTGGACTAAGGTAGTTATTTGTTTAGGAAGATAGAATAGCATTCAGTAATAAGTATTTCTTTTAACATATGTGATTTTTGCACCTGCCTAAGAAATATACTATTTCTGACCTACAC
This sequence comes from Rhipidura dahli, assembly GCA_013399225.1. Taxonomy (NCBI): domain Eukaryota; kingdom Metazoa; phylum Chordata; class Aves; order Passeriformes; family Rhipiduridae; genus Rhipidura; species Rhipidura dahli. The sequence continues at coordinate 143,218 of VXAC01005622.1, read as the reverse complement.
TTTTTGAGGTGCAATTTTGGAATTGTAGTGATCAATCTCCTTTGGTTTTTCTCTCCTCCTTCTCCCTGCCTCCTCCTTCACCAAGGTCTCATGTCTGAAAGCACTCAGTTTCATTTTTTTTTCCTTATCTCATACAAGAAACACAGAGAAAAAGGAAGACATCCTTAAAGATTTTGGTCCATATATCTTCTGAAGCAAAGGGTTTAGGAGCTAAAAATGCACTGCTTTTTATTCTAAATGGGATTCCCTTAAATTCAAAAGAAGTTTTTGGTTGTATTCACACAATTTCAAGAGAAATACGTCTGGGATATTGTATTCTATGCTGGTGTCAGATGCTAAAGAGCACAAGTCTTTAGAAATGTGTGACACTGGCTGAGGCTGCCTGTGACACCAATGTACCAGGGGATAGGAGGCCATGAGAGAAATGAGCACAGTTGTTCCATGTTTTGTTTGCTATCGCAGGATCTTCGCATTAATTCTTGGTTGTAGTCAGCCTTGCACCCTGCTCTACAGCTGCCAAAGTAATGCTTCATAGGAGTAGAGGACTGCTATCTACAAGGAAGACTGCAGTTAATATTTGTTTGGCAGTATGACACTTGAATTTGCTTTGCAATAGGATACTTAACATTCTTACTGAGTATGTACTTAATATGAACTACATATTTTCCTTTTAGCATTAACTTATTTCAAAAAAACCCAATTCTGCAACACAAGTGTATTGTGATTATACCATCTTGGCTTTCAATCACATTTGAGAGAAACTCCATTTCACTGTCAGAGAATACAGTTATTAAGGCATAACTATTTATTTTCATGTCTAATTTCACCTTATCACTAAGGTCTAATTTTTTCCTTTGTTTTCTGTTACTGTTCAGCCAGGTGTTTGCCTCCAAGATTTATTCAAGTGACTGGAAGGATAGATGATCTTTCCTCTTTCTGCAACTAATTTTGGTAGCAGACAAAAGAAGGCTCCCATTTCAAGAGGTCACGCAAGATGATGTCTGTCTTCTTTAAGAGTTACAGTACTAAGCAACTCTGGCTCTTGCAGTGCTGGATGTCTTGGATTTGTGTTGGAGGAAAAAATAACAAACCACCATCCCCGCTGTCCCTTCCTATTTTCTTTACTAAATCTCTATGAAATGAGATGCATACAGTGCCTCAAGCTAAATGTAACATATTTAACAGAATGGGGAATCAGTAGCTGCAAAAACAGTAGCAGATGATTCAAATACTGTTCAATTTTAGTTATTTGGTGGGTGCAGTCAATTATGTTGAAGTTGTCATATTAGACAATGGTATTTTTGCTTACACCACAGACAGCAGTTTCACTTGTTCACAGAACACATATAATAATTAAACGGTATGTTTAGAATTCAGGGGGGTGTGCTGTTGTTTAGGGAAGAAAAATACTTTACAAATATTACTATATGTGAACTACCAGGAAATATGATAGAAGCTAATGTATTCTCCAAGCTCTAAAATTGAGCTGGCTATGTATGTACTGGTATATGGATTTAGGAGCTATATCTGGAGTCTTTTAAGGCCAACATAAAGAAGTCAAGATTTCTCCACAAACTTACACCCAGAAGTGTGTGACCTTGTAACTGTGTACAAAGACTAATACTAAGTGCTTCTAACAGCACTGAAACTTTAAAGTTCATTTACTATGTTTAGGAAGATCAGGTGTTCATTTACTATGTTTAGGAAGATTAGGGTGTACTTTATCTTCATCAAGAATTTGGTTTATTTATTGGCATCCCTTTTCTCTACAACTATTTTTCACACAGCATCATCCAGTCAAGTTTTTTATTCAATCCATGGCAAATAAAGGCTAAAGAGGTGTTCAGATTTAATGAACTGGAGTCTTTAGTAAAAGCTGTTGTGGAAAGAAAGTCCTAAAGAGGAAACTTTGTAACTGATGAGCCAAAGTAATATTAACAGGATTTGTATTTCCAGTAAAGAACAATGCTAACTGGTTTTTGGAGAATTTTGGTCTCTTTTAGTTCCTGCATCTATGACTGTAATGTACCTCCTGTGGATTGGAGTAACACATGATTAGTGACTAGAGAATAGTTGACTTATGCTTCAAAATAGTAAGTTGCAGGCAGAACTGCCAAGGTGTGCACAAAAGATTGAGAATTAGTAGTAATAGCTGTACATTTTTTTTCAGTTATATGAGTGCAATGACATATCTGAATACATAGTTATTGAAGACATGTTTGTCGAATATAAGTGTCTGGGAGGGCACTGCTATGGCGTGGACTGTCTTCTATGAAAGCACAAATTTGGGGTATCTGGTAGAGTGGAGAGGAGGGAGAGGAAGAAATGAAACTCTGACTTTGTTGTCGTCAGTCTAAAGACAACTGCACAATTTCTATCCCTTTCATTACCCAGCCTTCAAGTCTTCTGTGATTCTGTGATCCCTAAACAGTGTAGGTTGAGGTGTCTACTGTAACAATGAATATACACACACTGAAAAACAGAATGGATAGCTAATATCAAATTATATGGAGAAGAAATCAAAGCATCAGTGGCACATGCAGGCTGAGAGCAGAAAGTAGGCTTCTCTATGTGTTCATGAGCAAATGTTGGTTTGCTTTAGCGTTTATGTGGTTAGGTGACTGGCCTGAAAAGCTATGTTATAAAGTAGTCAGGGTCTGATTATTCCTTGCAAGAGCTGGATCCTCAGGCAGTTTCTGCTGGGCAACCAATTTTGTGGTTCCTCCACTCAAAGAAATGCTTATCTGTCAGCCTTCGTGAATTTTGTGGAAGGTGTTGATTGATGTGTTTGGAGAAAGGTGGAGGGGTTCGAGTTTGGGGTTTTGTTGACCATTTTTAATTGGCTTGGTAGAGAGTTTGGGATTTTTTTTTAGATTTTTTTTTCCCCTTTAAGAAGCTGGTGGTATCATCCTGACTGTTTTGGAATATTACTTCTGTTTCTTGAAACAGAAGACACATTTTAGTCTTCTAGACCAGTCTGTAACAACCAAGATGGACCAACTCAAGCTTGGAAAAGTTACCAGCTGTGCAGATCCAGCTACGCCAAAAGGCTGCTGAGGTTTAGAAACATCCATGAGAGCTCCCATTTGATTAAGCTGACATTCCGCACCTATTCATCTGCAAGACTCACCAATGGCCAGAAACCCCCCCCTCTTTTTTCCCTCACACCTATACTAAAACTTGCAAGTACTTGTAAGGAAAGTCCAGATATCACAAAAAGATTTCCCAATATTACTCTTTTGTTACTGGCAACATACTTTTAATCAACATGGACCCCTCTCTTTCCTTTTCCAGTTTCATCTGTTGCTACAAGCATTTTTGTATTGGGCTCTGTGGAACTCTCCAGGGAAGTTGGTCACTTGTTTGGTCTCTGGCTGCCTTCTCTCAGGGAAAATAGCTGCGCAAGGCTGTAAGGACAGAAGTTCTTGGGTGAGAATTTCAAAGCAAATAGAGAAATTACAGAAACTCTCAGGAATTTAGGAACAGAAGAAGAATAGCAAAGAGTAAATGTTGAGGTAAATTCATTTCAGAAATACATTTTCTTTCATCTTAAATCTTGCAGACAAGTTGTCTACAGTCTTTGCTTTTTATTTATCTTTCTTAATTCTAGATAAAGAACAGTCTTCAAATTCTTATGGTATTTGGTACCCATACAGGTCAGTTGCTGTGGCCAAGGAAGTTACAGTGGATGTATATAGAGACCTCAAACCTTAAGCTAACATAACATGGGAAGTGAAAGGAAAACTCCAGGGCACAGAAGAGCACAGAAATCCAAAGCCTTAATAAAGGTTTTCAGATTTTTTGAACTGTAACTTGATAGAGTCAAAGAGGTTACTTTGGACAAAAGATATCTTGGGCCAAAGGCACTATCTCAAAACAGTGTAAAAGTTGTACTAATAAAATTAATACACTGACATATCAGCCTTTTTAATTTAAAAAAAAAAACCAACTCAACCCCCCCTCCCCAGAAAAACCTCCAAAACCTGAACAAGAATGAAAGGCAGGAACTGTCATGACAAAAGCTTTGGTTATGTGAGAGTTGTGCACTTCCTTGTTTATCCTGTGTGACCCTGGCTGCCAAGGTTAGGTGTCAAGGATTTGCAGGCAATGTATCTGAAAGGTTATGTCTTTTTGAAATATGATATGCAGATTCCATGTGCTTAGCAGAGAGCTGCCAAGAGATTGCTGGTAGAGCAGCAGGTGGCCTGTGAGCTTAGATTGAAACTTTGAAATTACATGAGAATTTCATGGGGCAAACTTCATGGATGATTTTCCTCCAAGCTTTTAAACTTTTATAGACTGACATGCATTTGAGAGAGAGTAGGAATTGTCTCACTGTATTTAGTGACACCCTAAACACAAGACAACCCCAGTCTTTTCTAAACCGAGTAAGCTTACGTTGCCTTATTGTCATTACAGATCATCCACAACACTAGTAATAAAGAACAGAAAACAGAGAAGAGAGTATTGCTGCTGATGTTCACACCTATTGATTTCAAGAGCTTTATTATGCTGCTTTCTGTTTAATTCTCTGGTAGATGTCACATAGTTTGAAGCAGAGTGACCAAGGTAACTGCAAAGATTAACAGATTTGTGTAAACAAATGTGATTATCTACACCTCAAACAGAATCCAGAGAAGTAGTCTTCTATTACTGAAGGAAAAGAACTAATAAAGTAATAAATACCTTACATTAAGTTAAAAAAAAACCTTAAGGGAAAAAATAAGTTGTACTTAACTATCAGAAAGCAAAATCACAGAACCTGAAAGGGCACCTGGTGAAACTGCCCATCTTCAATTCGGGCTCCTTATGGGACTAGTCTTGAAAGTGCAGAATCATTCCACTATTTTTGGAAAAAAATTTTTTCTTTATTCTTTCTGTTATAGGAGAACTTTTAAAGTAATTATCCTTTTGCTTCCCCTTTTAAAAATGCAGTAGCCTTTTTTTTTTAAAACATTTCTCTTTCCCACAAAACCAGACTGGGGACAGGAAGAGCCCAGGACTAACTTTACATGAGGTATTTAACAATGGCATTAGTTCTCAAACTGTTTCCGGCACTTGCATCATTGACCTCCTCTCTGTCTGGTTTGTTTTCAAACCTCACCAGAAACAGCTTTGTGGGTTTTTTGTTTTGTTTTTTTTTTTAATAATGTTACACTTGCTTAGTGTTGCCTGATTGCAGAAGTTCAGACTGTCTCTGACTCACAGAGGAAGGAGCTAAGCACCAAGCTGCCCAGGATTCTTCTCAGACAATAAGACAAGAAAGAGCCTGTGGAAAATATGTACTTACTACTTTCTACATGGAACTCAGCCCAGCTTTCCTGTTTTCTGAGAGAGAGCATCCTGCTACTGAAAAAACAAAGTTGATGAATGAGTAGCTGTTACAGCATGTACCCAGAAAGGAGCAGGAGAAGAAATCTGCTTGCTGGGGCTTGCTCTAAGTATCTTTATATTTCAATCCTCTGAGGACACAGAGAAAATTAGGCAAACCTTTCAGAACTGAAAAATATAATTTTCCTACAAATGTCATTGCTAGCCTGCTTTGGTGTTAATTCAAATGTTTCTCCCCCCATCACCTGCCTGAAAAAACAGAAGGAAACATCTTTTTACAGGTGTGGGTGATGTTCATCCATCCCTGGTGGGTCAGAAATCAAATCCCAGTGAAAAGTGTGGTATTTCCTATAAATTACTTTGGATAAATAACTTCATTTTTCTCAGAGACTTCCCTTCCATATGGAAGTTGTCTAGCAGAAATTCCAGGGCTTACACCATAAGAAATTTATTGCTATCAAGATTTTCTGACAGTCATCTTGGAAGTTATTTCGAACAATAATACTCATGCAGCTTCAGGGAAGCTTCTGGCTGCGTTTAAGTAAATTAAATAGAATGGTGGGAAAATGTTTCTTCATTCACAAGATCAAATCACCACATTCTTTGCTGGGCTCCTTTGTGCAGCTGATTTGTACCTAGCCTTGTTGCTCAGCCTTTTGCATTTGTTATGCACTTATCTGAACTGAACTAGAACTGTTCAAATAACTGTGGAACATGAGAAATGAAAGGTGTGCTACTCTGTAGCTCCTTGCAGGGCAAAAAGCATGAATCACAGGAGACAGAACTTCATATCGTGCATTCAAATGCCACCAGTGAGTATCTGGCCATTCCATACACATGTAGGAAATGTTTTCTCCACCAGTGATTTTTTTTTTTTTTGTCTAGTCCTTTTTGAATCTTACTACAGCTGCAGATCTTTGAGCAAAAAGCTGATGGGGAAGTAGAGGTTCACGAGTGACATGAGGGCAACAAAGAGATGCCTTCGTGCTGCTATCAGACACTAGAGTTTGTTGCACTGTATGCAGATATGGCCTATTTCCTCTCCATGGCAGGTGTGGATATAGCCTTTAAGGGATGATTCTGATGTATCCACAGACCACTAATAGAGAGGCTGGGGATCAAACCCTCTCTGTCCTATTTTTACCTCTCTAAAATTTTTTGCAAAGATTATTTGGAAAGCTTACCTGTTTTTTTGCCCATTTCTCTTCTGTTTCCCTTCAACTGAAAAAAGTATCTGCAATTCTGGAAATGCTGTATCACAGTAATTGCTTCAAATTGAAAATAAGTATAGCTGAATTACTAAATGCATTTTTTAGGCTGGAGAAAACAGGATAAAAAATAGGAAATATAACCCTAAATATATAAATTCTGGAAAAGTAATCTATTTCTTATGTTCAATTTTTGTGTTCATTTTTATGCACCTGATAACTGAAAAAAACATGACCTAAATTCCTGCCACTGTGCTTTCGATAAGTGAAAAGCTTCCTCTGCATGTAGATTGCAACTAAAAAGTCTAAAAGGACAGAAACTCTTCCAGCTGTTCTTCCATTATTTTCCAAAGTATCTTGGGAAATCATGGGAAAGCCTCTTCTCTCCAGACCTGACTGGGGATGATGTACTGAGTTCAGTGGAAGGTATTACACTATGGCTGACCAGGTAAATTCAATAGGCATAGACATTTTCTGTCATGTCTGTGGAACTGGCTGGGCAGTGGTGCCAGCTGAGCAGCCTCAAGTCAGTGCAAGGTACTGAAGCCTGCAGCAAGAAGTGCTTTCAAACATGTTGAAACCATCAGAATTGTGATGTGTTTGATCCACCATTACCAGCCATACTGACTGAAAGCTCTGTTTCAAATAAATCCAGTGAAACTAGGTTGTTTGCTAGCACATTTCAACCTTGGGACTGTTTTCTGAACTTGCGTGGTTAGGAGTCAATCTACAAGTCTTTTGTCTCATCATCATGCAGTACAAGTGAGACTCTGAACTCCAGCCAACACAGACTGGGCTAATTGACATCTCCTCTTCTGCCATTTTTTCCCTCTCTTATTTATTTATTTTTTTATTCATTAAAGTAGATCTAATGTTTAACCACCTAGAAGCCAACTTCCTTAATCTCATTGCCAAGACAGAACACTTTCTGAAGGTTTATTCCCCTTGAATCCTGGTCATTGGTGCTGGAGGAGTGTTGCTGGTTTCTATCATGAAAGGAGGTCTGAAAGAGTCCTGCTCTGAAAGAGTCCTGCTGAGTGGTACAGCACTATCCTTGCCCCCAGTGGAGAAGCAGACCCCATGCTCTCTTCACAGCAGTAGCACAGCCTGTCACAATGAGTGACATCACATTTCAGATGTGATAAGAAAAGCATATTTCAGTCTATAAGACCATTTAAGAGACAGAAGAACGTAGTGATACAGTGGTGTGGGGAGGACAAACAGAGGTTACACTATGTTGCCCCACTGAGGGGCCATGGCCTCGGCCACCTTCAGGTTGGGTTTTGCTATCTGCTCTCTCCAGGAACAGGCACTGGGACAGCGGCCTCCCAGTTGCCCTAGGGCCACCTCCTTCCAGATCAGTCCTGGCAGCTGCATACCAGGAATGCTGACAGAGGCAACAACAGTTCCTAGTGCTCAGTAGCTGCTGGAGGAAGATGCATAGAGCAAAGGGTTGAGGGTCCGCTGGAACAATGGAGGGAGTGGCATGTGCCCTTGAGAGGCCTCTTATCCTAAGTGCACTCATTTATGCTAAGTGATGATTGCAAAAAA